>CM052895.1:71254396-71337016 GCA_028534135.1 Potos flavus | reverse complement strand
TATTAGTTTCAGAGGTAGAGTTTAGCATATCTGGTCTTTTTATAGCTTCTTTTGAACATCCGATTTTTTTTAAGGCATTGATATTATGAATCTAAGAAATAATCACTCTTTTCTCTTTACTTTGATTCCTTGAAAGCCTTTCCAAAATCTTAACCCACTTGTAGAGGCTTTTCAGGACTGAATCATATGAATCCCTTTAAGGTGAGTATACCCCTGACTTACTATTTTACTATCCATATTTCTTACCTTTCTTACCTTAAATATTTCTTTTATAATTTTGTATGCATTTCTAGTGGAATAAGGCCGGATATAAGTAAACAGATAAAATAAATTCAGTTCCCTGACTAATGATGAAATATATGAATATATTGTTATATATTCATTATTACATATATGTAATATGCAATAAGAATTATTGCAATAAGAATTATTGCATATATGTTATATTAACTATAGTATGTTATATATTTGTATTGTTATGCATAGCATATATTGTTTTCTTCTTTTTCTTCTTTACAATATTCTTTCCGCAACCTTAAGTCAAGCCACTATTCAACTAGTACATCCCTGAGTTTATATCACACTTGCTGCCTTGCTCATACTATTGCCCTTTATATTTTCTTTCACCTTTTTAAAAGTATGACGTGGCATTAAATTGCCATTATTTCCCCAAAACCTCCAATTTTGCCAAAGGGTCTGAGTGTGTTGTGTCTGATGATTATGTATTTACCTTTCAGTAAAAGATCACAAAAAGGAATTTGTGCTCCAATTTTTTTTTTTTTTTAATAAAATTCTATCATCAGGGCAGATCTTATGATACTCTCAGGACCCATGGCAGCACAAAACTGAGCAATTGATTCCAAGCACATTTACCTGACATCCTTTTTTCAAATGCCTGGCATTGCTCTTGCCTCTTTATTCCACTAATGACTTTTAAAACCAATAAACTCTCTTCTCAATTCTCAGTGTTGCTTTTTCCTCAGAATAGCAGAATGTGTTCCTTTACTAGGTACTTGAGAGAAGTGTTTTTGTGTATGTAGAGCAGGAATCTTAATATTGTTACTCCATTTTGCTACATGGTTTGTTGCTTATGCAGACAGAACTGTAACCATAATCAACAGTAGAGCATTGAGAAATATGCCAGAGATGTGCTGTTCATTTTGATTTATAGTTTAAAATAACACAAAGCTGGGTACTGGGTTTGGGAGTGTTGCTTTTTCTTGCTGGCTGTCAGCTGTGATGTTGCCTGCAAAGGTACCCACTGTCTGAAACAAATGGTGAAATGACCTTCTTCCTTCTCCATGCTTTTGCAACTTTCTGCAAGGGGAAATTGGGTCATAATGCTTCCCTCCATGGTTTCTGTCAGCGTTACACACTGGTTTCATTAGCTTTCCACCACTCTCCCCAGGAACAAGGAGATGAGGTTTTTCCCTATAGGGAATAGACTGGTGACTGGTCCAAGCAAAGCAACCTGGGATTTTAGTGATTATGATACTTCAGGGGCTAGGCCGCTAAAATTCTTTTACTAAGTACATTTATAACAATTATATTTTTGTGGGTTTAATGACAGTATTGGTAAGGGAAAATGTATTTGTTAAGAGTTATATTCATAAATGTATATACATGTATGCACACATACATACCACATCCTCTTTTGAATATAAATTAAATAGTTGATGAACAAGTCTTTTCATTGATGGATAGAGTTAAGAGAGAGTCCTTGAGATGGATATTTTATAGGCAAATGGACTTTATATTAGGAATTACTAAATTGGCCTGGTAGCCAGAAAAACTAAGTAAGGTTCAATAGCCTTTCCCTGGAATTTCTAAATTTCATTCTATTATATTTACTTAAACGTTATTTAAGAAGAAAATTTAGAGGACTTTGTTTCTGTATTCTTCAAACAGGTAAAAAATTAACTGAAACCAGCCATCATCCTTCTGTTGGGATTTAGAAAATGTAAACTGTATACTTTTCATAAGAGAATTCTTGGTTGATGCCACTTATTGTCATTTGTAGAAATATGTGTACTGTTTTTTTTTCTTTTTTTGAAAAAGAAGTGTAATTCTTTTTTTAAGTAAAAAAGTTATCTCTTTGTGTAAATTCAGTGTACCAAAACAACTAAATATGACCTACTTCCTCTTTTTCCTGTAAATGTTAAAGCAAAGATTATTTTACCTCTGACGTGAACATTAATTATGCAATGATATGGGAGAAAATAAGAATAAAGCAGCGGCAGTTTCAGGGTTTTGGAAGTAGGTTTTATGAATTCAGCAGTGATGATACTTAGGCCTCAGAGAGTTCAGAGTTCAATCTAGCTAAGTATTAGTAAAGTCAGATTTATGTAATGCCCCTGCCTTCATCAAGCCCATGTGATCTTTCTTTTTTCTTCTTTGTGATGAATTATGTGGGTTACTTTGTTACCACTGCCCACCCTTTTCCAGCTCCCTAATCCAGAACTCCTTCCTCATCCCTTCTTTTTTAAATACTAACAGGGAGCCTTCACTATGCTTTTCTCCTAATTGCAGAATTCGTTTTATGTAATCACTACTGAAAATCACCTGTAAAAATTATTCATTTGGCTTTTGATCAGGCCAGAAATTTTCTAAGCTTAAAAATTAATGACAAAGTACAGGCTTCCTGAGTATGAATGCTTGAAGCGTATAGAAAACATTTGGAATGGAGAATGTTGACCTCCTTTCTTTGTGTCTTATTACTGCTATCTAATTATAAGCTTTCAAAGATATCAAATTAGATGCCTTCTTCATTGCATTTTAAAATAAGTAATCTATTTTTTATCACTAAAACCATTTCTCAGACAAAATTTTGAATGATACATTTGGATATTTAGAATCATTGTTAGCCAAAGTGAAACCATTCTTTTGACTTTTATAAATTGTCTTTACCTACTGTGCTTTATAGTCTTCTGAGAATTTGGCTTATCCAAAAAGAGACTGTGTGCCTTCCCAAGTGAGAAGGAAACCTTTTGTCAGCATCTTGTCTGAGTTAACTCCTTGGCTACGCAGGTCATGGGAGGTCTATGTTGAACATCAGTCTTTGGCTCTATCACAAAACTGGTATTGAAGCACAGGCCAGCTCCCAGAGTACAGAGGTTAAAGAGGCAATTAGTCACTACAAAGCCGACTTGTGGCGTCTTCTGGTAAGGAAGTACTTAACTCTTTCCTGAATGCCTGAAATCTCATCTTCTGGGTGCTTTTATAGTCCACTAAAATAATTTAGTTTTAAGTCTTAGCCATTTTGAATCAAAGGTGAGCATAAAGTATATGATGTCTCTTAAATTGAGACTTTCTTATCAATACTTACAGCAATTAGAGTAAAGGGGGTAGAGATGGGCAGGGAGATTATTTTCAATTATATTTTTAATAGTCCACCTAAATTTCATTTTAGTTGTTTGGAAGCCTAACAATCTCTTTGAAATAGTTCTAGCTTTACCGTTAAAGTTGATATTTATTATTGGTGGTGGTGGTAGGGCTTGGTTTAGAGCTTGCCACAGTATTGCCTCACTTTTTTTCAGAAAAGGAGTGGCCTCTGATGAATTATCATGCACTCAACTGGATCATAGTTTTATGTTTTTATATTCCTGAGTTTTTTAAGGGCCTGGGCTTTTGCTTCCACTCAGTAAACTTTTGTAACATATAGGATAATAAAAACCTTCTCTTCTGTCCTCTGTCTTAAAATATGCCAGAAAACCATAAAGATAGCACCAGTCTTGACTATATCAGCATTGTGCAGTGCCTGGATTCCCCCAGAGTTAATTGGCCATAAATTAATGGAACCCCAAAAAGCTGAAAAGGAGGAGGATTCTTAACTTTTCCTATTTCAAAGTAACTACGTTTTTTGCTCCATTGAAGAACAAATAAACTGCTGAATTAGGAAGTCTTGCCTTTACATTTCCCTCCCCTTTCTCTTCTAGCATTTCCTCTAGTCCTGAAATATATTTTCAGTGATATGATTTTTCTGCTCCTAGGTGGGAATATAATTATCAACAATAACAAAAATAAAAGTAGCTGATCTATCAAGGTTATAAGCATTACGGCCATCTTTTTATAATGTGACTTTCTGATTATATCTTTTAATATTTCTAATACATAGTTTATGCTCAATAAAACACTGTTGAATTAAATAAATAAATAAAACCTTAGAATCTTTTTTTGCCTCTTGCATATTTTGAGGAATACTTAGATGAAGTGAGCTCAAGTTGTTATATAATGATTTAGTGTAATTGTGGTAAAAAGATGAAACAATGGCTAAAATTAAAAGTGAGACTTTTGGATAAATATATCTGAAATATTAAAGCCAAAGCCAAATTTATCACAAATTTGTTAGTTTAATCTCCCTCCCCCCACCCACTTTAGAAGAGCCTTTAACCATTTTGTTTCTTAGTAGCTTAAAGAAGGTGGGCGTTTTTAAAATAGTGCAGGCTTCATTCTATCTGAAAAACATTTTTAAAGTACTGTGAGAAATAAATTAAAACTTGTTTTACAAAATATTTCTGTAAGAACTAGTTTGTAATGGTCTTTCCTAAATATATTAGAAAATATTGTTGTTGTATAACTCCTTTTTTCAGTACTGACTCCTACTTACTTACTAGTTGGGAAACCTACCTGATGTTAGAGACACTTAGGTAAAGAGTGGTCCAGAATGAATCAGCAATGACGACATCTGCTCTGCCTCCCTCAAAGGTGTAACACCTCTTTTGGCAAAGGTGCAAACCCATAGACCTTAAGTTTTAATAACATTACCATTTATAGGCCACTTATTAAAGTCTCATTAAAAAAAAACACCTACTATTCTCATTTTGGAACCTTTTGCTATCTCTGTGTGACAAAACGGGCATCAGTTCTCCACTGTTTTAAGTAGCAAATGCCTAAATTAATCTTAGATTCACTAATCAGATATTGGCTTTCCGGAGAATAACATTTGGTAAGTGAGAACTTAATGAGTGTCCCAAGATAACTGTTGTTAACTGGTGGAGCTGGTGACATTTTGCATGTCACTGCTAGTCTTTGCCCCTGTGGTATATTAAGAATGTGCTTCGTGCAAATGCTTGAGCATTTTCATTGCAAGTCAACCTTTAAAAAAAAATCTCTCTTGCAGTGAACATCTCTTCTATGAGAATATTTTTGGAAGTTTATGTGAAAAATTGACTTATGTATATATTTGGTACTGTGTTGTTAATGGGAGAGAATAGAAGAACATTTACAAGAAAGTATATGATAAAATACAAAGGACACTCCACATATCATTCTGATGCATTGTGTCTTTCATTTGTTATCATGTGCAGTTGTTTAAGGTAAAGACAACAATAATATTGCATTTTATTTCTGTGAGGTTAAGGTGTCATATGACTAGAAAAAGTAACTATAAATAGAATGCTTATAGATACAATTATAGTCCTATGTAATAAGGGGAAATATACTATTATTAATGGATTATTGAATTGATTCATCTTGTACATGTTTACCTGTAAATAATGTCTTTTTTGTGTAAATAGAAATCTTTTATATAGGGCATTTTCTGAGAGCAGGATATACCTGTAAATCATGCCAATTCATTTGCTACACTGGGATTGGATTATTCTTCAGTAAAACTCAATTTGAGGATTTAGAAAAATCAATCAAATATCATTATTCTTTCTATATGATGCCAAATTGTGTTTTGGTGACCTCTGCTATCATTTAAATGACCTGAAGTCAGGGTGAGCTTTCTTAGCACAGAATTGGACTAAGTTTGCTCCTTGTTGCTCTCTTTAGATCTTATAAATCCTTTTTATTCCTTTTTCATTTGTATGTGTCTGTGAGTTGCAGCTTCTTATGCTTTTACCCGTTTATAGGCTATATAATATAGGGTGGCTTATTGGCTTGTTTAGTTTCAAGAAATGATGAAAATGAAGTTCTATTCCTTAAACCCCTCAATAGATCCCTTTTACAATGTGTTTGCATTTCAGGAGTTTTAAGGTTTGATCTACATGTTTATTCAGTCTTAAAGATATCTAGCTCCCCATTGTACTTATTTGCCAATTACTTTACAGCCCTTTTCATACTTTTTGTTTTAAATCTGTGGGGTTGTTTTTGTCTTGTTGCATTTTTTCCTCTGCTTGAAGATATATCTATTATTCAGATATAAAAGTGACTTAGGAAAGAACATCCTAAAGTTTATTTAGAAATTCACCAAGCCCATACTAATGCATCTCTAATGGGGACATTTCTTTCCACACCTCTAAGGTGATTGAGCCTGTCCTTTAAAGTGAGATTTGCAAACCAGTGTCTGGCAGCTCCAATTAGCTTCTTTTGGGTTTGAAGCACATCACAAACAGTAACAAGGTCTCCTAGGACACTCCTCTTGCAAGCAATGTAGTCATATTTCCTCATTAGTTCTTTTCAATTGTCACTAATGCCATGTTCCAGCTTTTGAGTAGGAGACAAAAAACATAAAAATTTGGTATGTATGTAGAATGGGCCATTGTTTTCCATAATTCAAGGCTCTTTTGAATTCCTTTGATAGTTTTGAAGCTTACACAGCTTAATTCATTAACCTTTACCCTTCACATAAATCAGGTGATTAGGAATCTATTGCTAAGGAGACAGATTTTCCCTCCACTGAAACTAAGTAAATGCCTTCTCAAAAAAATTCCTATATAGCTGACAAAAGTAACCTTTTTGTTGCTTTTCAGATTTCATCAGATATTTCAGGTGCATTTTAGAAATTATCAAAAGCAAGTGAGCATAACATTGTGTTATTATAAATAATAATTCTGGATGCTTTGGATACTTTGGAGCAGGTTTTCTTATGTTTTTTGCAGTTGTAGAAGAGTTTATATGTATATATGTATGTATACACGTGTACACACACACACACACACACACACACTCAACAACTATTACTCAAGAATTTACAATGGTTGCAATTTTAAAAATTTTCTTCAGGGGCACCTGAGTGGCTTAGTCTTTTAAGTGTCTGACTCTTGATTTTGTCTTAGGCCATGATCTCAGGGTTATGAGATGGAGCCTGCCTCAGGCTCTGCACTGAGCGTGGAGCCTGCTTTAAGATTCTCTCTCTCCCTCTCCCTCTGCCCCTCCCCACTCCCTCTCTAAAAATCAATCAGTCAATCAAATTATCTCCCTCTGTAGCACCCTTCCTTCACCCCATGCTCTCTTTCTCTCGGCAACAATTTTTTTTTTCTTCTGAATCCTGTCAAAGAATAAAGGAAGAAAATAATTTGAGGGGAGGCAATTCAGAATTAAACTAAAATACATTGAACCTGGAATATTTGATTTGGAGAAACTCTTTGTATAGGCCCTCATGTTATAGAGAACGAGAGTATGGGGTTTCAAAGGAGGTAGGCGGTTCTATGGTTTCATGGAGGTGAGAATAGAGCGGATTTCTCCAGATTTTTTTAGTCCTTCTTGTTAAGATACATATCACTTTGTTTCTCAGAATTTGGGAAAATAGTTAGTAGGCTTGTGTTTGATGTTCACGGGCTAGTCTAAGAATATTTGATTTTGTGCTGTTTTCCACTCTGCCATTTTCCCATTATTAATTTCTCCTTAATAATCTTATAGATTGTTACTTTCCCTAAGGATATAGTTCTTTTCCCAAGTTTTACAAATCTTTATGTTGTCATGCATGAAATGAGAAATCTTTGAATGTACTGACCTATGGAGGATGTCCGTCATATGATATTCTGAAGATTGTCCTTAGGGATAGTGGGAACATGGGGTGGGGTGAACAATGGGAAAAAATTTGAATTCTAGATTCTGAGTTTAGGGACTCATGACTTGTCCCTAGGGACAATACTATAATTTATCATTGTGATTAATGGATACTCTCCTATGCATTATCTGGGAATAGGAGAGGGAATGGAGAAACAAAGATTTTAAATGTGGTCTTTGATTCTCTTACTCTCCTTCTTTCCTTTCTTCCTTCCTTCCTTCCTTCCCTCCCTCCCTCCCTCCTTCCTTCCTTCCTTCCTTCCGTTCTTTCTTTCTTTCTTTCTTTCTTTCTTTCTTTCTTTTCTTTTTTTCTTTCTTTCTTTCTCCTTCTTTATATGTAGCATGGAGCCTAACGTGGGCCTCAAAATCACGCCTGTGAGATCAAGACCTGAGCCAAGATCAAGAGTCAGACACTTAACTGACTAAGCCACCCAGGCCCCCCTTTACTCTCCTTCTTAAAGATTATATCACTTTACAAACATTTCTCTATTTTATTGGTACCATTTAAAAAATACCCTTTAAAAAACTTACATAAGTACCAGTAGTCAAAAAGTTTCAATAATTACTGAGCTTTACCACCTTGTTTGTTGCCTGCATACCTACTGTACAGTGAACTGGGAAATGCTCTGATGTTAATAACACTAAAGATCATGACTAGAGCCAAGACTCCTTTAAAACAGTGAATTATTTAGAATAAATGCAGTCCACAGACCAGAGTTATGTTCATGTACTTCCTGTAAATACATACTACAATGGACTCTAATAAACGTTTCAGGAGGAAAGGATAGTCACCATGTAGGCCTCTTGTCAAGATGTGCTGTCACTGCAGGCTGCCTGGGAGAGTAGACCTGGACTAATCACCAGGTTTCAGGCACTAGCTAGTTGATGTGGGGTTCCATTTCCATCAATTTGCAGTAACAGGGCAATTAAACCATTTGCACTTTCAACTCTCAAAATAATAGCTATTTTACCTATTTATTTGAACCACTCAATTTTGTGTAATATTATTGTGTTGAGAGTTTCAGTCCACATTCACAGAACTTGGGGTTTCTCTCCTCAAATACCACATCTGGTAATGACGTGATATTTACATTAAAGAAAATACGTTTTGCTACAAATCTTCCAAGGAATGTTTTTTTCTCTACGAATCTTTATTCAAGGAATACTTCCATGTTATGCCTAACTTCTAGCACACTGGCTGTGATTACAGGCTAATTAAAACTATTCGGAAAACCTTGTGCAACCGAACTTTTAAAAACAGAGCAAAAATCCTAGGTGATCCTTTGTGAAAGCAAAGTACTTTTCTCTTATATTTCCTTTCTCTTTTTCTGTCTAAAAGATACTTACTGCTTATTTGTTAATCATGTGTTATCTCTTGGCTATTGCCTCTTGAATAAGCTAAATTTACTTACTATATCTATTCATAAAAACTTCCCTCTGACACACAGGGGGGAAACTTGATGCTCATGGCCTTTCATCAGTTTTTAGAGAGTTTTCATCCAGTGTTTGATTATCTTATTTTATATGAATACTGGTTCTTGTTGCCTACGAAATAGCATTTGATCTGGCTTATACAGTGAAATCAATTTGTGTTACTTTTTCTTTTTAGTGGGCTCTGTGTGTCTTTAATGTTCCTATGCCCTTGTAATGTATCTTACATAGAATCAAACGGCAGGAATGCAGATAGGATATGGCATTTGTTTACAGTTTTTTCCCAATCAAATGTAAAATCAGGCTTTTTGGACTACTTGGAAAGAGCATGAGAACAAAATAAATGACATAAACATTATTTCTCTACTAATTTATTTCATTTTGTGGTAGTCGTACAGAATACTGCCTCTGTTAACTTTTGGTAGGTGATAGAAGAGGACTGAAATATGTATCTTTGATATGACAGTAGTCAGACTTTTTTTTAAATTTGGGATTTTGTAATCATCTAGGGTCTTTATTTTTATCCTTAGCATGTAAAAATTCATTTTTGAAGTTGTAAATAAAACATAGTTGTTGCCTGTAATGTCTTATCTGCTTTTGTTCTTCCTTTTTTATGAGTTTATTCAAATATTACATTAAAGTCAAATGATCTGGAATTAGGTTTAAAATTTTCCCTTCATAATAAGCTGTATCAGTGGTAATTGCATTGTATTGCTGTCTTAAGTTTTCTGTTGTAGCCATGGAAGAACTTCTCCATTTTTGTCATAAATCCTTTTAAAAAAAAAATAGCCAAAAATGAATGTTTATTCAGTTATTCCAAAGAACTTTGAAATGTTTATCATTCCATTGAA
Organism: Potos flavus; assembly: GCA_028534135.1. Lineage (NCBI taxonomy): Eukaryota > Metazoa > Chordata > Mammalia > Carnivora > Procyonidae > Potos > Potos flavus. Next base: position 71,327,000 of record CM052895.1, on the reverse strand, counting down.
ACAATATTCTATAAAAATATGCTAAAGGAAAAAATATGTCCTCTTTATAACTAATTTAACCTTCAGTAATGAATTATGTGAAGTAAAATTGTATAAAATTTTCTGACATTTTATGAAGATTCCTACAAATAAGCCAGACAGCAAATAAAATATCTGCAAGACAGAGATGGATACTCAGTAATTTTTTGATGGATTATACACACAGGTATCAAATTACTTGATCCTTACTTCCTAGAAAAGGTTAATGACTCTTTTTGCTTTTACCCTTTTACTTAACTGTTATTTATAAAGATTAAAACAGCGACTACATTGAAGAATGCATATTCCTATGTGTCAGTATGACTGTACAGGTTTTTCTGATATTATAGGAGACTGAGCCACAAAATGGATTGCGTAGTTAATCATTATTTTTAAAGTTCGTTCAGTTCTGTACTACATGTTCTGCTATGGCTATTAAATCTGAGTGCACCATTCAAAAACCTTTTAACTTAAATGAAACCAGAAAAAACTTTAAATCTTACATGTCTGTATCTATATTACATATATACGCAACAATTCACTTAAAATATTAAGAATTAAAAATTTTAAAGTAAAAGATTTTAAAGTTCTTACATGTGCAGACTTTTTCTCTCATCTATAACCAGTGTTAGATTTTTAAATATTTCTGGTTTATATTGAATAAAATACACAAAATGTGTGTTTTAGTGTTACCAAACTCCATCATTAATAACTGAACCATGAATAATATTACTGTCCACCTATAATGACCATCCATCTATATTCTAGTTTCATTATAATTGTTTTTATATTATTATATAAATGACATGTTCATTATATAGCCTATGTTTACTAGTCTATTGCTAAAAGTGACATTATTCTTAGAGAAATAACTCTTTTTCATCACTTTGGTTTTAAAATATACACTAGTCATAAATGTACTTAATTAAAGTCATTTAGATATTAGAGCACTTGAGTTTAAAGCAAGGAATATAACACTTTCTCCTGAAACACCTTGAAAGAAGTTTGTTGAAAGAGAGCTGTGGCATTCATCAAACGCTGACCTCTTCCTGTTACAGTCATGGCCAAACTCTTGCTAATTTAACTTGAAATACATTAGTGTAACTCACCACTTTTTTGTGTGTGTTTTAGGTGTGTGGAGGTCATTGCAAAGGAAGGACAAAACCTGAAAGAGCTGTATTTGGTGTCCTGTAAAATCACAGATTATGGTATGTAAAATGTCATTGTCCTAATCCTTTCTTAGAATTAAAAAGTTACAAAATCTGTGAAAACTTTTTAAAAGAAATCATGAGCTATTATCTCAGAGAGACTACTTAATCTTTCTTTGTGCTAACTCTGGTCACGCCAAAAGAAATTAAGAAATCATGAGACTAGGACCCAGAGTAAAATGAACATGTGTATCTGTTTGTCTACACATGCAATCACACATGAATGTGTGTGCGTGTGCGCACACACACACACTCACATAGGGTTAAAATGTATAGTTAAAAAAACTATACAATGAAAATAAATACCGGGACAACTAAATATTTGATATAATAAATATAACTAAAGAAGTTATTACTTGAGTTAATTTGCTTAATTTAATGTCATGTCAAATACATTCCCTGCTGACATTCCAAATGCCACACTGTTTAATGCTTCACATTTTTTAAAGCATTGGAAACTTCCATGTTTAGATATGTAGAAAGTGAGGGGTATACATTTGTATGCAAGATTTTAAATTATCTTAATTTTTAATATCTCTTTAAAGTAGAGAAAAGCAAGTTGTTTTATAAAAAAAATGAGAATTATGAAATCATCCTTTGGAGTAATAAAAGAAAAATAACCTAGCCTTTCCTTTTTCATTCAGCTTTATGTATTTTTTCTTATTAATTTGTGTATTTAATCTAGAGTTTTAAGCAGATATTTGGCTTTATAGGAGACTGAATTGATTTTCTTTTCTCTTTTCTGATTTTTTAATTTGCTTGTTTAAATTTGAGATGGTGCTTTATACCTTGAGGGAAACTAATAATTCATCAAGTTTTTTTATTGTTAACTCTGACATATGCTAATAAATGACTCCAATGCTAGGATGTCATGCTGACCACCTGTCCTGGGTGGGAGAACTGTATTTTATCAGCTGCTAAATTCAGCCGTTAGAAAAATTCTACTACAGCTATGATAAAAAATAACATAAAACATATTTGGCTTAAAATAATGCTAATTTCTTTTCAGAGTTTATTTTTTAGAATGGTAAATGAGTCTTATGTGGATTTATTCATGTTTTTGGGTTGTTGAGGTCTTTTCCTACTTATACCATGCAAAAGGAGTGTTTTGATGTGTTTTTTTTTTTCCCTTGTAGTTTGTTTTCTGGTTTCACATATTAGATTGCCACTTAGATACAGTAATTCCAAAACCTATTCTATCTCCCTGTTGTCTAGCCATTAGAGAGTTCTCTCTGTCAACTTAGGGCATATACTCAATATAGGTAGATTTGTTAATTAGCTAATACATTCATTCATTCCAGCTCTTTCCTTGGCATTCAAGCTCCTTTACCATTAGTCTACTACCTGCCCCTCCAATCTTATTTTATATATTTCTCCCCTTTACCTATGTAGTGCCAATGTCAGATTGCTAATTGCCAAGAGAGCTACAGATTAAGTTCCTTAAAATGAACTCTTTAAGGTCCTATAGTGGAAAATGTTGCTAAAATTACACTCTGTCCCAGCACCTGTTAAGTTAGCAAGAGCAAAGAAACGTTCCAGGAGATGTGGAGAAGAGAAAAAGCTTTGGACTTGAGATACAACTGGGACCAAGTTCAGCCTTTGTCTTTATCTGTTCTTTGGCCTTAGGGAAGTCCCTTCACATCTCTGAGGCTCAATTTCCTCATTTGTCAAATGGGGAATTCATGTCTGATGTCATATTTATGTACCCAGCACCAAGTCTAATGATTAATGTTGGTAAATGTTACTTTCCTACAGGAGTGGGAAAATACTTTATACAAAATTCTTCTACCCTCTTTCCTTTCCTAAGTTTTGGAAGAGGTTTTTGTTGTTGTTGTTGCCATTGTTATTGTTTATTACTATTGTTTCTTAATATTATCATGTTTTGGTGTTTAGAAATTTTAGGATTTTTTTCTCCTGCTGAGGCGAAAACGATGTTAATACCTTGCCAATATGGTTTATGTTTATTCACTTAGATTGGTGGATCACTGCACATTAGGGTCAACTGGGGAGTTTCTAAAGCATACTGATGCCTGAGTCTTATTCAAGACTAATTAAATCAGAGTTTCTATGAGGTGGGACTCAGGCACAGGTTTTGTAAAACCTGCCTAAATGATGTTACATCAACCAAAGTTGAGAACAACTGATCCAGTCCATTTGAAAAGGCCAGAAATGGACGTTTAGGGGATGTCCCAGCCATGATGATGAGAAATCTATCACAATTTTTCTGGTACCTTAGTCACATCAGCTCTAAGCTCTCTGCCTCACCTCATCTCTCTTCCGTCTTTCCTTTGATTTTAGGTATTCAGAGGGTTCATGGAAAGCCAGTGTTCATCTATTGATTCTGTTCTTCAAAATGTTGGGGCACAATTGAGGAGGAGGGGTAAAGGTCGATAGTTTATGAGATTGTAGTATAATTGCTATTTGATTATAAAATTTTAAAAAAATCACTGAAAGTTCAGCTCAGCTCAGCTCTTTTCCCCTGGTAACATGCCAATAACACATGAATAATTTTTGTCAAAAAAGACAGCAAAAAGGATTATTCATTTGTAACCAGAGAAACGGCATGTTATTGGAGGTAACTGCTCTGCTGGGGGAGGCTGGCTGTGATCCCTTGCCCTGTGTTAATTATAAATTTTAAGACCGAAAAACAGATGCCTGTTTTTTTCTTTAACTGGATAAGTAGAGATATATTCTGTAGAACTTTTAGATTATTGAGGCTACTTAAAAATTGTAAGATTTGATGTACACCTGATACTGGGGGAGTTTCATCCTTTAAGAGACTACTCCAGAATTCTGCTTCCTGTTGCTTTAGTCATATTCGAGCTAGTTGGTCTTGTCCTCACCTCCTCCCTCTGTGGTGCTGTGTTTGTACATGCTTTCATTATAGTATACGGAGATTTTTGAAGTTTTTTGCAGACTGCATTGATTCAGAAACAGCAGCCTGCCTGGCGTATCATTTGTAATTTTTGTCAAGATTCTCACAGATGTTGAATGTGGTATTATAGTACTTAGCAACACCTGGCCAGGCTGTTATGAAGTTATGTTCATTTTAATTGATATATGATATAGTTGTCATGAAGAATACTATCATTCTAATAGACTTCTTATTCCCCAAATTGAACATAGATCTTTATGGTAAAGGATAGCAATTATAAACAAATCAATAATTCAGGCACAGCTAAATGGAAAATACAGTCTTGGGAAATTGTTCCCTGAAGAGAAATCTAATACCATCACTCTTCTATCACTGAACAAATATGTATTATATAGGCAGTACTGTGGGGAAAAACTCAAATTTAGGAGTCAGAGAGTTAGGTTAGAATCTAGCTTTGCCTCTTCTTTTCTTTATGACCTTGAGCAAGTTACTTAACCTCCTAGTTTTGTCATCTGTTAAGCACATAATAAAATGTACCATAAAAGGTAGTGAATATGAATTTAAAACATCTACGTCATGCCTCGTGGCATAGTGGGTACTCATTAATTGGCAGTTCTTAAAATAATAGAATCGTCTTTTTCTCTGAAGAAGAATCGGCTCTCCTCCCCCTACTCCCCCACCTCCCACTCCTCCCTCCAACCCCTCCAAGTGTGGCTTTCCTGTCTGTGGAAATAATGATCTAGAAGTTCGGCCTGTATTAGTCTGTACTTGTCTCATTGACTTCTCTACCTAAGCTATCTAAGCCACATTCTTATTAGTAGGAAACAAAGGGAAAGATGCTGCAGAAAGTTAAAATCTTTCTTTTGCCTCCCCGTCTTAGGGGAGGCATCTCTTCTTTATTTTTGTCAGAATAATTTTCTCTTGGCTCCCCTTATGCTTTCTTTTGTTCCGAGAATCGTCAGCTAGTTTTCAACCTACCTTTCTACTTGCCTTCAAACACTTTTCTGTTCAAAGTTCTCTTCTGGAAAATTATATCCTTAGGATTGAAAGGAAGACAAGGAGTAGAAAGTGATATGTATCCTTCAAGACTGTGGAGGTCAGAGCCAGTCTGTCTTGGGCTGCATGGCACAGAACAGGACGTGTAATGAATGGGATGGATGAATAAAGCGCTTACCTCCCCTGGTGTCTCTAGAATGAGTTTTACCAATATGACCCTGTGTTATGGAGCAGTTGTAAAAAGGGCCCAAGTTTCCTTCTGGGTTGTTACCACATTTCCTTTGACTTCAGCCACTCCTGAGGCCCCTAGAAATATGCTCCAGAGGGTATCTTTTGATTTCCCTCTCAAGTTGTCAAATAAACTTTAAGTAAAGAGGACTGTAAACACTTAACTACTGACTGATATTTGCGGCCTATAAGGTCACTGACAAGGCACAGACTCACTCTGTGCCACTCCGTGGGCTCTCTGTCACTCCCACGGGCCCTGGGGCTACTACTCCAGGGCAGTCTTTGGTTGCCTCTTAACTTGGCTTGCCATTGGTCTGCTGTCTCATTTGGGACTTTTAAACGTAACCTCAAGGCTTACCGCAAAACTTTTGGATTGCTCTGAGCAAAAGGTCTCCCAAGTCAAGGATGTCATTGTTCCCATGGTTATCTATTTGGGATGTCATTTCAATTGGTCTGCCACGCAACAGGCATGATACATATTCATTCCGTCAGCAGATTGATTCAGCACCCACTATGTGCTGGGGTCTGTGCTAGATGCAAGACATAGTTTCTGTATTCCTGGAGCTTTCATTCTAATGGGATTGAGAGAACAGGGCTAACCTGCTCATTTAAAAAAAAAAAAAAAAAAAGGTAATTCATCTTCTTCCGGACAAGAAGAATGGCAAGGAGTGGCCTGCTGACATTAATCTTTGCTTTGGTGTAACCCACGCCTCACCTCAGCCTTGCTGACCTTCTAACGTTATTGAAAGATTTATAGGTTGTACATTCCCTAGATCTTCTTGGGCTTCCAGATCTCTTCATCTGTTAGTAAACCCCAATTAGGAAGCTGGATGCATTATCAAAATAAATAAGCACGCTGAAGAAACAAAAAGAAATCCTAACAAGCATTCTGGATTATGCTCGTATCAAGAGTGGTTCATCTTTACTTATCAAACCAACACTGATAAATTATTCAAAAAAAAGGCTCATACAAAAATAATTTTGCTCTTTTTTTATATTACGTTATTTTTCATATTATTAGGTATGCATTACATACAATGATGTTCCATTTAAAATTAAATTCCTGGTTTTTCCTTTTACATTTTATTCATTTTCAAATTGTATTTCAAACTGTTCCAAGATTGCTGGGTAAAATTCAGCTCCTTTTGTCAGCAGGAATAACTCTAATAGTTGTAAAGTGACAGAGAAGAACTTTAGAAAATACATTTGCAAGTCAAAAAGAATGCCTTATTGTTTACTGTTGATTATTCATGCTTTCTTTCCATTCTATCATTTAAATATAGATAGCTTTTATTGTTTCTAACAAAATAGTACTGAATTGCTAAATCTTCTATTGTTGCAAATTTCCCTTGTTTATATGTCCATCTTAAAAGTTATTTCTTTTCACTTCTAATTCTCTATTTTTATTCCTGGAGTTCCTCACTACTAGATTGATATGCCTACTGTTGTACTTAGCAAATATTATATTCTTTTTTTCTTCTCAGTAATGACCATAATTTCTCACCAAAAATTTGGTATTTAATTGTAACTTTTTCTGAATGCTTTTCTTTGCTTAGCAAATCATTGACTTTCTCACTCAGTTCCTAGGTCATCCTAAGACTGCAGCTACATAACCTTGAAATAAAAGGCTGAACAATAATAATGCTTATCACTGTGGCTTGCCATAATAGACCACAAAATCCCAAATCTCAAATCTTTTGAGAAGGACCTAAAAGACCTTTCTTCAAGAAAATATTCCCGTAACCAATTCAAAGACGAACTCTTACTTCATATATAATGGAGTTGTTTTTGTTTTAATTAAGAAACCTTTAACCTACATTTAAAAAACAAACAGACCAATTTCTATTTGATTGCCCCTAAACTTTCTTACAACTCCAAATGCATATATGTTGTTGCTCTAAATTAGTTTATTAATTTTTTATAAGTAAATACTAAATTTCTTTATTTAACTGAATTATTAGATGAAATATTAACTTTCCAACTTTTCTCAATTACTTTTAGCATTTCTAAAATGTAGTATTTAATTTTAATTAGCTGTTTTAAACATTAATCTTGTAAAAGAAATTTGTCCCAAACACAGTCATTTTTCAGAGTTCTCATCTTTAACTCTCATTGCTTTGTGTCCTTGAGTATGCAGACTTAGCATTTGTTTTCCTTGCACCATGCTGTATTAAAAATAGAATTATGATTGATTATTATCAGTGATTAATAGATCTAAAGGGGACTGCAATGAACACTGAGATAATTGCAATAATCCTAAATCCTACACGAGAAACAATTTCCTAATGTTAAAACTTCTTGAAAATAGATATCTTAAGTAGTAGTGACTTCTCTATTACAAGGATTATTCAAGCTGAGAGGCACCTGGCTGGCTCTGTCAGTGGAGGATGCTACTTTTGATCTCAGGGTCGTGAGTTCGAGCCCCACATTGGGTGTAGAGATTGCTTTTTAAAAATCTTTAAAAAGAATTATTTAAGCTGAGATAATCTCTTTAGGAGAATGTGGAAAGATGGAAGCATTGAGTAAGGAATTGACCTATATGACGTTTAAATTCTTTTCTAATCCTGCAATTTATTCTGGACTGGTTTTGTGTTTTATTTTATTCAGCAGATGTTTACTGTGTAAGTCCTGGCTGGGTGGTGTGGAGAATATGGAGATGGATAGAAAGTATACACTCTTGGGCACCTGGGTGGCTCAGTGGGTTAAAGCCTCTGCCTTCGGCTCAGGTCATGATCTCAGGGTCCTGGGATTGAGCCCCACATCGGGCTCTCTGCTCAGCAGGGAGCCTGCTTCTTCCTCTCTCTCTGCCTGCCTCTCTGCCTACTTGTGATCACTCTCTGTCAAATAAATAAATAAAATCTTAAAAAAAAAAAGAAAATATACACTCTTATGTTAAGAAAGAAGATAGAAGTAGTGAAAAGTTTTCTAACATATTAAGCAATACGATGAGGTCAAATAGAAAAATAGGCCCTCTAAGATACAGGGGTTCAGGAGGGCAGATCATCAGAGATTGAAATCGTTGGGGAACTATCTGTGGTGGAAGAGGCATGGGAGGACAGAGATGAGAAGGAAGGGCATTTGAGGTAGTATAGCCCTAGGAAAGGCTCAGAGCAAGAACAGGTGTCTGAATGGATGAGTTTGTATGCGTTGGTTAATCTAAAGAAAGAACAGAAATCATCCAAAGTGATTACGTGCACACACGGGCAAATTTTGAAGAAACCTTATGAAAATATTCTAGTTGAAAATTCAGGGTAAGTTCCAACTTTCATCTCAACTTTTCCTGTCTTATTCACCATTCCCATGGTAACAACTTCACTTAACATATATAAAAGGAAACACTACTTTGAGTTCTAACTAATCAAGTATCCAGTTCAATTGAAGGAAATCAAATGGTAAACTTTCATGACAATAATCGTAATAATATTTTTTAGGTGTTTTCTCTGGGCATTATTTATTTAATCCCCTCACCACCCCATTTAGATAGTACTATTAATATTTAGGCCTGCAGATATAGAAACTGAGGCCTGGAAAGCCTCAGGTTCACATAGTTTGTGAGCAGTGATGTGGTATGGGTTCGATGTTATGTCAGTCTCTTGTGTAATCACTCATAGGTCAGTGATGTGCTTACAAATATTTATTACTAGAAAGCTTTGTTAGATTTTCCCAGTTCTCAGAGCTTAAAAAAAATAACTGAATCCTGTGCTACCATGTTTGTCCATCTGTGTATAAAAAACAATGTCACAAAGCAGCTACCGCTTAAGAGCTAATTATATAGTTATAGAACTTAATAGGTTTAATATGCTTATTCACTTTAACTTTGTTATGCCAACACCAAATACCAGTTGCATGCTGTGATTAAACATTCTCTAGCCAGAAGGTAGAGACTCTCATTGATGTTCAATGTGTATTCATGTATCCAACAAATATTTTCTTAATAATTTCAAAACTGTATATAATTCTTCATGAGTAAAAATTTTTTCTTACATCTTCTTTCTAAATTTTTCCCAAAAATTTATGAAGGAAGCAGAAATATTGCTCTTTTTTTAATAGAGGAGAAAGTTGAGCCCAGATGGTTTTAATTAATTAAGCAAAACTGGAACTAAAATCTCCTACTCTAAATCATTTACTGAATTATGTGCAGATAACTCCTCAAATGTCTCTGCTTTTCATATAGAAATAATTTCTTCATTGAAATGGTCCTTTAAAAGCAGTTGTAGCCAAGACTAAATGACATAATTTCATAGCAGTTTTTTAAAGTACAGCTATTTCTAGAGATACGCAATTGTACCATTCTCAAAAACATAAGCAACTGTTCTCTTCTTTAAGTTCATCTACCTTGAACCTGAGCTCAGAAGTTCCTCAGCGTCATCATCTGTCTCAGGTGCCCTTTACTTTTCTTTCCTTAAGGAGAGCCTCTTCCAGTAATGTTCTCTGAAAAGTCAGAATGGAATCTCTTTGATGTGGCTCTGCTCTCTACCTCCTCTATGCTCTTTAATTTTAGAGCACCTGATTTTTTGAGATATCATGAAAAGTAGGAGCAGAAAGGGAAGAAACCCAAGAGCTGCATTGCTTCTAAAGAGAAGAAAACCCAAGAGCTTTGATGCTTCTAAAGCATCAAACCATATATCCTTCACTTACAAGTGTTTTCTTAGGGTTTTACCTTCTCTTTGAAATGGTTTTGTCCTCTTCAGCAGTTTGATTAAATCTTTTTCATTATTTGCAGGTCAATTAGCGTACTTAAGATACTTGGCATCTAATTTATTTGGAAACAAAACAAATGTTTATTAAGTTTCCCCTTAGAAAGTGATAGTAACACTCATAATAAAATATAAATCAACCATTAAAATAATTGATTTTACTGTATGTCACTAGTTGGGCTCATATCATTATATCCACTAACACTGATAGCAATTGAGCTTTATAGAAGGTCTTTCTCTTTTCACTTATTAGAAGGACTTCCTTATATTAAGAGCAGCTTTCTGTTATTGACTTTTTGGTTTACCTGAGTTCAATTAATATAGGAAAGAAAAGAAAATACATTATTTTTTTCTTTTTATTTACCAGTTTTCAAAATATTAATTAGGTTTCCCTCTTCTTCTAAACATGACCTGTGAAGAGTTATTGTTGTTGAATTATCATTATAAACTCAGCAATCCATTGCAGTTGTTTTCTTACTGATACTCAGTTTGTCCTGTCTTTGGTAGTGGAAGCTTCCTTAAGTTGGTTACTATGTGCTTTTGATAAAGAATGATTATGTCAAGATACAACAGGCTCACTTTGTGCATTTCGTATTGGAGACATGGCATCAGCTGCTTTTCTAAAGGACTCTGGTTCTTTGAGTGAATTAGGCTTTTTCCCCCTTCTTTTTTAATTTAGAGAATTTCCGCTTTAAAGTCTGTTGCACTCTGCATCTTATATCACTGTATTTTCTGTCTTTTATTCCTCCAGCTTAAAACTTACTCTGTATTTCAGCACAAGTCCAATCCTCCCATGACAACCGAGCGATATCAGTCCCTGAGTTTTAAAGCATCCTCATTTAGGGATTTCCTACACACTAGAAACTTCTAGGTTCCTTATATCTAACACTCTCTTAATCTTACCGGCATGTTCTGCTTTTGGAGAAGGTGGGACTTAGGAAGGAGAAGTAGTTTTACATTTTAGCTACTCCATCAACTTTTTGGAGATTTCCTTCTAATTTTGTTTGTCTCTGATTTTCTGCATTTTTTTTAAGTAAGGGCTAAAATTAGACCTCTTGGATCCATTTGGAAATAAGTAGAAAACTGTTCAAACTGTATGGTCTTATATAAACTCATTCAGGGGCTTTCAAACTTTCTTGTCCTACAGTGAAAAATGCATTTTGCATTTATAGTGCTTGTTGTACTCTCACTAAATTGATTTCATCTCTTACTAGAATGACCAGCAGTTGACACTGCTGTGATTCAACTTCTTCGATGTATAGATAAGAACTACATCTGTCAGTCAATAACCTGCTCAAGAGTAGAAAACCAATGGATTTCCTTAATATGAAATGGTCACTGTTCTTCTTGAGGTAGAGGTGCCAACCTTCCCATGCTCATCAAATCTCGCATGTTGCTTTTATTATCTGTGAAATAAGGGATTAGTAGTGCTTCCATCTTATATCTTTGGGAGTAAGAGACTCAAAGAGATTTCTTGATGATTGATTTCACCTTAGACAGATACTAAATGGAACTTTCTCCTGAGGCAAAAAAGGTAGTTTTGTTAATTTCCTAATTTGGTAAATCAAATGTACTTTCAATTTATATATTAAACTATTCATTTTAACCCTTATCCTAGTACGTTTCCTTGGGATTATAAGATTCAGTCACCTAAAATTTATCTGTCAAATGTGTTCCTTTTCTTGGGTTTATCTGCATGACATTAAATAAATAGTTTGAACTTTTCAACTTTTCAAACAATTGTATTGAGTTGACGTGGCTGATCCAGCCTATGTGTGTCTGTGTGCAGTGTGTGCCGAACACCTGAAAGCGACTTGTCTTTCATTACGAATGACTAAGTGTGGGCAGATAAAAGGAGATTTTACGAATTAGAAATAAGAAATAAACAAAAGAAAATTCTGTCTATCTTCAGGGAATTATGGTACTTTTCTAGTTGATATATATATATATTTATATATCCATCAAAATGAACTACATTCATACTGATACAATGTAAAATTTGCTTGCCATGATATTTTTATATGGTAAATAATTCTTAGAAGCAGAAAAAAATTACATTGAAAACTAGCTAAGTATCGTTTGATGATTGAATGATGATTTTTAATCATGTCTCTCTCTTAGATGAAATTTCTCATTTTTTTTCCCTCCCTACTATCTCTTTCCTCACATTAAGTGTGTCTAGGAGCTTCTCCAAGAAAGCAGTTTTGCTTTGAAGATGTTTTATTTCCTCTCATAAAGGATTCTTCTGTTCTTTTAGATTTAAAATCACAATAATAGCCTAGTAGGCTCCAGCCCCTTCCCTGCCCTCTGTCTGTTTGAGAATCTCTCTGAAGTCAGCGTTGGAAAGTCCGTTTTGGAGATTTGAAGTCCAGAGATGCTTCTCTGGTGTACTGAGGACAAGACAGTCATGCATGAAGCAGCTCATGACCAAGCTGAAATCATCTAGAATGACACTTTCTGAATGTGCTTGAGGAGAGTATATTTGAAATTTTAAATCATGTATATCCTATAGTAACCAAAAACTTCTTTTAAATGAATGAGAATAATATAGATATTATAATTACACATATATAATAGCATACGATTCAAGCCAATTTTGAACAGCAATAAGGAACTTAACATTTCAGCTCTACAAAATAAACGAAGACTTTGAAATTCAATCAGTCCTATTTTATGTTGAGGCAAATGTACTTGGCTTTTTCTGAGAATCATACCTTCTGCTCTAGTTTACATAAGAAATTGCATGAAATCCTTTAAAGCATTCATTTTCAACTTTGCCATTACAACACACCTTGCATTCAAGGCTTAGAAATGATTTACTTTCTAAAGAATTATAAATTAGGACAATTCAATAATGTCTTCTCTTAAAGTCACTTGGATTCTGGTAGAATTTTCTTGAGCAGCAGAAGGAGGGGTGAGTTTAGCAAGCATGTTGAAATTTGCACATAATTTGTGGGTTCTTTGTTGTCACGGCTTTTGGCGTGTGGTATTTACCAGCATACAATTATTCATTATTGACATGCTTGTGAAATGTGTTATTATGAAAGCCAGTCACCATTTCTCCATATGCATGTTCCCCCCAAATTTCTGTCATGTTCTTTTACTTCAGCAATATTTTGGGGCTGGAGCAAATTTAGGGAATGCACCTGAGTATGTGCTATACAAGTCAGTGTTACCCATCGTATTCGCCATTCTGTGGAGGAAAACATGGATTCTAGAGCTGGGGGCCCTTGAGGACAATGAGACACCAAACAGCATAGACCTGAGGAAAGACCCTCTCGACTACACACACAAAGGCACGAAAGGCTGTGCCTTTCTACAATATGCTGCTTTTCTCATGCAGCACATACTTCATCCTTTTGCTAGATTGTTGATGTGAAACTTACTCTACTCTTTCACATTTATGAAAAAATACAACTTTTAAATTTCTATTCAAGGAAGTGGTCTTTATTTTTAATAGCCTATATAGCATATACTTTTACATTTGTTATTTTTATATACAACATTTAAATTAGACACCTACTATAATTTCTTATGGTTTCCTGGATATGGCAAAGCTCCCCAAAACATTTTTTACATGCAGTGGGCTCTACAAATATTTACCTCTGTTTTTCAACTTCAGGAAACCAGTTGAAAATTGTAGAATTAGACTTTGGGGCTGTGTAGGGTATTTTCTGACTATTACAAATCTATCTAAATCTACAGCCTGCTAGGAAAGATCGAATCCCTTCCAGCTTGTGATTGTAATATATGATTTGTGTGGACTTGAGTCTGTCTCACAAATGCATTTAATATTTCTGAACTGAGCTTCTGTTCTGTGCCAGGCAGGTTTCTAACTGTGCGCGTTCAGTCCACTGATTGACTGACTGAGAGCCAAATTATTCTCACTAACACATACTCAGTTCTCAACTACTACAGAAAAGATGGACTCCCGGGCCAAAATTGGACCCTCACTAACAAAGCTTGCTTTCTGCCACTAGTAATACTTATACAATGAATGAAAATTCAGTGACCTATATTCTTCCATTTAAATCCTTAAAAATTTAAATTAAAACTTTGTCAACAGTAATTCTAACCATACTGAGGCAAAAAGAGTGTTCCCTGCAATCTGGCAGCACTAAATGTAATTCATAACTATCAAAAATTCGTTTTCTCTGCATAACTTTAAAGAACGCTCCTGATGTCTTGAAAATTCCATGCAATTTTCTTTAAAAGTTGGTTTGGAATGCCACTGTGCATCTTGAAGCCCACATACAGTGAGTTAAATTACAGCAATAGCATATTTCTCAAGCACCATATAGTTGCAAATCCTTTATCCTGAAGTACATAGTGAAGGATTTTCTCCTTGAACTGTGAAGGAAGTTGAACTTTGGGGTTGTTTCAATTTAACACATGATGTGCTGCACACTTAGAGCTGAGTTTTGCCTTTCCTACCTTTTCTTCTTTATTCATCCCCACTTCCTATAAAAGGAATTAAGTATATAATGCTGATTATAAAACTGGATCCATATTATCACTTTTCTCAAAGCATCATTTCCCCACACTGCCAAATGTAAGTACTTACTTTTCAGTGGGTTAATCTAAATGCAGAGTAGAAGACTGTTTATTCATCACCCCTATTTCTATCACTTCTTTGTAACCACTGCTGGTCTTCTCTGACTCCGTAAATAGCATCACTGTTCACCTTGTTATTCCAGCCGAAACTTAGATCTCCCTGATGCCTCACTTTTCTTCATACCTCTCATCACATCCATTAATAAGCCAGGTCAGCTCTACCCTTGAAATAGATATCAAATAAAGCCAACTCCACTGATAATTGCACTGGCCACTTTATTGTATTTCCTATTTGTCTTCTTACTTTACAGTCTGCTTCTCGCAGAGCAGCTACTAATGAACCTTCTAAAAATTTTTTGAATGGAGGAACAAATTAAAATGTTATTAAATTTAATTAGTTCATGACTTCAGCAATAATGCTGTTTGTCCTGGATTATAGACGTAAAACCATGGGAAACACTAAAAATTAAACACATAGATGCTTTGCCTACCATGGGATTTACTATGTGCAACTAAACATTTAGACATTAAGCCATCATAGGCCACCACTGGCACAGTCTATTTAGAATGATAAGAATGGGAACCTTAGCTTGCCAGAGGACAGTGTCAGGCAGTCCTTTTTGTAGGAGACCTTGCGGCAGTCCGTGCCACAGCTCGCCCGGCAGTCAGGGAAGCATTTTCTTTTACCACCAGATGGAGGCTGAAGTGCAAGGAGATGAGATCCACATAGCGTGGTTATGGGCACTGCTCTGGCTTAGAAACATCAAACTCCCAAGAACTGCTATCTCATGGAATGACCAATAGGCATAACATCTAGCATCCCTGAAAGTTACATGACTAGTTACAAGAATGACTGCACTGAAGGAATCCAGAGCAGTGGTGCCCCATCAGGTATTTATACTTCTCTTAAACTACACAGATGCTATCTACCAATTAGCTGTCATTGTTACTTTAAAGCAATGTTGCCAAGTAACATGGTTAATGTACTGTTTTAGGGGAACAGATCTAGGAAGTTAACCAAAGGTCAACTTCTACATTCAGAAAAGGAGACGTTTGTTAGTGCTTTACTCACTGTAAGATCTTTAAATCAGCTTGAGATTTGACATTAATTTTAACATTATTTTGTACTTATTAGAGGGCAAATATCTAACTACCATATTTCTTGCTGTTTCTGCCCAGCATTGTTTTTTGTTTTCGTTTTTAATGAAACAGACATTTTACTCCTAAAACTGAGATGGAAGGGGTAAGCCATTTGGCAGGATGGCACTGCTGTCTCTGTGCCCCTCTGTTCCTGCCTCTGGACCACTCTGGTCCAGCTGGGCCTGGTCTTACTGGGGACTCTGAAACCTTACGCACAGTCCAGACTTAGCGGCAGGTACAAGCACTTTTAGAGTTTCCATTTTATTTTTGCATGAGGGAGGAGGCCTAGCCAGCACCAGGCAGCAAAATCACCAAGACTAGCGCTTGTGCCTAATGTGTCAGTTTAGTCCCCAAGTGATACAACTGAACAGGAAAAAAAAAGTCATTGAAAATTTGCCTCTGTAGCACTTTACTTTGCTATTGTTGGACAGACCTGTAAACTGGCACCTAGTATCCCCTAACCAGCACAGTGTTCATGGGAAAAAAGCTGTCAGTTTTGTAAACATCTTTTAAAGCAGGTGTTTCTATTATTAAATCTCCTGGGGCTGGGGGATGAGGAGTCTAGGTTGGAAACTTCTAGCTAATACAATTATTAGTGGGAAACTATTGCAAGAATGTGTTATATAATATGCTACAAATTCTATCTAGAAGTATTTCCAGCTAGCTTTTTTACAGGTTCTGAGATTATGGAAGACAGAAATTTCATCCTATAGGATTGGGCTAAAAGATTATCAGGCTTGACAGCTATAGGAACCATCAGAAAATATTGATTTCTTTGAAGCCCCTGCTTTTTAAAGAGGAGGAGACAAGAGTCAGTTTCCCCTAGCTCTAGAACCAGTCCTCTTTCCCCAGCTGAGGGCCTTGTTCTCCCATAAAATCACCTAGTTCCCCCATCTTATAACCTCAGGCTTCTTTGTGAGACCGGTCAGGCTTACCTTTCCTTAGAATTGGAAAGGGGGTAGAAAATATGTTTATTACTTAGGTAAATCATGTTATAACAGAATATTATTTCTTTAGTGTATTGATTTTAGAAATGTTCTTTATTAACTTCTTATATAAATTAAAAAAAATAATATATAATTTCTTACCTAATGGTTTAGATTAGGTAGGATAATGTTATTTGTCAGTTTATTCAAGAATGGGGAAAGTTGTGTTTGTGATGCAAAATGTATGGGGCTTTTATGCAGAAGTATTTTAAAAATACAAGATCACAATTTGAGTTTACCCAGTACTTGAATGATATTTAGCTGTGTATACAATATTAAAATTACAGTTATTTTCTTTCAGTATTTTGAAGATACTGTTCCACTGTCTTCTGGCTTCCATTGTATTGAGAGAACTGACAATCATCGTTCCTTTGTTAGTGATTCCTTTTTTCTCTGCTTGTAATACCTTTTTTTTTCTTTTAGTGGTTCTGCAGTTTTTCTATGACATCTCTACTTACATATTTCTTTTTACTTATCATGCTTAGAATTTGCATAACATCTTAAATCTGAGACTCAGTTCTTTAATCAGTTTGGGGCAAGTTTCAATTATTATATTCTCAAACATTGCCTTTCTTCCACTATTTCTATGCTTTTCTTCTGGATACTTAATTTAATTTAGTCACATATTAGACTTTCTTGTCTATTGATCTCTTTTATATTATCCACCCCTGTGTTATAAAGGATGCTATCTCCAGATCTGTCTTCCAATTAATTAATTTTTTCTTCAGCTCAATCTAATTTACTCTTTTTATTTTTTTTTTTTCTAATTTACTCTTTAAGCTCTCTGTTGCATTTTGGGGACCGTAATTTTAATTTTTAGAAATTCTGATTCATTTTTATATAGTCTTTTTATTTATTCAAGTTTTCAATTTCCTTTTTATTTCTTAAACAGTTTAAATATATATTTGTTACATTTATGATATTGTAATCTAAAATCTGAAGTTCTCTGGGTTTCTTATTCTTGTTTTGTTTTGTTTTGTATTTTAATTGTGAGCTCCTCTGAGCTTTATCTATAGAACTCCAGTCGGAGTTGGGCTAATGGATGTGCCTCCAAAGATCTGTGTTTGCTTCCACCAGGAGCTCTTGGGCACTACCAATTTGGACAAATGAGTTTGAGTTTATGTCTTGGGTAGGGTTTTCCAAGAGCAGGAAAATAGTGTGATTCACAGTCCAAATTTATGTGAGGGATGGCCTAGGGCTTCGATTCTCAGGTGAGATAGCTTTCTCCTCTCAGCCCTACATGGCCATTAAACTCAGACTACCAAGATTAGCAAATCTCCCCAAGGTAATTGTAGCATTCTTCCTTAATTTGGGGGTCCTTAATTTTTTCACTTTCTCTTTTCAAAAGAAATTTATTTATATATCATAAAATATGTAAGTGCATTTTAAGTGCACAACTCAATTATTTTAGTAACTTAACAGAATTATACAACTATCATCAAAATCCAGTTTTAGAATATTTCCACCACCCCAGTGAGATCCTCTTATCTGTTAACAGTTAATCCCTATTCCCATATTCAACCCCAGGCAACTGCTATTCTACTTTCTGTCTATATAGATTTCCAGTGTGTGGACATCTCATAAAAACAGAACCATACCAGATGTGCAATTCTGTATATGCCTCTTTCACTTAGCATTATGTTTTTGAGATTCATTTATGTAGTGGCATGTCTCAATATTTCATCCCTTTTTACTGCTCTATAGTATCCCATTGTATGCACATACCATATTGTCTTTATCTATTTATCAGTTAATGGATATTTGGGTTGTTTCTACATTTTTACTATTATGAAACGCTATTATGAACACTCTCATGCAAGTCTCCATATGGGCACGTTTTCATTTCTCTTGAGCGGATACTTAGAAGAATTGCCAAGTTGTATGGTAAATTTTTACTTGCTTTCTTACAAAGTCAGTTGTGTACTTTGAAGAATGCTTCTTCTATTTCATCCAGCATTTCTAGCTATTTTGTAGTCAAAAGGTTTTTTGGTATATCTGGAGCACAGCAATGTTTGAAAGAGAAGTTTTTTTTTTTGTTTGAGTTTTTAATCTACAATTTAATAAGAGAAATTTGTGAGTTGAAATTTTTGTCATTTGAAAATATTCACTTGCAATATAGTGATCATATCCGTGTGTATACCTTTCCCTCCACTCTCTCTCTGGGTGCGTGCGTGTGTGTGTGTGTGTGTGTGTCTTTTTTTGTAATTATTATAATCATCAAAGGCCCTTACCACCCCAGGAGGAAAACACCAATAGAATGTCAAATGTATTAACCACAAGATATTTTTGTTTGTCATTTGTTTTAGTTTTTATTGTAGGACACAGGGAACTGCTCCAAAGAAGTGAGTTTCTCTTCTTTCCTGTTAGCCAAAGAATTAGGTTGAAAGAAATACACTTTTAATTTATTTAAATATCCAAACTCAGATTACCGAAATTCTACTTTTGTTGTTAGAATGAGCATTGACTTAAAAAAAATTGTAATGCTGAAGTCATTTAACTGGAAATTAATTCTGTTTCAGAGACTTAGTTTGGACTTGCTGTGCTTTCATTAAAAACATAAAACATCCACATTTAAACCATCCTTATTTTTCTTTTTGGGGTCTTCTTTTCCCTAAAGTGAATTACAACTACTAAGTAGTTACAATTGTTATATATAAAAAATATTGCAAAACTAGCAAAGTCTACTACCATATGTGAAGAGAATTTTTCTTCCCTCCACCCTTAGGTTATTTAGGGCTGTAAGGACAACAGTCTGTTATTGTTAGTCCCTTTGAGGTTTTGTATTTGCAGGTGAGCTCAATGATTTTGTGTATCAGCTACTTCATAATTTCATGTGTCTGTGGTAGGTGGAAGTGGGCACCGGTGTTTTTGATTACCTGCCACCTACAAGTAGTTTGTGATTCAGGGGCTTGTGTTATATTCCACCTAGGAGATGACATTACTTCACTCGCTAAATGCTTTAAAATAATTTATTGTGCTATGTTTCTCATTTTCTTTACAACAAAATCATTTTTGCAAGATCTTTCTAAATGGATATTGTTTTTGTTTATGGAAAATTTCAAGATCATAAGGTTGATTTAAATGCTTTTAACCAATCACTTATCGTTAATGCACTGAATCATCATGGAGATGCTGAGAGCAATTTAAGGTTCTGGTATATGATACTCTCTGGTGAGATTTTATTGTCTTGAGATTCTGGCAAATCTATCTTAATAGAAAGTTGAAGATAGAGTTTTTAGTCAGTGTATGGATTACATTAGTATAGGATGTTATGAAATATACTCTTCCATCAAGTATATGTATTAAATTTTAGCAGTAATCAGATATCCGTTGTCATTTCTAAAACATTGTTATTGTGTTTTTGAGTGTGCCATTTAAAAAAGAGACATTTTTCTTGGTAGACTCTCTGAAACAAACAAGCAACAAAAAAGATGATTAACATATAGATCTAGGTAGAATTCTGCTTTAGAAGGAAGGAATCTGTCCTCATGTCTTCCTATGTATTTCCCATTACTGGTTATAACCACTTCCTTCTGTTTCTACCCTAGCCTGAGGAAGCCTCAGCAGTAAGTGTACAAGAAGCTTCTGGTTAGACCAGAAGTCAGCCTCATCTTCAAGGCTGCAAGGGTGATGTTGTTTTTATTGTTATTATTGTTTGCATATGCATGCAAAATAATAATAAAGCAGTTTTCATTTATAGCAAATCTTGAAGGGAGTATTATTCCCATTTACAGAAAAGTAAATGGAGAGGCCTGGAAAGTTCTGTAATTTGCCCAAGGTTATTCAGCTAGAATGCAAATCTAAATGTACCTGATTTTAAAACTCTTTCACGTAACCTCTATTCCCAGGCTACCCTGACTTTCTTGGTTTGGAAGATTCCTGGTTTCTGCCCTCCTTGTCTTGCCTTTCATTATTTCCTTCCTGCTTGTTCTTAATTGGTACCCCTTTTAACATACTTCTTTGCCTTGACTGTGGTATATGAATGCATCTCCACTCTTAAGACTGTTGAGTAGTTTATGCTCAATCATCAAAGAGCATGAATATTCACTTATCCATTCCTTTAATCAATTAACAAGTGTTTGTTGAGTATCTATTATGTGTAAAGTACTCTACAAGATATTTTAGGAAGCATGCAGAATAGATAAACCTGCCTTCTTTTGCCTATGTGCTCTTCGAGAGCAAGGTCTAAGAAATACAAGAATGAAGGGAAGAATAAAAAGAAACACTTAAAGAAGTTGAAGTTTTTGACTTCAGGAAGTAGGGCTTGGAAATGAGGACATGTACAACATGAGACTACTGATTTTGGCATTTAACTTTTTTTTGAACATTTTTAAGATTTAATTTATTTTAGAGAGAGGGAGAGTGTGGAGGAGGGGCAGAGGGAGAGAGAAGAGGGAATCTCAAGCAGACTCCACATCAAGTGCAGAGCCCAATGCCTCGGATGCTTAACACTGTGCCACCCAGGTGCCCCTTTTTTTTTTCTCGGACACTATACATATATTATTCCGATAAAAGTAAAAACAAAAGGAAATAAATTTCAAAAAGAAAAACATTCCATTGGGGCATCTGGGTGGCTCAGTCAGTAAACCGTCTGCCTTCTGCTAAAGTCATGATCTTAGGATCCTGGGACTCAGCCCTGCATCCAACTCTCCACTTAGCGACAAGTCTGTTTCTCCCTCTCCTTCTGTGATATCTCTTGCTTTTTCTCTCTCTCAAATAAATAAAATCTTTAAAAAAAAAAAAAAGAGAGAGAGAAAAGAAAAACATTCCAAACTGTGATAGAAGAGTAGGGATGTAGGTTACAGTTGTAAGATAGCTCTAGATGTTTTAAAACCATGAGATATATGGCTTATATGGCTGATACCTAAGATGAAGGGGAAAAAATGAATATTTATTGAAGACCTAGTTCATGTCTGTCACTGTACCAGATCTAGGAACACAAAAGCATAATATCAAGGTACTTATCTTCATCTCCTCCCTCTCAAACTGATCTTGGATGGAGTAATAGCCCTATATAATATAATGTGATGAATGGAATATATGAGGATATCAATATACCAGATACCTAAAGAGTATAGAAAAGGTCATCCCAAGTCATCTGGGGATATCACTGAAGGCAAGGACATATCACCAGCAGATAGGGAGGGAGATGGGGGCAGCAGAGCTCTGAGCAAGCTTGGCACAATTGGGAAGAGCAAGCCATTTGCCTGTGGTGGAGAATTCTGAGATGAGAGTGGAAAGAAGTTTGGAGTGAGATGTTGGCAAGCTTTAACTCTGAAGAATTTAGACTTTATGCTATAAATGTTGGGAGTTATTGGAGGTGTTTGAGGAGGAAAGTGACAAAATCCAATTTATCTTCCAAACCAGAACTCTAGCAGTGGTGTGGAGGATGGGTTGCAATGAGAAGAGATCGTGAAGAGACCAATAAAGAAGGAAGATATCAGAGTAGTTTAGGAAAGAGATGACAAATCTCAGGTTTCTCAGAGATTTTGCTTTTGCTTTTGACTTTCTGACCTCAAAATAAACAAACACACACATATGCATATTTATACATTTATATATACAATACACTGAAATCTGGTATTCTAGTGACATTTATGTCACTAAATATATTTAGAACCTATGTTTAAAATATATATTTAGAATTAAGTTCTTCACATGTTATCTCTGTAGATCACTATATTGAAGAGCAAAAACGTTTCAAGTAGCAATGTAACATGCTAAATACCTACTGAATACTATCACATGAACATCTGTAACTCGGGAAACAGTTGGCAAATATAATTCTTAATGAAGTTCAGCTCCTCTTGTTTGAGTTGATGAGAGTATTTCTCATGTATGATCACTTACTTGAATGTCACATATCTTTGATTCTTATTCTAGGCCAACACTGTCTAATAGATAGGTAATGCAAGCCACAAATTTGAGCTACATATGTAATTTCAGATTTTCTAGAAGTGCATTGAAAAAAGTGAAAAGAAACTGGTGAAATTCATTTTAATAATGTATTTTCTTTAATAAAATATATCTAAAATATCATTTCAGCATGTAATCAAGTAAAAATATTACTACTGAGATATTTTACATTCTCTTTCATATAGTACATCTTTGAAATCTGGTGTGTATTTTACATTTACAGCATATCTCAATTCTGACTATCCATGTTTCAAGTGCTCAATAGCCATGTGTCGCTAGTGGCTACTGTATTGGAGTGCAGCTCTAGATTATCCATCTTTAGTGTAAATCTCCATTTTAGGATTCATTCTAAATTTAGTGACGTATGAGAAAAATGGATGTCAGTGTAACTTCTGCTTGTTTTTTTCTTTTGTGGCTAAGATGTAACCAGTCACTGAACATGGATTTCATTTATTTTATTATCTTGTTGAATCAGATTATTAATTCATCCATCTAGTTAATAGACCTTAAGTTTACCTCCTTCTTCATCTTTCTGAGGCTTTTTCCCTCTTTTTATGATCTTATCCTTTTGTTCTCAGCTGTAGGATAATTTATAAATAAAGTGACTGTTCACCTACCATCCTGGAAGATGGATAGGAACAAATCAGACAGAAATAAAAAGGAACCCATCTCCTTGCCCTCATGTAATGAAACCTGTATTATTTGATATGATAATGAATTCTTGAAATTATTTTCAAGAGGCCATCTTCTGAATATTCTTGAGTATTGGATTGCAAGGAGCACTATTCTTGTATGGGGACACATGGAGGGGCCTTGTGGAGTAGATACTCTGTAGAGGACGTGTACCTGATTTCTGGACCGTGCTTTATGATAAACCCCTGCAGATGATGACGTGTCAGTAGAAAACCAGAGTTCAGCATTTCAATATTACATGTAAGTTGGGACAGGGCAAGAAGACTAGCTCTGAGTATTTTGTTAGTAATTTAACATTTATCGGATCCCTTAGTCTTCTCATTATAGATCTTCAATATCTTTATTACTGTTGTTGTACTGATAAGGAAATATGCTGAGTATTTGCAAATGTTGCCTAAGGATACAAAATAATGCTAGAGATAGGATTTAAACCCAGGTTTCCCTGCCCTGAATCTGGTATCCTTTCCACCACAGTATGCTGTGTGCTTAGATAAAATCTTTCATCCTTAAACACTCCATGCTATGAGTTTTCAGTGGAACATGGTACAGAGGAGCTAGGAGACAGTTCTAGTCCCTGCCCTACCATTAACAGAGTATATGAACATATGCAAATTCCTTATCTTCTAATATTTTACATCTAAATTTTTCTTAGGCAATGTGCAAGGAGTACTGAAGTTAATAATGCAATCCATTTTCTAGAAGAGATACCGTGGTAAAGTACAATTCTCTCTGTCCTTCAAAGTCATCATCTGCTTGAAGGCAGTTGGAGGCTTTAATATTTTGGAGTCAAGCAGACCCATGTTCAGAACCCAATCTTGCTGCTTAATATCTGTATGAAGATAGGCAAATTATTTAGTCTCTCCGTGAGTCTCAATTTCTTCATCTATGAATTGGACTGTTACAAAGATTCAATGAGAAAAAGTAGTAGATGGAATTTGTCCTTTCTTTACTTTTCCTATCAGAAAAAAAATGAGTTTCATTTATAAAGCACATCTTATATAAGAGTTAAGTTCTTAGTGTCAGAGGATTCGGAGAAGGAAAAAGATATTGGGAGCTGGGATGTGATCAGAGAAGATTTCAAAAAGGATAAAGATGTCAGGCTGGTGGAGGAAGGAACGAGGGATTTGGACAGGAAAACTGGGCAATACAATGAGCTGTATCACAGGAACAAAGGTGACAACAGGCATGGCATTCATGAGAACATTTGGAATTTGTAATGATTTTGAGCATTTTGACATGGTTCAGGTTAATGGATTTTGGTCATAAGCTAACCATAAAATTAAGTAGCTTCTTCTGCCTGAATGTTTAATGTATCTAAACAGATAAATCTGTCGTAGTGGGTCTCTTCCAGACTCAGCTACCCCGTGTACCTCACCAGCTGCTGATTTCAAGTTTTCGTCTGAATGTCTCCTTTGATGTCTGTATTTTTCCATTTTTAATGTTCCATGTCCAGAACTTTCACCTTCTTTTAGGATAGCAGCTTTATGTCTTTTATTAGGTTTCATAGAATTAATTTAAATGTTCATTGACCTAATACTATTTATTTATTTAATTTATTTAATATTATTTATTTTTATTTGATAATATTATTAAATTAAACCTTAAGTGAGACCAGACTACTTGAATTTCTTACTATACGTCTCATATCATTTTTCAAAAATAACTATTTTAAAGGTCTTGAATAATTTATAAAAGCCCTCAGAAATTTGAGTTAATTAGGCTTTTGGTTACATTGTTGCACGCGTATACAAACTTTTATAGAACATGTTACTTTTTTTTTCCTTACAAGTAAGGGGAATGTTGTAGTCTCTAAAACAAACAGGCCTGTTAAAATTGATGAAGAATATATCCTTATTTTTTGGTTCGAGATAGTTTAAATATACTGTGCTAAAAGTTCATTTATCCATCTTTACTCCTAATGGAGGCCAGGATTATTCCTAATTCCTCAAAGGAGTATGTATTTTAAATAAATCAGGTTAGGTAGGAAATAATTTGTCTTGTACAGCACTGATATTAAAAGAACCACTTCTATATTTTACATATATATAAATAAAGTGAATGTGAAACTATTTACTAATATATACAAATATAGAAAACTTAAAAATGGTCTAATATTTTAATTCATTTTCTACTTAAAAAACTTTCTAAGGGTAATCTAAAGAGAAGTGCACATAATAATGTAAGTTCGGTGAATCTTGACAATCTGAATACACTCTGTGACAAGCGTCAAGATCAAGAAACATTTCCACTACCCCACAGTCCTCGCTCCTCCTGACCCTTTCCAGTCATTACACTACCCTAAGGGGAATCAGTATCATTACTTCTACTAGCACAGATTAATTTTGCCTCCTTTTCTGCTTAGAGAACATTTTTCTTTAAATATATGTAGCATTATAGAAATATATAAAGTTTTGTTGTTTATTGTTTTTATGTTTTATTTTAAATATGTAGTTTAATGCTGTCTTCAGCCTAAAGATAAACTATTTATAAATTAATTACCTGTGGCCTGAAAGGGAGGAAGGAAGTCTAATAATCTGCGCGTATGTGAGCGTGTGCGCGCACACACACACACACACACACACAAAATAAGATTTTGTCCTATCACCAATTTGTCTGACTTAAAGCAGTGCAATAGTAAGAAAACACACTATTTCATTGATTTTTTTTTAAATATTTGGAATTATTTGGCATCAAAATGGAGGATTTTTCTTTTTAAAAACAATTTTTATGATACCATGTCACTAGCCTTTATTGGAAGTAATTTTGAAATCTTAGAATAGAGAAAACAATCCAGCTTTATGAATCAGAGATTATTCTATTTATGAATCAGTATTATTCTGCCTCTTTCAAGCCTTCTTTAATGAGACACAATTTTTACCTTTAAAATTTGTTTTTAAATATGTAGAATTAGCCATAAAGATAATTTCAGTATGATTTTAAAATAATACCGAGAATCGCTACTAGTTCTTCGAACTCTGCACCACAGTCACTGACGGGAACACTTATTCTTGAGCTAAAGGATGTTAATTTGAAGTGAGCTTGATCTGGTAGGAGGGGGTCTATTCAAAAATTGGTTGGCTGTGAAATTAGCAAATATAAATTTTGTTTTACCACCACATTTTGTTTTAGTGCTGCTATGACTTCCCTCTTTGGGTTGACATCATGATACTAAGGAGTATGATTTGAAGGAAGATTTCTGAAGAGTGATAACACAACCCTCTTTCTCAACATATATGTTATATTAAAAAAAGACAGTACATGTAAAAATGGAACAACCTAGGAAAAATATATATTAGATTAAACAACTTAGGGAAAAATAAGACATTTTCATGTTTAGGTGGGCCTTGGCTTTTAGATACATGAAAAGCAACAGTGTAGACTATTTATTGCTTAGTCAAATGAAGGTAAAAAAAAAAGTGGAGACTGCACTGACACTGAACTCTCCTGATGTCAGGAATGTCAAGAAAACTGCATACATTAATAGCTTTGTTTAGAACATATTTGTGAATGGGGGTTTAATCAATTTTGCCAGTGGGTTAATTGTTGAAACTAGGTGATGGATACATGGAAGTTCATTGTACTAATGTTTCTACTTTTGTGTATGTTGAAAATTTTTCATGACAAAAAGTTTTAAAAATTGGTCTTCCAAAGCACATTTAGAACTTATATAAATAATTCTGTTTCAAGGTGCATCAGTTAGTTTTACATCATCTAGAAGGACAAAGAGGAAAATCTGCTTAGTAAGGTTTTTATTATTATTATTATTATTTTTATTATGTTATGTTAGTCATCATACAGTACGTCATTAGTTTTTGATGTAGTGTTCCATGATTCATTGTTTGTGTATAACACCCAGTGCTCCATGCAATCTGTGCCCTCCTTAATACTTATTACCCGGCCAACCCATCACCCCACCCCCTTCCCCTTTAAAACCCTCAGTTTGTTTCTCAGTGTCCACAGTCTCTCATGGTTCATCTCTCCCTCTGATATAACCCCCTTCACTTTCCCCTTCCTTCTCCTAATGCCCTCCATGCTATTCCTTATGTTCCACAAGTAAGTGAAACCATATGAAAATTGACTTTCTCTGCTTGACTTATTTCACTCAGCATAATCTCTTCCAGTCCCATTCAAGTTGATACAAAAGTTGGGTATTTATCCTTTCTGATGGCTGAGTAATATTCCATTGTATATATGGATCACATTTTCTTTATTCTTTCGTCTATTGAAGGGCATCTCAGCTCTTTCTACAGTTTGGCTATTGTGGACATTGCTGCTATGAACATACATTGGGGTGCACATGGCCCTTCTTTTCACCACATCTGTATCTTTGGGGTAAATACCCAGTAGTGCAATTGCTGGGTCATAGGGTAGCTCTATTTTTAATTTTTTGATGAACCTCCACACTGTTTTCCAAAGTGGCTGCACCAACTTGCATTCCCACCAACAGTGTAAGAGGGTTCCCTTTTCTCCACATCCTCTCCAGCATTTGTTGTTTCTTGCCTTGTTAATTTTTGCCATTCTACCTGATGTAAGGTGGTATCTCAGTGTGGTTTTGATTTGAATTTCCCTGATGGCTAATGATGATGAGCATTTTTTCATGTGTCTGTTAGCCATTTGTATGTCTTCTTTGAAGAGGTGTCTGCTTATGTCTTCTGCCCATTTTTTGACTTGATTATTTATTTTTTGGGTGTTGAGTTTGAGAAGTTCTTTATAGATCTTGGATATCAGCCCTTTGTCTGTACTGTCATTTGCAAATATCTTCTCCCATTCTGTGGGTTGCCTCTTTGTTTTGTTGACTATTTCCTTTGCTGTGCAGAAGCTTTTTATCTTGATGAAGTCCCAAAAGTTCATTTTTGCTTTCATTTCCTTTGCCTTTGGAGACGTGTCTTGAAAAAAGTTGCTGCGGCCGATGTTGAAGAGGTTACTGCCTATGTTCTCCTCTCAGATTTTGATGGATTCCTGTCTCACACTGAGGTCTTTTATCCATTTCGAGTTTATCTTTGTGTATGGTGTAAGAGATGGTCAAGTTTCATTCTTTTGTATGTAGCTGTCCAATTTTCCCAGCACCATTTATTGAAGAGACTTTTTTCCATTGGATATTTTTTCCTGCTTTGTCGAAGATTAATTGACCATAGAGTTGAGGGTCCATATCTGGGCTCTCTACTCTGTTCCATTGATCTGTGTGTCTGTTTTTGTGCCAGTACCATGCTGTCTTGGTGATCATAGCTTTGCAATAAAGCTTGAAATCAAGCAACGCGATACCTCCAGCTTTGTTTTTCTTTTTCGACATTTCCTTGATGATTTGGGGTCTTTTCTGGTTCCATACAAATTTTAGATTGTTTTTTCCAGCGCTTTGAAAAATGCAGATGGTATTTTGATCAGGATGGCATTGAAAGTATAGATTGCTCTGGGCAGCATAGACATTTTAACAATGTTTATTCTTCTGATCCATGAGCATGGCATGTTTTTCCATCTTTTTGTGTCTTCTTCAATTTGAAAGGTTTTTTAACATTAAAAAAATAATGATAGAAATTGGAAGAGTCATAGCCTTGTTTATACATCTTTTTCGAGGCCAGCAGTTTTGCAAGTCTCGTTTCAGTCTCAGGGAGACCAAGTGTTCTTTTCTGATGTACAATAATAGAAAATTTCGTTTTTCTCTGTATTTAATTGTACTTTTCACGTTAGTTACAGGATATTTGTGGTATGTTGTATTCCCATAGTGGGAAGTTAGTTCCTTCCCAGTCTGACTAAATCTATTGATCATTAAACTGTATAAAGAGCTGATCTGTATCTTGTTCTGACTAGTCCTTGTTATAAGGAAAATCTCAGCATTACATGGTATTATATTGCCTAGATGATCAATACCTCCCTCAGCTTTATATCTTTTTCTTTTTAAGATTTTATTTATTTATTTATTTGAGAGAGAGAGAGGCAGGGGAGAAGCCCCACTGAGCAGGGGGGGGCCCTATGCAGGGCTCTATCCCAGGACTCCCGGATCATGACCTGAGCCAAAGGCAGTTGCTTAACCCACTGAGCTACCCAGGCACCCCCAACTTTCTATCTTTAAACATCAGTATGTATACATATATGTGTGTATGTGTAATTTTTATCTCAGTATTTTTAGATGCAAATAGATAAAGTCCTATTTCATCACTCCTCTCACTTTATCTGAAAGAAATTCTGATTTAGGTATTTAGTTCTTATTTCACTAAATACTGTGATTAAATCTCCCCTATCCTAAGTACTGGAATGATACGCTTAGATATATTAAAGTGTGTTTTATGTAGGGTACCTCTGAAAATAAATTATATTGACTCTTCATTTTTCCAAGCTGATGAAAGGATATTGTAAAAAAGCAGATAAACCATGCAGTATTGTTTTTCTGCCAGCATAAGCAGTATCTAAATACCAAAAAGAGAAAGAGATAAAGTAGTAAGAGAAACTTCGATCTGAAAGAGCAGCCTTCAGGTTATTTCTGTGGAAGTGGATGAAGATTAAATAGTACTTTTGTCACCCTGGAATTTAATTTTCAATCTTATCTATAATTTGGCTTCATCAGTAGTTAGGATGTATACCCCAAGTTATATTTGAGTCTTCATTCGGTGCCATAGCTTATGCAGAGTAAGAGCTCATGTAACTTCTACCGGTAATCTGGTAGTGACAATGGCTTATCGTAGATTTGAAGCACAGAAATCACATCCAGTTTTGTAATAAACTGTTCAGAAGGAAAATGTTGAACGAGGCCCATAGTCCATAGGTCTGACTGCACCTTAGGATCACGTGGGTATGCCTTATTAAAATACCAGTGTTAGGTCCCACCCTAGACTGGTAAAACCAGAGTCTCTGTAGAAGTTGGGGACTGGATGATAATTCTGA
Source organism: Potos flavus (assembly GCA_028534135.1). NCBI lineage: Eukaryota > Metazoa > Chordata > Mammalia > Carnivora > Procyonidae > Potos > Potos flavus. The sequence continues at coordinate 71,296,813 of CM052895.1, read as the reverse complement.
AGATCAGATTGAGATGAGTGCCTCCAACCCTGGTATTATTTTCAAATATTCTGGGTAGCTCTGGGAATGGGGAAACTAAAAATGACCATCTTTCTACCAGACCTACTAAATCTGACTCTCGGCGGGGATGGGGTGAGGGTTAAGGGGTGGTGAGCAGAGCTCTGTGGATTTTGTTAATGCCATTTAGTGTTTCTCTGGTGAGTTTTACAATTGGTTATATTTTAGGTATCACTGCTTCAAAGAACACTATGCTCTTTTAAATCAAAACAAGGTGAATTAAAAAAATACATCTTCTATGTGCATGACATTTGCTTTTGATGACACTTCCCAGGCCTCTAGCACTATAACCCATGAAGCCTTAGCCTTGCTCCTTGGACTCAGCCTTTTATACTCTTGTCTCTGCTTTCAGAAGGACAATTTACCTGCTCCATCTATTCACACACATAGCTGTGTTAGCTGTGTAGTTGTGTTAGACAAACCAGAGGCTTGTAGAGAACAAGACCCCATGATTGAAGACAGGCATAAGTAGCTGAGAAGAAAGGCTGGCATCCTTTGTGTCACATATGTTTTAATTCATTCTCTTGAAGTCTGACTTTCAGATGCCTATTTAATATTATTACTTTTAAAAATCATTTGTTAGTAAGTCAAGCTTGAAGTATAAAATTAGGCCTCTTTAAATATACAGAAGATTTTAGCCAGTGAGCCTCAGATTTGGCCCTGGTCCTATTCTGAAAGTTGATATTTGTTATAAAGATAAAATTTTAGATTATTATTAAGATGGCACTTTACCTCAGGAATCATGACTCAGACAAATCCTAGCAATCCCTAAGAAGATGAATGTTTAGTATTGTAAGACAGTTTCCCTGGGGGCAGGGATCTTGTCTTTCATGTACATATTTGTGTCCTCCCTTGCTTAGCTGCTTGCCAAGCAAGATTAGCATTATTAATATTTATTATATTAATTATCAATAATAGTAGCTCATATTTATTGAGCACTTGTTATAAGTCAGATCTATTTTAAGAGTTTCCACATTTATTAACTTAATCAATTCTTACAACCACCCTACTTGGGAGTTATTATTATTATTATTCCCAAGTTACAGATGAGAAAACTGAGACACAAAGAAATTAATGTTCAAAGTTATGCAGTTTTACAGTGATGAAGCTAGAATTCAAATTACAGAGACTGACTCTAGAGTTTGCACCCTGAATTATTACTCACCTGATAATCAACTGTTGAATGAATAAATGATAATAAACATCTTTGGCCCCAAACCTAACACAGAACTCTTAAAAAAAAAAAAAACGTATAAGAAGAAGCCAAGTGGGTTTCTGCCCCTAAATACCAATCCTTAAAATTAGTAACCACACTGAAACAAAAAGGCACATCCATCTGCACCCTCTCTGCCTGGGGCAGTAGCTCCAGTTCTGTCTGTCCATTCTGAAGGAAAAGGGATGGTGGGGAGCGTGTTGAGTGGAACCACGTAGAAGGATGCCAGAAGCAAGTGACAACCATACTGGGTAAAGAAAAGTTCTTACCTCTTATGAAAGTTTCATCCCTAGAACTTGTTACTCATTTCCCATGCTAGAATCCAACTTGAGGTCCACACACTTCCTCCATGGAGAGAAATGTGGAGAGGTTAAGGGAGGAGCAGAAAGGAACTTCAAAGCTCCCTCTTGGGGCCTAGCAGTGGTGGCCTTTTTGAGTGGAGATCCACAAACAGTTCCAAGAGGGAGAGTCTAGTGGAGAAATTAACTTAATTCAGGGAATCACAGCATGTCCTTATATTTATCTAGAAATATTACAAACTCCAAATACATCAAATAGACTTTTATTTAGATGTTCAGATGAGAACACTTTGTGGGCAAATAGACATAATATGAGGTTAAATAGCCATTTGGGATTATCCTCTCACTTATTAAGCCTAGTCAAAAGTTGGCTTCTTTGCACAAAATTCTTTCTCTGCCAAATTTCATTGCTGTCTAAGAAAATTTAGCTTGGGGTTAAATTCCAGGTGCGTGGTTACCTACACAAAACAAAAGACTAGATTATCATGCTGTTTTAATTAATGAATTTTTAAACTAATGGATCAAAACATTCAAATGTGTTGCCATATCTAGATGAGTAATTTTATTCTTTTAATCAATTTAAGCAAAATTGTCATGTTTAAAAACTAAACATCCAAATGTGGTCTATTTTCAATAGTACTGATTGTTTATGTTTGAGGTTTCATTCATATGTAGTAAATGATCTTTAAATGTATTGCTCTACCTTTTATAAAATCATTTGTTTGGTTCTTCAAGAGTACTACTTCTAAAACCGAACTACTTAGAAAAGGGACTATTTGTAGCAGCCTATATGTTCAACTCATATCAATTTTTCAGTGCTCCGAAGGTGTTGATTGTGCTTATAAAAGCGTTAGCACCCCGTATGACATCTTCAAGAAAAAAATGATTGAAAAAAATTTTAATTGCAAAAGTGGAGGAAAAGTGTTTGGCCAGTAAGTTCTCAGATTAATCTGTTTCTGCAGCAGAAAAAAGTGGTAATGAGTTGAAAGGTGATATCTTGCTAGACTCCGGGGTATAGAATTACTTGGTTTCAGACTAATCATAGAATTCAGGATGTTGTAGCTGTATTACATACAGCATATATTATGAGGAGGATTCTGAATTTTTTGTCATTTGATCCTTATGTTTTTTCAGTTTTTTTCTTTAAAAAAAAAAGAAGAAATATATTAAAATTGTTTTGGTGCACTAAAGAAAACCTGGTGATACCACTTGTTTGTATTGATAATTTTAAATTCTCATTATTAGATTTTTGTTTTCAAATATATATATATATATATATTTTGTGTGTGTGTGTGTATATACATATATACACATATATATATACACACAAAAAAGTTCCGATGGTATTCTTTGGTAACCAATATTTATACAAAAGAATCTAATTAATTTAGAAAATAATTCAGCCATCAGCATCAATTCAATTTCACCTAATGCATCCATGATGAATTAAACACTATCAAAGTATTGTCTTTTATCATTTTTTAAAAAGATTTTATTTATTTATTTGACAGAGAGAGAGTAGGCAGAGAGGCAGGCAGAGAGAGAAGGGGAAACAGGCTCCCCGCTGAGCGGAGACCCCAGTGCAGGGGCTCGATCCCAGGAGCCTGAGATCATGACCTGAGCAGAAGGCAGAAGCTTTAACCCACTGAGCCACCCAGGTGCCCCTTCTTTTATCATTAAGATAGGTATAAATTTACTCATTGCTTGGCCTGACCAGAGCTTCTTATTCATTCCAAGGACACACAAAAACCATTTCTCAATTTTCTCATACTCAGCCATGGTTCAGAGCATCTATTTAACATATGCTAAGTTATGCTAAATTTCTTGGCTTTGAATTTTTTTTATTGTAAACATTGTTTAAAAGCAATAAACGAGATGCCCACTGAAGACGGGTTTTATTTTTTGGATACACAATATGCAAAGAGCATGAGCAGGCATTGAGCCAAGGCACTACTACTGTCTTACTAGATTGTGTCTTGAGCTGCTTAATTTACATGAGCCTTTTTCCTAACCTGAAAATAATTCAAGAGTTTAGAAAGGAGGACATGAGAGAACTTATACAGAGCGCCTAGTGTAAAAAGTTTCATTCGTGATTGCTGTTAACCTTTTAAAATAAAATCTTTTTTTCCAGGATAGGTTTTAGCACTTAGGAGAAATGACCATAATGCAAATAAAGGTTTTTTGTTTTGTTTTATTTTGTTTTTTGTTTTCATTAAGGAAGGAAGAGTGTTGGCTAGAACATTAGGAATAACAGATATGAGTAGCTGAAAATCTACACTACTTATGTGGTTTGGGACTTTTCTGTATCACTTAAAAATATCTTTTCTCTTAATACCACTTTTTCTTTTTTTTCTAATAATTAAAGACTATACAGACAAAATATCTAAAGTATATGAACTGTAATATACTTTTAAATTCCCACTCCTTTGCTTCCCTATTTCTTCTCAAAGAAGCAAATCATCCCCAGTCATCCTTTTATAAATGCAGTTGCTCAAAAATGTGTTAAAGTTTAAATAATGTAACTTTTTTTACCTGAGTTTATTAGTAATTTTCAACTTAAGCTATCACTAAATTTGTATAGACTTTTAAGAAAATTCAGTAGTATTAAAATTAAAAAAATATGCCTAGCCATAGCAATATAGTTTTCCCACAATTGATCTTACAAATATTAAAATTATATTGTTTGTTAGCTATTTACTGATTTTTGGAATATATTTTAAATTTTTGAATGATAGTTTTTGAAATTGCCATAAATAGGGCTGCACATTTGTAAGTGTGTCACTCTATTAACTAGAACATTTAGTGGGTTAATATATAATATGTTTTTTAAATGAGAATAGCTATCAAGTTGTCAAAATAATTCTAATATAATATGATTTGAAAGGTACTTAAACTTACATTTTAAGCGATGCAATTAGGTCTGTTTCAAACAGTTGGTTTCAGTGTGTATCCTTGTTACATTCAAAAGACTATCATCAATGAACTCTACATCAAAAACGAATAATGTAGCATTTGTTGGCTAATTGAATTTAAATAAAAAAAATAATAAAGATCCCAAAAAGCTTTTGTTTAGGGGAAAAAAAGACTATCAAGATATTATATGGAAATCTGAGTTCGTTTAGTGTAAATGAAGATACTTCGTACAGCCTTATTCATATTGCAGATAAAAGGATGACTATGTCAAAATTAGTGTCAAGTTTGTGTAGGTTGTTCTAACATTTGAGTAAACTGCTTTTTTGTGTGTGTTTAATCTTATAATTTTCCTTTGCCTTGAAAAAGGGTTAATTCGAGAGCATTTACATCTTTTGTGATTTGAAGTTAAACATGCCACAAAAAAAAGTCTCTATGAAAATAATTATTTCTTTCAGATTTCCTTATATTACATTAGTTATGGTTGGTTTGACAAGGCAAGAAGTAGATTTATCAGTATAAAAAGCATATATCTATATTAGACTTTGAAATATTTACTCTAGCTACAGATATATTTTATCTCATATATTTATTATGGTTACTGTGTAAAGTAGATTCGATACTGATGATTCAGTAGATTGTATTTCTAGTCTGAAAAGTAAATTTATTTCAACCACATTAGATAACATAACCTTACAAAGTTGCTAGGTTTTATATTTTAAATGTCTTTATTGTGGAAAATTTCAAATGTTAACGAAAGTCTCTACAGAAAACTATAATGAAAGCCTGTGTACATAGTACCCCACCTCAGCGGTTACAAGAGACAGCTAAACTGGTTCCATTTATACTCTCACCTTCCCTACTCGCTTCCCACATACTGAATTATTTTGAAGCAAATTCAAGAGACATGATATGTTTATAATTAGTCATTTGTAGGCTATTTCATTATTTAATTAACAGTATTTTTGGTTATGTTTAATATTTGGGTCTGTTTTGGGTAGCTGCAAATTTATAGATGCTTGACCATTTACCTCTATATAATAAACATCATGTTATTGTTTTTAGCCAAATAGAAAACATTAAGAGTTCTCTTTGGGATTAGTTGCCATAGTTTAATACCAGATCACTCTGACAGGTATAAATCATAATAAAGGTAGAAAAAGATATGTGGCTATAGATGGCCTGATAAAATGCCTAAAGTTACGTTATGTTTCTCAGCAGTATAGCAAAAGTGAAAAAAACAAGAGACCAATTTAAGAAGGCCCATTTATGGCAGTCTGAAAACACACATCACAGGCACAAAGAGAATAGATATCAAACTCTGACAAGCTTTCAACAGAAAAGCCAGAATGTTCTCTGAGGTAATCCTGGAATAGCTACACAGTCTGCACCACCTCCACTGAACTTTTAGCTTTCTCTTGAGACACTTGGCAACACGCCATATCAGCCTGATGCCAGCAGTACAAGGACTAATCATCCTTAGACGTGGCATGCTCTGAAGGTGCATATAATTCTTTAAAAAACTGAAATAGGATCACAAGACTGAGGCATCTATTTCCAATTAATTTGGTCACAGGAGTTTATCTGTCATCTTTGTTCTGTCACAGCAGTTTGTGGTAAACCTGCTTCACATGGATTATCAAATATTAAGAACAGTGGATTGCAGAATTTTCCCCCCAGTCAATTCCTATTTTGTCACTTTTGGTTTAAAGTAGATGAAACTAGTCATGGGTTTAAAAATGAACTTGACATTTTCAAACTTCCATGAAAAGGAATTGGTCAAACTTCTGGCACGATGACATAGTAGGTTATCGTATATACCATACTAATTCATTCTGATTTTCTACAAAAGGTTAGTATAAAGTTTTTACTCTAGAAAAGTATATACAACTTTACCAACAAAAATACTTTCTTCTTTTTGCCCAGAAATGCATATATGAGGATTCTATGCATAATATTCTTATTGTGTGCTAAATAAAATGGATACTCGTTTTCTGAATAGTATCTCTCAATATTTGAACATCTCATCTACCTTAAAAGCATAACAAATTATTTTCCCTCACGGTCATATAATTCTAATGCAAAACAGGTAGCAATTTAGATGGCATGATAAGTATTTTTTCATTTTTATCTAACTTTGATTCAACTGTTTTAGGCTCTTTGGGTTGCAAGAGCAAAAACTTGCTCAGGTTTGCCCAAAGGGAAAGGTCATTAGAAGGTTGGAGTGTATGTTGTAGAAAGTAGGTAACAGGAACTCATGGGCATCTGGGAACTGAAGTTGTATGTCTAGCTTCTTACAGTGTGGAACTAGACCCAGAACATCTCTACGGACCTCATAGTATGAGGGACTAGACCTTTGTTAATATTGTCATTCAACAGTATTTACTCACTAGTTAATAGTAATGAACTATGTCTGAGTTTTGTAAAAATAAGTATAACTTAGATTACAAATTTATAAAATTAAATAACTTGAAGTTTATATGACTTGAACCTGTACAAACCCTGAAGGCTGGGCTTGCTCACTAGGCCACATAGTCCACCTGTGATGGAAATAACAAGATTTTTCAGAATAGCTAATCCATGAGAGGGCATGAATGGCATCTCTATTCTTTCCCTTTTCCCTTTTGGACCTCAATTCTTTTTACTTCAAAGCAGGTTAAGCCAATCCAGAACACCCCTCCCTCCTTTTTTCTCATCGTGTCTTCCTCTTTTTCCTGTCTCTCCCTCTACTTCTGTTATTCTCCATGCTACCCATTCCCTTCTCTTTCCATTTCTGATGAGTCTTAACACACGTGGAGTGTGATGCCTCCACCCAAAAGAACTTGAGGGAATGTGACACGGGGTCGGTTTTCCATCCTATCTGGACTCTGCCCTCCTCCCTGGCTTAGCTGTTCTGACATTCCTACTGTTAGAAGTGCTACTTAAGAATGGCCCTTAAAGACTATAGTTCTATCCTCTCAATTTTCTGGTAAATTCATCTTTGTTTTGTGGAGAGAGTTTTCCCATCAATCATATTCACCTATCCCTTTGCCGTCTTCATATTGGTTTTGTTTATGAACGTCATTCATTGTTATTCAAAAGGCAAAGAATGCTGCCACTGTGCATCTCAGATATGGGGAAGCCAGGTTTCTTCCAGGGGAAACAGCAGGGCAATGAAGTCTGGGAAAGGAAATGGCGTCAAAAAGGAGCCATCAGGCCTGCTCCTGATGAAGGAAAATTAAACTTTTATTTGTGAAAAAGGGGAGACCAGATGCTCATGGAAGGAGCAAGTGAGCCAGGAGAATGCTTCGATAAAATGGAGTTTGCTAATAACCAAACAGCAGGGTTTTTTCCTGGTCTAACCTCATAGGTGTATTCCCCAGGGCCCAAAGTGGCTGGGGGCATGAGGGGAGCACCGTGGTCAGGGCCAGGAAACATGAAAACCACTTCTTTTGTTTCCTACCATGAGTCTTGATTATAATGGAAATCCTGCCAGACCCTTAATTATGAAAGTACAACAGGGCATTAATATAATTCATCACCTGTTAGAAGGAGCACTTGTGAGCTATTTACTAGAAATCTATTAAATATGACATGAAGACAGATTGCACTCCATTTCTTAACATGACATTAAAATCAGGATGTATGCTCAGTAAAATGGTTTATAGAACCCTTGTCTGTGAGTCCTATCAATTAACCTAAAATCTGCATAAATGAAGTGTAGCCAGGCAGCGCCCTGAGCAAATGGATGCATTCTTCCTCTGATTCTCAGCAGAGGAAAGTTTCATTTTGAAATATCAGTTGTTGTTTTCATAGCAAGTTCATTGCCATGTATTATATTCAGTATGCACAGAGTGGAAGGATTATAAAACAGAGTACTCACTTCAGTGCTGTGTTACTGAATGTTGAAGGATTTGTTTTTGTATGAACTTGGTACATTTCCTTGACATTCCTAATATAAAAATCCTTTGTATAGATAAGGTCAATATTGATGGCCTACTTCTATAATCCTGTAAAGTATGCCCTGATGTACAAATATCCTTTTAAGCTTTTCTGCTTACAAATGAAAGAAAATTCATTTATATATTATCTGCATAGCAGTTAAAGATGAGACTCTCTCTGACTTTAAGTGGAGAGTAAGTACTCTCAAATGTATTTTATTTACCTTTGTGCTCAGGATTCATCCTTGCCTCTTTTTTTTCCACCTGAAAATATGATGTGACACTCTCCTCATTATCCTTATAGTTAGGACCCCACTCTGTACTACTCTAAAATTATATTAGAAATGTTACACAGTAAACAAGCAGCCGTGTTTAACATTTTCTTAATCAGGCTTAGTTCAGATCTCTTTGTTCATATTTCTCTGGTAAAATTACATGTAAACATAACTCTATCCATAGGCAGGCATTGTGTTTTCTGCTGCAATGAAGGGAGGTAGTGGAAGAGGTCAACCAACATGGAATAAAAAAGTCATCTGGGCGTGGCTCTAGAATAAATATTTGGTTTTCTTACTATGTTTATTCACTGGTTTCTCTCCCCTTCGCATGCCAGCAAGAATGTCAAGGAGAATGTTTTTCTTGTATAATGTCCCCTGCCCTGGTGCCATATTGTGTTATGCTTTAAAATAGAAGCTGCCATTGCCAACCCAGATTTCTTTAAAGAGAACATACTGTCTTTGGGCCAGAACAGAGCAAGTGTTCATTAGACCTGTGGGATACTCGAAGCTGAATGGAGGGGATGGGGGATGACCTCGTTAGTCCTTCACCATTCCTTGCCCTGACCAAGAAGCTTTCCACCTTTACTCTTTATGTTCTGCTCCTAGCAAAAGTTACTTTCCTAGTCAAATCTTGGTGCCTGTTGAGACAGAGAAGAGCCTGATCCATGGCTGTGGTCATTCCTTATAAACAGCTTCCCAGGTATATCCATGAGTGGCACAAAGGTGCAGAAACAGTAAAGAAGAAAAAAAAACTGTTATGATGGCATTAGGATTCTGGCTAACAAAACCTATGGCTGTAAAAGGGATGATCAGGTCTGTAGAATTAATTTTCACCCCCAGGTCTTCTTTTATTTCACAGTATCTCCTACTTCTCTACAACATGAATTTCTACTCAAGCCAGGCTGGGCTTCTCACTGTATCGTAAATGTTTCATCCTCAGTCCAGTCTCTGTGACCTTGGCCATGCCCCAGATGCCCTCCCTTTCCCCCTCATGATTATATCTCATCTCCTCTATGAATTATCAGTTCCCTAATAATAATAATAATTATCAGCTCCCTAATAATAAGCGCTTATTCACTTTTGTATCTCTCCCAGAATTTGATACAGGAGATTTTACTAAGGAGACATGGTAAATATCTGTTGAGTTAAAAATCATATTGAGTAAAATTTCTGTGTAGTTTTAGATCCATAATATCTTTAAAATTAAGGTTAAGGATTTGTGAGAGCATGAAGATGCATTTACATTTAAAACTGTTCTTAACCATTTTTAAATCTCTTTGTACATCTTCAATACAAGTAAACAGGATATATTTCTTAAAATCTAAAGGCATGAAAATAATCTTTTCATTGTGTTCTTGTGTATAACATGCATCTAAAATTAATATTCTCTGAAAGATAGTTCAGGGTTCATGATGAATACTTGTTAAAATGAACAATATAAGTCCTAGTTAGCTGTTAGCCCCAAAATAGAAATGGTCATTATCAATAATCAAGCTCCTATAATAGATTCTTACTCTTTTGGAGGAGACCATGATGTTTGCTGCCTCATTTCCAGAAGGGGCTTATGAGAGAATCAGTGCCTGAAGTCACAGCTGTCACACTTTGGAGTCTCGGCAAGGCATGCTGGGTTGGAAAACCAGCTTTCCAAAGGGTCAAGGAAGCAGAAACTGATTTCTCACACACCATTACACAGTTTAACTAACATAACAAATGCCAAATAATTGCTGGCACTAATGGGTAGGTGGATGTTTACTTTGTGTGGTTACCATGGATTCTCTTAGCATTGATGGGCCTGCCGTGATTGAGATGCTGCAAATTTAAGGAAATAGCAATGATATGATTAGCTTGACTCAATAATTTGAAAAGGGCTTATTTATCTGAAAGACAGTTAAAACTGTCTTAACTATACTATACTCAACTTGCTTTGATTTAATATATTATCCTATTCTATGAGAGTTTGTTTAGGTATTTTATAACTCTAATCCAAATGTGTATGTGTCTGTGTGTGTATTCAAACATATATATAAACCTTATTAGATGTGTATATATATGTTTACTGAGCTATTGAGTTTATTGATTTATGCATAAAGTATGTTGCACTCTTAATGTGTGTCGTACCCTGGAATAAGCCCTTCACAGATGTTATCCCATTCAATTTTATTAGATATAATCATGCCCACTTTATAGATTAGAAAACTGAGGTAGGGTTAGGTTAAGTAACTTGTCAGTGATCCCACCCTTGTAAGCAGTAGACTAAGGATTTAAACCCTATTGAGTCCCAGAGTCTGTGTCTCAACCCAGTATGTTCCCTATCCAGCAACAGCAGCATTACCTGGAAACTTGTTAGAAATATGGATTCTCAGGCCCCACCACAGCCTGAGTGAATCAGGAGCTCTGTGGATGGAGCTCAGCAACCTGTGTTTTAACAAGACCCCAGGGTGGTTCTAACGATGCTGAAATATGAGAATCACAGCCTTCCATTATTCTCTCAAGCTTAAGTTCCCAGCCAGCCTTCCCAGCCTGCATCTGTCCCAGCCTCAGCTGCCTTCTGGCTTCCCCGCCACAGGCACCCCCTTTATACTCGACCCTACACACCCCCGGCCCCTCCTTTAATCACTTTGCTGTCTTTAATGAATCCAACCATACGAGGAATACTGCTTAAGTTTATTGAAAGAACTAACTATGTATTAGGTTTCTCTCATGAACGAGCACTTTAATCATTATCTGATCAAAGTTATGAACCTCTTGTCCAGACAAATATATCTGTCCAGACACGTATGTATGCCTATGTAGAGTTTGTTAATCATGTTTGCCTGGAACCAGTCCATGAGATGTCCCTGGGATTTAGGTGAAGACCCTCAGGTAGTAGCTATAAAGATTTGTCAAGGTAATATCCAAGGCCCATAAATGCCCCTCATAGCAATAATAAGCAGTTCATCTCTGTTCTTTAGTATTTTTCCTTTAAAAAAAAAACTGACCTGTGACATTTAATTATCTATGTGTGAACTTAAGCAGGGCTAACCTTCTCTAAGCCTCAGTTTTTTTTTTTCTTCTCTATAAATGTAGGGGTTATAATACCCATATTGTAGAATCATTGAAAATTTAGCAGTAATAAATTTAAAGCTCCTGGCATTATAGTACGGCACTCATTAAATTGTGTGTGTGTGCGTGTGCGTGTATGTGTGTATGTGTATTCCTTATCATTTGGAAAATACAGAAAATTACAAAGAAAATAAATGATAACCCATAAATAAAATAAATGATAACTCAGAGCTAACCCACTTGCCTCTCATTTTTAAAACTGCATTTGGGATATGCACAATTTGGTAAACCCTGCTTTTACTAAACAGTTTATTATGATTCTTTGTCAACCTGCCTAGAAAGAATTATGTACAATGAATAATTTAGTATAATACACAAATAAGACTTAATCCCTGTCTGCCTACACCCAGTTATATATTCTTTGTCCTATGGTAGTGGCAGGTGATACACATTTTTAATTTTAACTTGTACTTAAATAGCAGACACCCCCGAAATTTCCAACCCCCTTTTCCAGTCAATTCCCAATGATAATGACATTGGAAAGAAGGAAGAGAGTGAAGGTGAATGTGGACTTAAAATGTTTCTTATTCTTCTATGTGAATACACTAGAAGTATATTCTAGTACTTACACTATCCCATCCTCCCACCCACTCCCCCATTGCCCCCTCACTACAAGACTAGAATCAGTTATTTTAACTCTAGATGTTATAGCTTGAGACCTCAGTTTAAACACTATTCATTTATACTGAAATCTGTTACATGATCTCTTTTATTGTCTTACCCTTTTTCCCCTCCAATTGCTTGCCATAACATAAAATGTCTCAAAGAGAGAAAAAAAATGTCATTAAAGCATTTTTAAAAAATGAAACGTGTTCCATTTTCTACTTATATCTTATCTCCTGTGGTTGTTTCTTCACTTTTGTCTGGAATGAGGCATCTTTAAACAGGGTGAAAGCCCACACTACAGAATCACGAGAAATCACGGGCAGACCCCTCCTGCCCTCAGATCCCTGCCATCGCTGTCACCACCAGCTAGACTTTGAGTTCATATATTATGAGATCCGAGAGGGAAAGGGGAGGGTCTTTTTTTCCCTTCATTTTTATCCAGCATCTAGTGCTGAGTAAAATTAATCCAATAATTCTTTTTTGACTAAATACTCTGAATTTGCTTTAAATAGCATGAACAATTCAAATATCTTTTTTCCCCTGTATTTCAGACATTTTTACATCAACTTCAGTAATTGGTTTGAGGGAAATCTAGCAATGAGAAAAAAAATTGCAGATAGAGAATCTTAGATTTTCTGCTTCCTTAATGCTTAAAATGTTCTTTATACTTGTAACCAGTGGAGATAAGATAGACTTTTAAAATAAAGTCATGATTCTTCCAAGTGATTGTATATCAGCTTGAGAGAAGTCAGTGTGCATCATATATAACATCTGGAGATTTATGATCCCTTGGAGGATGCTAGCAGAAATCTTCCAATCTTCTCAGAATTGTATTTGGTTTTTAAACTTTTTTATTTTAACACCTTTTTATCTGTCCGTAGAAATGATACCTATTCATAGTCAAACATTTGAAAGATACAGAAATTGTAGGGGAAAAAAATCATCATCTCCAGCAATTGAAACATACAAACATAATCATTCTAACTTTTGTTGAATTTCCTGCTATCATAGCCACATTTGTTAGATGTATTATAAAACAATGTGCTGGCAAAAACTATTTATATTCATTTTGATAATACACAACAATTTTATAACATGCCCACTATTGGCATAATTATTTTCATGTTGGAATATTAAACATTTCCCCTGTAAAACTTTGTTACCTGTATTAAGTCAACCATCTTTAAGTTTCTTTTCTGAAAAATCTGATTTAACTAAAGTAGGAATATCAGAACAATCTGGTATGAGTAAGACTCCTCACTGAACCATACAAATGGAATCTTTGATATTATTATAAGCCTGTTATCTCAAAAACTCTAATTATCATTCATAATAAAAATGATCTGTCAAATTTACATCTAGATTGATTCAGATTCCATGCATCTTTTATCTTTTGATTTCTAGAATTCTTTGTGTGTTACTGAAGAAAATAGTAAGTTCATCCTGCACATTTCAATTCATAAGTCAAATTCTACTAATCCTCATGCCATTATAATAAAAAAAAACACTATAATAAAATAGTATCCAAATCTCAGACAATGACAAATTTTTTCAAGTACTCTTCAATGTAATAGATTGTGCCCAAGCAAATAAAAAACATGCATTAATTTTAAAGGTCTACCTAAATTTTTAATCTTGAATAGTATATAAAATTTAAAGAAAAACAAGGGGCGCCTGAGTAGCTCAGTGGGTTGAGCCTCTGCCTTTGGCTCAGGTCACGATCTCAGGGTCCTGGGATCGAGGCCCGAGGCAGGCTCTCTGCTCAGCAGGGAGCCTGCTTCCTCCTTTCTCTTTGCCTGCCTCTCTGCCTGCTTGTGATCTCTCTCTGTCAAATAAATAAATAAAATCTTTAAAAAATAAAAAAAAGAAAAAAATAAAAGAAAAACAAATACCAAGTAGTATTTAGTAAGAATATAAGCTGGTATGTTAGAATTAAAATTATATTTTATGATATCATTCCTTTATATGACCTGTTTACTTGACCTTGGACTTAATCCTGTTAATTAAACATATTTCAAGATCTATAATGAAAAACAAGATTACTGAAGGGAAGTGAATTTCCACAAGTTTTTGGCAAGGCTTCTAAATTGATAGATTTGCGTCACCTAGCCCATCTTGTCCTGGATGTGCTAATGAGCAGTGAAAGCCAATACGTGAAGAAAAGGAAGGAAGAGGAGGAGAAGTATTTGAGCATGTTTATAGACAATCCATAGCACATTGACTAGACACTGAATATCTGAGAACTGATTTTATAGAAGAGCATATTTTAAGAATGAGAATTTTCTTAAGTTCCTTTACTACCAAAACAAAGTAATCTTACTATATTTTTAGGACACTTGTCTGGGGAAGGCTTTTGATATAAATAAATGATGCATTAACATTATATGCAGACAGAGTGTATATGCCAGCAGAAAACTAAATGGGGGAGAATTGCATGTTTATACATTACAATTCCAAGGTCAGTTCACTCTTTGCTGAACGAACAGCTCAGATTTTTTTCTTCTTTTTGATATATGTTCCTTTTTCTGTTAACAGCAGATATACCTTTATCAAACATTCCATAAATCTGAGTCTGGTGAGATAATTTTTTGTAATTCTCCCTTGACCCATTTCTGTGCAGTTTTGAAAACATCTAACAAACAGCTGCATAAAACAACCTCGTAGCCTAAAATAGCAAAATAACTGAACCTGGAGCTAAAAGAAATTAGGAAATAATCAAGTAGAGGTTCTATATAGCAATTGAATTTTCAGTCAATAAATATTTTTGATTAACTGACTGAACACTGTTCTTTAAGGACATTATTGTTAATTGTCTCTAGGTGTATTATTTATATCTTTGGAAATTGTTGCAATAGTGATAAAAATGTTATCTGATGGAAATTGCTCTAGTATCAAATATTTTTAAGTGGAAATTAAATTTACTTACCTAATTTAAAATTATCAGTGAAGAAAGCCTTTACAACCATTAAGACATAATTGCTTTACTCTTTTTTGTTTAACTGTATAAATAAGGTATTTAGTTTGAAATTTAAAAAGTAATGGAATCTTTTTAGTGAACGCATTTAACTTTAAAGTTACTTTTCACTAGTTTTTGCCTTTCTGTGCAGTTACACAGTATTTTGTTGAATCATTCAGCAACTGAGCTCAAGACAATACGATTATCACAGTCATCTAGATTGATCAGGTCCCTATATTTAGCTTCGTGGATTGATTTAAAAATCTTTTTACATTTTACATTTTAAATAGCTAATTAATTAGGTATTGATTTATTTTTAAGCTCCACAGTGACAATAACCAAAAAAGATCACCATTATAAAACCTCATTATAGGGGCATCTGGCTCTTGATCTTAGGGTTGTGAGTTCGAGCCCCACATTGGGCATAGAGACTCCTTAAAAAAAATTTAATTAATAAATAGTACAACCTTGGTTATAAGGTTTTATCTTTCTGTTTTTCGAATAGGAAATCCATCCAAAGTGGTATAATTTCCTTCTATGGTGAAATACTAACCTACACAGGCTAAAGGAAAACAAGGGATGGAGTGATTATCTATTTGCAATCACCCTTAATTCCACCCTATACCGCTACCCTTTACCCTTTATCAGTAAGTAAGAAGATTATGTCTAAGTAGATCCCATCACAATTAGGCAAACATTTTTTTTTTAAAGATCACCCTCTAAAGTCCTTATCATAAGCCATAGGGGTCTGTTAATTAGAGATCTTCAGGATTCAGTCCTGGTGCCTATGTTAGATTCCATTCTGCATTTCATTATTTCCTGGGTGACAGAATGAAAAGCATACTGATTAAGTTTGGAGATTACACTAAGCTAACAGGGGTTACAAACATTTGGAAAGCCAGAACTAGAATTCAAAATGATCTTAATAAATTATATAAATCACATTTTAAAAAATGGAACAAATTCAAGGTTATATCCTGAGAGAAGAAAGTAAACAATACTCTCAGCAGAGGGAGGAAGATTATCCAAGCACAGAAATGACAAGAAAAGGGCTGTGAGCTCAAGGTGAGTCAGGAGAGTAGTGCTCAGCCTAAAACAAGATTACAAAGGCCAGCTTTGCTCTGCCAAAGACACGCTTAGCTCCTTCGTGGCCTGAACTATAGAAAATCAGGATGAGGCACACTTGGAACATGCTCCACGCCCCAAAGCCCTAGTTCAGCAAGCTGGTGAGAACAGACGCAGAGGGTATGACATGTGCTCAGGGCACCGTTGAACAGCTGTCCGTAGAGAGAGTGTGGGTGCCAGGCCCTCATCAGACGCCACACGTTCAGAGAGTGCATGAGGACTGACAGGCACGGAGAGGTGGTAAGAGCTTGTTGGCTTTTAGCAAAGCATGCCATAAAACTCATACGATACTGGGATTTAGGGAGTTAAGAAATAATCCTTTGTTATGTTTGGCATTGTATAAGCTTTTATTAAACTTTTGTCAACTTTGAGTTTCCACATTTTAAAAGGAACTGTGAAAATTGGAAAAGGTCTATAGAAGAACAATGGAAATGCTTAATGGGATGTAAAATAGGTCATGTGGGGAAAGATAAAAAGAGTTTCGTTGCTTAGCCAGGAAAATAGAAAGCTAAGAGATGACTTAATACTGTCTTATAGTATACAGAGGTTTATAATAAGAATGCTGACCAGTTCTCCATCCCTACAGAAGAAAGAACAAAAGAAAATTAGTTTAAAGTAGCAAGGGAGAGCTTGCTTTTACATTAGTAGGGATTTCTTGATTATAAACTATCATTAAGCATTGTCTAAGGCTACCAAGAGACACAATATCATCTTTGAAGGTGTTTAAAATGGAATCAGCTTTCCTGGTTGGAAAGCTTAAGAGTTGACCTGCTTGGTGGTAGAGCTAAGGCAGATCAGCTCTTGAGGAATTTAAGTGTTATTTCATGGTTATAAAATGTCATAGTCCTCTTCCTTTCTTATGCATCTATAAAGTTAAATATACATTATGTATACTAAGGCTTTATTTGACACGTTCAAGAAATGACTTTGCTTGCCGTTGTTCTGGCTAAATAAGTACACTTCTTATTTTCGGTTTTCTGTCGTGTATTCAACAATGTCCACTGAGTGCCTGCTCTGTGCAGAGCGTTATGCTCAAGGCTGTGAGTAATACAAATAACTGGACGTTCCTTTATTCTCCCTTCACAAACATTTTCTGGGCACCTCCCCTGTGCTAGACACTACGCTACATGCTCGGAATCCAAATACATGTGCAAAGACGGCTCTCAAGAGCTCACAGTGTAGTGAATGAGAATAATGAGCAACCAGAATTGCAGTGTGATGTGATGAGGCCTTGGCCAAAGGAATGAGCAGGCGGCTTTGAAATACATGGGACATGGTAGATGCATCTAAAATAGATCAGGGTGGTTCTGGAGGTTGGATAGGGTTTGCCAGAGGAGATGACATCTGAGCTGAATCGAGGTGTTATGGGAAGGGAGCCCCATGTGCTCTAAAATGCCAGCAGGGCTATCCTATGTGAACTGATCATTTCTACCTAGCAAGACACGTAAAAACATTTGTTTCATTTTATCAACTAAAATGTTATTGATTCTGTCCTCTGCCCTTTCTTTGATCTTTAATAAAACAATGAAATCTGATTTACAGTCAGTTTTGTTATAAGGTGACATACATGTTTCTAAATTCATCATGCTGCACAGAAAATTATAGCTTAGGGGAAAATGGGGTTAGAGACAAACATTCAAAAACCATCAGGGACATACAAAATTTTTAAGTTTGGAGATTACACTAAGCTAACAGGGGTTACAAACATTTGGAAAGCTAGAACTAGAATTCAAAATGATCTTAATAAATTAAAAAAAAATCACATTTCAAAAAATGGAACAAATTCAAGGTTATATCCTGAACTATAGGAAAATAGCAGCATGGTTTTTACACGTTAAATAGTTAAGGAACACATACTCATACTACAGTTACTACATAGGTACTACAATAAGTATGGCAGTGTACCATGAAAAAGACTTGCTTGTGGAAGTCAGAGTCAGAGGGTGAAGTAGTGGAAAGAGGTGATCTGAAATCTGGCGGAAAGTTGTGACAGCAGATGTGCACAAATGTGACTCGTAACTGAGTCATAACACAAGAAGTGAAATGAGAAGTTCGAGACGTGTGCTTGGGTGCATTTTGTAAATTTCTCCACAATTCTGTTCAGCACAGTTTTCTGTGCTCACCTAGCATTTCTTACCAAGAAATCCAAAATAAGCAAATGCAAAATTTGCATTATGCTCAAATTGTTCCCTAATACATCAGTCCTATTGGAACAAATTTTCAATTTTAAAAGGAGCGTTATTGCAGAACTCACTATATATTGTTGCAAACTAAGTTCATATTTTTTAATTATATCTCCTGAAATTTCAAATATCATGTGTTTAGATTCAACTGGAAATATCAGGATTCCTCATAAGTTTTGTTTTCTACTTAACTAATGCTAATACAGGGACTTCCATTTCTTCTAGAGCAACATTTTCCTGTAGACTTCTCTAATAAAAGCATCCACAGGGAACTTGGCAAAACAGGTGAGGGCTGTGTGAATGCAAATAGTGCCTTGCAGTCTGAGCCTCCATGTTTGCAGCAACCCTTGGGGAGACATGGTAACAGGACAGCAGGTTTGTTTGTTTGTGTGTTTGTTTCAAATTGGCAAGGCAAATGGCCACAACTACAGAGGAGTGATCTCAGGAGACTGGGGCTTTGGCCATGGATTAGTCTCCACTACCAGGCATGTGGAGAGAGTGATGCCTATAGGGATCAAAGTGTTGCCTTTTAGTAGGGAGCCACTAGGTCCAAAGAACTGGTCTTTACTTTCTGCTCTCTCCTTTTTGGTAGTGGGCACAGATTCAGGCCTACAGGAACAGGGAAATCTCACTGGAGGAAGTTATACTTAGGGCCAGACAAGGTGGCGCCTGTGGAGGTGGTTCAGCCAGTGTCCCTTATTATGCCCCTGTGTCCTTTTGAAATAGTTTCTCCGATAAAAAACATAAGAAAGATGATTTTCATCTATGCAATGTGGTGGTTATTTTTTTTTTTTCACCTAATTCAAATGTTCCTGTAAGAAAAACAGCTCTTAGTTATACTATCTAAGGTAGAGGAGAAGAGACAGTTTGGTACTTGGATTTGGTAGCAGAGAGAGTCATCAGGGACCCTTCATGGTGTTCTTAAAGTGGCCGGAGTCCTCTCGTTCGTGCTAAACCCCCCATTCACAGGCCCAGAGAGAGGGGAACGTTCTGTGTGCCCACGCCTCACTCCCAGGTTAGACAGCCCCTGCATAAAAATTGGGAGCTGAAGGGTTAAGTTACACCAGATGATAAATCCTTACATAGCCTCAAGCAAACATTCAGCTGACAAAAATGTTATTGTGTGTTCTCTCTTGAAAGCTTTAAGATATGCTTGGGTTAATTAGATTTCCAAATATGCAAATATGCCCTAGTGAGGTTTTTCTGAAATGCACCATTTTAAAATTATGTAGCATGGCATTAGTGTTCAAAATACTGAATTGTAAGACTTAGCCTGAATAGCTTACTAACATATCATATAAATTCATAATTGATCAAACCCATTTATTCCCCACTGTCCACATTATACTGTTCAAATTGGGTTAGAAAGTTTTATGGAAATTAGGTTCTCTAGCATGCTTTGGGGAAGATCAAGGAGTAGTTTAAATTACAGCAGTAGTTCTTCAAAAAATGCCAATTCACTTGTCTGATATCAGTGTTTCCAATATGCTCAGTTTAGGGAACACGAGGCTTCTATAGCCCCGAGACTGTGGATCACCTGAAGGAAATTAGAACATGAACTTTGATCTTAAGGGGAAAGAATATTGCAGCAAGGGCATCTGAAATGATTTCATTTTGTTGACCTGCTTGTGCCAATAAATAACTTTAAGATTTTAACTTCTGAATAGCTTTTTTTTTTTTTTTAATATTAGATTTTCCTTTAGAAACATAATTCATTCTGGTGTTCTATAGAAGCAGTTTCCTGGTTAACTGAAATGTTTGTTCTGTGTCAGTTAAAAATAATAATTTTTCCCGGAAACCTTTATAAAATGGATTGTAGCCTTCAATGCTTCATTAATTAGTGCATACTGAAGTATACTAAACATAAGCTGATAATTTCTGGATAACTCAGATGTACTATGACCATAGGCCCCAATGAGGTATGGGAAGCTGTTTATCCAGGCTTTTAATGAGCTAGACCATGGGGTCAACAAACTTTTTCTGTAAAGGGCCAGATACTAATACTCTAAGTTTTGCAGGCAATGTAGTCTCTGTTGCTGCCCCTCAGCCCTGCGAGTTGTCCTGTGCATAGCTGATTTCCATTAAACCTTTGTCACTAAACAAGCAGGAGTTGAATTTGGCCTGCAGGCTGTGGTTTGACAACCTCTGACCTCAGCTACCATCTTTCTTGAGTAATTTTAAGTAGTTCATTATGGTCATGTATTTATGTTTTGACGTTCTGGTGTTCCTTCTTTTAGCAATATCTCATCCCTTTCTGATTTTTGCTTTTGATGGGCTTTGGTTTATAAGAAAAAAAAAAACTAACTTGTTAGAATTGTCCCTAAAATAAGAGTCACTGGACTCCCAAGGGAGGGGCCAAGGGCTTTCTAGCAGAGCAAGTACACAGTGCATTTCTCTGTGTTTGCTCAGAGGCCATTTTTATAATTCTTGACCAACTTGTTAATGTGTAAAATAAGTTTTAAAATAATTTTGTTGTGGTTCAATGGGTTTTTATAACTCTACATCGAATTTGCTTAAAAGTAAGAACAAATTTTTCAACTACATTTTCATGGGCATAGTTTAGTGTGTCTCGTCCGGTGTTTTCCATATTTATGACTAGTTATCAAGAGTAACAGATGTATCTACTCAAAAAGAAGAGACTAAATTGCCTTTCAAACAAGAAGAAATTGCCCTGCCCTCACCATGATCAGTGTACTGTAATATTTTGTGCTTACTCTCGATTTACTTTATTCATACAACCAAACTTTGTTTTTGAGTTATTGGGAACTTTTTAGCCTACCCACAGAACTGAGCTGTTGAGAGCACTGGATTTGGGTTCAGATCATAGCTGTGTGGTGTTCGGCAAGTTACTTGACTTTTCTAAACCTCAGCTCTTTCATCTTTAAAATAGAGGTGACAAAGGTGACAAAGGTAGACAAAGGTGCCTACCAGAGAGCATTATTGTTCTATTTCTTTGGTGGTTTTGCCCTTTTTCCTCCTCTCTTCCTTCAGCAGCACTCAATAAGTTTAAAACTTAACATGCCATTTAAGTTACACTATCCTGTTGAGGCTCTTCTTTCCAGTTCATCATGGAAGGAGGTAATACCTAAGATTAAAGTAATTTCTCTCACTTTAAAATTGGTGGCCACAATGATACATGGAATATAGGGAGTGAGGCTTTATAAGGTAAAAAGTCTCATCGTAGCACAGAAAATGTAATTTTATCATTTTGCTATTACATTATTAGATGTTTTAAGTATTATCTACATCTGGTTTGGGATGCATTCTCAGCAAAATATAGAATATTTTGTATTACACAGGTTCTAAAATAAAGTCTGCCAGCTCTAGGAGAAGGTGATAAGTTTAGCTGTCAACATTGGTCAGCAAGTTCTTCCATGCATGCACTTCCAAGAAGTTCCAGAGGTTTAATTCTATTATTCAATTTCCTAGTTGATGTTACCACAGGAATTTAGGAAGATCTAACTTCCTGAGCATCAACTGTCCAACAGTTACTGTTCTCATAATTGCTACAGAAATACCATCTTCGATCTCTGTGGTATACATAATTTAAAATTGTGTACCAAAAAAAAAAAGAAAGGAAGGAAGGGAAGGGAGAGAGAGAAAAGGAGGGAAGGAAGGGAGGGAGGAAAAAAAAAAAGAGAGAGAGAGAAAAGAAAAGAAATGAAAAGAAAAGAAAAGAAAAGAAAGAAAAGATCTAAACTCACAGAGACTCCAGTAATGATATGAATAGTATAGTTGATAGAAAGTGCCCTGGCAGATAATTAGGCAAATCATCAGTAACAAGTTGCTTAATCTTTTCGGACTAGAGTTGTCTCATCTCTAAAATAAAGAGGTGAGACTTTAGGTTTTACGATGACAGAATAAAAACATTTCTTCACCCTTCTCTTGAAAATCACCCCAAAATTAGAAAAAATAGCACAAACATAAGGTTCAATTGTGATGAAAATAAAGCTCACTCTAGCCTGAGAACACAGTTGTGAAGCTAAAAGTAGATGGAAAAATGAGAAATGACTGGGATAATGAAAAAGCTTTGGAAATAGATATTAGTGATGGTTGCACAATAATGTGAAGTATAATTGTTGCCATTGAATTGTGCATTTAAAAATAAAGTGGTAGCTTTTTAATACGTATTGTACCACAGTAAGTATTAAAAAAAAAAATAAGGAGTAAGTGATTTATTAAGGAGAAGGGAGGTCAAACAAAAACACTTACAGGTTGGAAGTACCAAAGAACAGCTAGCCAATCCGCTTCTCAGAGAGGGCTCAAAAATCGGAGGTCAGATAGTAATACAAGATAAGGATAGTGAAAACAGGGGTTGCTTGAAATTGTGTACAAGTTGCAACTAGACCTCCTGATCTTCCCCTCCTCCACATCTCCACTGTGCCTGGTCAGATGACCTCACCACTTCTATCCAGTCCAGAGCTTAAGCTCTCAGGAACACTCAGTCAGAGAGTCTCAGGACTTGGGAGACTACATGGCCTGAAGAGGATGAGCGACCATATAGAAAACACAAGTGGAAGTCTAGTATAAAATGTGAGATATTTTTCCATGATAAGCCCCAGAATCAGATAGTCAGGACTTATCCCTGTGAGCTCTCTCACTAGAGGAGTCATAGCTGATTTAAAAACATGGAGGTACAGAGCCAAAGCAATGACTGAGAGTTGATAGTCATTTCCTTTGGAGAGGAGGAAAGGAGGGCATGGGACAAATAACCCTAAGGTTTTTTTTCTTTTTTTACTGACATATAATTAACATAGTGTTATATTAGTTTCGGGTGTACAATATAATGATTCAACAATTCCATACCTAACTCAGTGCTCATCGTGATAAATGTACTCTTGATCCCCTTTATCTATTTCACCTCTCCCCCCACCCACCTCCCCTCCGCGTCAACCACCAATTTGTTTTCTGTGTTTAAGAGTCTGGTTTTTTGTTTCTCTTTAGTTACCCCTAAGTTTTTAACAGGCCTTTAATCATTATTTGATTTCTAAACTATATGCATGTAATACTTTGGTTTTGTAAATGATTAAAATAAATTTAAAAGACATAAAACAAGGGATGATTTCTAAGAGCCCATCTTGCCTTTTGTTTCAGTCGTATTCAGTCATATTGTCCTCAACAGAAAATACTGTTTCTAGATTCTTGACTTTTTTCTGTAAGGGAAAAGAAATTCACCAAAATAGCTTTTTCTAAGGAGTGCTAATTGGTGTCATCATATTTTATGTGTACTGTATGTTTCTACTTAGATACGTATTTTTTCCCTCTGGTAATTTAGTGTCTGTACATCAGACCGTGTCTACTTCAAGATCACTAATTTGGTCCTAATTCAGAATGTCTAATAGTATAACCAGAGTGGGCCTAGTTTCTTTTATGATTTTTTCTGAGGAAGCTATTTACTAAGTAATGGAATAGGGTATATTTAAAAACATGTTAGAGGGAGAAATGTCCTGTCTAATATCCAGCCACTTTGCATTTGCATAGAAAATGTGTGCTAATTTCAAAGGATCTTATCTGTACCTTAGAAAGGGTCTGGGATTTTATATTTTGCAGTATCTTATTTCCATATAGAGATATGTCATTGGCCTACTCATTAATAGGCTTATATTTTAATTCATTTTTATGAATCTAAACAAATGAGTTTATTTTAACAGACTTTGTTATAATAGGTATTTTTCAGCGGACTACTGCAGTTGATTTATGCAGTTCTTTATGTTTGTTCCCATGAAAAGACCATTTTCATCTTTTGTTTTTATTTTCCAAACATACAAGGGTCACTAAACCTCTTTAGAAATTGCTTTTGAATAGTCATTCTTTGTTTAGAAAAACTACAGTATATTCCTTAAGTGAAATTCAATCAACTACTTTTATGGTAACTGGGCTTAAAAGACATCAGTGAAAATACCCACACAAGCTCTTAAGATCAAGGCATTTGTTTCAGCTGACTTTAGTATGTACTTATCCATTGTGCATCAAATAATGAGCAAAATAGCCAGACTTCTAATAAGCAAGTACAATATAGACAAAAGAGAACACTGATTTAAGGTCCTAGTGTCAAATGCAGTAAAACACTCTGTTTATAGCAGGTCAGGCTTGGGTTTACAATTAGCACTAATTACTGAGAAAAAAATCAAAACCCGAGCTTTAAGGAAGGACACTTTTCACTGCAAGATCAAAGGCAGTCTCTGCAGAATAGGGAAGCCTCTACCACTTAATTGCACTGAAGTGCTAATTGGATTGTAAGGAACTTTCATGAGTTCTTCCAATTAGCCAGCCATCCCTGACGAAATCCGAAAAGAAGAGATTATTAGTTCTTAGAGCTTTTGTCTATATGGCTGCCATTTGTATACCTGAGTGAATGTAGCCTTGCCTTCTTTTTATGCAAATTGAGGTCTTTGGGGTCTCGGTTATTAGCTTCCTATAAATAGCCTTGAAGGTAAAGTTATCCATTCTATACAAAGTCGTAACTGTGTGCTAATGATAATGGGACAACATTTAATGGGACTATCATTTTTATTAAGATACTTTGTTTAAAATATGTGAGTTGGGTGCAGCTTCTTGGCTCAGATTGTCATCTCCTGCAGTTAGGATCCAGTTAGGATATTTGTATTACGTTTGATATTTGTATTACATTTAAGTACTCTTCACTTTGGGTAATTTTATGAAAGGAATAGATAATCAGTAATTTCATGGTGTTTATTCTCCAAGTAATAATTTTTATCCCTGAGAATTATTCATGGCTCTAATTGTGCTTTGCCCATGCACTGCCTCCCCTGTGATTTTTATTGTTGTTGTTTGATCATATAAGGTGGCGACAAATCTGCCAGCTCACCACATGAAAGCTCCTATGACAAAGTGGTCTCTTTGGGTAAAAATTATCCATTTGGATAAAGAAAATGGGAACCTTTGCTTGATGCCAGGTTGTCCCTACACAAAGTGAAATAAAAAATTGGCAGCTGTTCAGTGAATTCACCTATGTTAGACTGGGACTATAATAAATCTTAAAAAGCTCTTACTGACATAAAAAGTATTCTACTTTATTCATAGTCCTCAAACTTTGTTCATTTGGACATTTGCCTCAGTGATAAACGTGCTAGTTCTCTTTTGTACCAGCAAAGGAAAACAAATTTAAGCATTTGTTCAGAATTTTTAGATGTTCTAAATTATCTGATGATTAACCTCATTAACTAGAAAATAATCTACTTACCACAGTTTACTTTCTGCTACATAAACCCTAGGGTGAGTGTCCAAATAATTAAATTGTTGCTTTGCATCTCCAAAATTTGAATACAGATCTTCCTCAACTTACAGTGGGGTCGTCTCAATAAACCCATCCTACACTGAAAATACCATAAGTCAAAAATACATTTAATACACCTCACCTACCAAACATCACAGCTTAGCCTACCTTAAACATGCTCAGAACACTTCTATTAGCTTACAGTTGGATAAAATCATCTAACACAAAGTCTGTTTTATAACAAAGTGTTGAATATCTTGCACAATTTATTGAATACTGAAAATGAAAAGGGGAATGTCTGTAGGGATACAGAGTGGTTGTAAGTGTGGGTTGTTTACCCTCGTGATCACCTGGCTGACTGGGAGCTGTGGCTCACTGCCACTGCCCAGTATCAAGAGAGACTGTTTACTGCATATCACTAGCCCAGGAAAAGACTAAAATTCAAAGTACAGTTTCTACTGAATACATATTGCTTTTGAACCATTGTAAAGTCGAAAAATCGGAAGGTGAACCACTGTAAGTTGGGGACTGTCTGTATGCTACAATGACATACGACCGACTTTCATAGAGAAGTAACATGATTTTCCATGCTCCCAGAGTTAATATGGTTCATGCTCAGTTTTTGTACTTTATAATAAGTGGAGGTATTATGATAATAATGGCACCTGCTATGTATTTCATTGGTCTTATTGGGCATTTTATAAACTTTATATTTCTCAGAATAACACTCAAAAAGAAGCGCTATCTTCATTTTACAGGTAAGAAAATTAAAGTTTAGAAAGGTTCAGTAACACAGCTGTTAAGTAACACAACTACTAACTAGAGAAGCCAGGATTAAAATCCAGTTTGCAGGGCATCTGAGTGGCTCATTCGGTGAAGCATCTGCCTTTGGCTCAAATCATGATCCTGGAGTCCCAGGTGGAGCTCAGTTTTGGGCTCCCTGCTCAGCGGGATGTCTGCCTCTCCCTCTCCCTCTGCTGCTCCCCTGCTTGTGCTCTCTCTCTCTCTGTCAAATAAATAAATAAAATCTTTAAAAATCACTCACTCACTCACTCACTCAGTCATGTTCATCAGTGCCTAAAAAGATTGTCTGACCCACAGTAGTTCTTCAAGGAATAGGTGGATGGGTATACCAGTACCAGAGCTATAGGCTTCCAACTTCGAAGCTAATTCTTTAAGTATTCTAGTAAAGTCCTGGTATTTATAAAATATGTGTAGTTTAATAAAAGATCAAGATTCTATAATCCTACAAATAATAAGAAAATACTTTATTCTTTAATAGTTTGTGATTACCTCTTCCAAATATTTTACATGGTTTTTTTTCTTCATCACAAATAGATAACTTCTTGTTAAAAATTTAAAAAACTTCCTTAAAGGAGGATGGGTTTTGTACTATGAAATTATTCAAATAGTTTTTAAAACTAGATTATTGAGTAGCATGCATTGTTTAAAATAACTGTCTTCTCTACAAAATGTTATCCTTTTGCCAAATTCACACATATCTATGAGGACTCCTCTACGGACCTTGAAATTACTGAAGTCATTAAAAGAAATTCATCAGCTATGTAAATTTATTGATAACCTTCTCTGTTCTAATTTTTGAAGAAAATAATTAGCTTATGGTTAGACAAATTTTTTAAAAAAGAAAACAGAAAGTTGTTCATGAAAAAAAACCTGACACTTGCTCTGTTACTAGTTTCAAGGAAACTGTCTCATAGATAACTTCTAAAGTGCATTTAAGAGTACGAGAAACAAGGACAAAATCCCATTTGGCATGTGAGGTGATAGCAATAACTTCTACTTGATGGTCTTTCAATTTTGCTTGTAAGTGACATTCATTACCCTAATAATATGCATTCCTCATTTGTAAAAGGGGATTAATACCAGTATCAACATACAACCAGTGTTGTATGTTGTATGGGAGGCCTGCCAGAATAGATGGTCAATAATGGGTAGCTATTTATAGAGTGGACTGTTCATAGTCACAGTGAAGTTATGACTAATGTTGTCAATGATGTTTTACCCTATATAAAAAGTTTTGTACTATAAATCCTAATTTACGTAGAGTATATATCATAGCTAACATAAAATATATACGGTAGTTCCCCTCATCTGCAGTTTTACTTCCCACCGTTTCAATTACCTGTGGTCAACCATGGTCCAGAAGCAGATGATTCTCCTCTGGTGTGTCATCAGAAGGTCAATAATAATATGCTGTGTTACAATGCCTATGTCATTCATCTCAATTCGTCTCATCATGTAGGCATTTTATCATGCCGTACCATCACAAGAAGCAGAAGGGTGAATACAGGAAAATAGGATATTTTGAGAGGGGGGGAGACCACATTCACATAACTTTCATTACAGTAAGTTGTTACAATTGTTGTATTTTATTATTAGTTATTATTGTTAATGTCTTACCATGCCTAATTTATAAATTAAACTTTATCATAGGTACATATATATAGGGAAAACATAGTATATTTTGGATTAGGTACTATCCATGGTTGGTTTCAAGCATCTACTGGGGGTCCTGGAACGGATCCTCCGTAGCTAAAGGGAGACTACTATACATAACTTTACATATATTTTAACTTTTTGGTAAAATGTGCATAACAGAAAATTTGCTAGTTTAACCATTTTTAAGTATACAATTCAATGACATTAGGTACCCTCACAGTGTTGTGCAGCTACCATCACTATCCATTTATAGAACTTTCCAAACAGAAACTGTATATGTTTTATTTTTAAGGACGTAGATCATAAAAATGTATTTCACAGATCTATGGTGAACATTTATTGAGTTCCCCCTTTTTTTCCCAAAGGCATTTTACTCTCTTAAAAGTCACATTTACTATAAGCGTTCAATGACTAAAAGTTCTCATTATGAAGACCTTGATCTTTTCTTCCTCAAATTCCAAGAACCCATCTTCTGTCCTTTTCTCCTTCCCACCCAATCCCACATACATATACCCCAACCCACAGTCACTTGAAATTAAAAAGTTCAGCTGAGAAAGCTGTTCAACTGAGTCTTTCTCTCATCTCAGTGAGAGTGTTCTCAGACCAGGTATCATTTTAAGAAATAAGAATTTATCAAGACAAACATTTTATATTAGTTCCATTTTATCCACATTGTGCCAGGTTTGGATTTGTTTGAACCACGAGTATGAATCACCTATGACTATTTCCCCTGTCCTTGACCCACCCTTTTGGTGCCCATTCCGCAGCTCATTAGCTTGGTTCATCTGAAGTTGACTGTGCTTGAGTTTCCCATGACTGTGCCTCTTTTATGTATTGCTTATTTCACCTAAAGTGTCCCTCCCCGGTTGGACTCCTACTTCTTGCAGACAGGCTGGTTTTTACTATCACTTTGTGCTAAGCTCAGACTTCACCTTCTCAAGAAAACCTTCTCTGGCAGTCAGCTTACCTTCCGCCCCTCCGTATACCCATAACTTCGTGTTTATGCACTTGGGTAACCTGCATTACAGTCTTACTTACTTACTTACTGTCCTGCTTTCCCTCTAGATTGGGAACTCCCCAAGTCTTGATATTGAGACTTACAAATGTTTGCATTCCTATGTCCTGGCACAGTACATGGCACAGAGGAGGCAGTCATAAATAGTTATTAAATAAATTTTACAGTATTAGAATTTTTCCAATTGTAGCCAGCCTGTCAGACCCAAGAACAATGGATTGCTATATTCGTATTTTCAGTCTATCAGGAACTTTTGGGGGTTTCTCTTAAGAAGAAAATAGATGAATGAGCAACTATGCATGTCAGGAGACTTAGTGAGGACAAGTTGAATCCCAGAACCATGGATAAATGAGTGGGCTCTGGCCCACCTGAAAAGCAAGGTATTCAGAGGAACAAAAATAAAAAGGAACTGAAAACCAACAGGAACCACAAAATTCTCCAAATTTGCCTTCTGCCCATATCATTCCTGTTCTTGATTAATCTGAATATCGGTTTCCACAACAGAATAAGGCCCTGGGACTTGTGTGTCACGTGAGAAGGAAGGTGCACAGATTAATTTTAGTCATTGAGAACAGATCTACTGAAACATTCCCTGCAGTAAGTATGGATTTTGTTACAAAGTGCTGAATAAACCTCCCAGAGCTTTTCTGGCCTTTGTGAGACCATGTTAGTTCCAAAGACAAAAAACAAAGTATTAAGAAAAACCAGGGAACTCAGAGGCCATTTCTAGCCGCAAATTTAGCAAACCACTTTAAGCTCTATTCTGCTTCGATTAAGACCACATGGGAAGGGATGTGAAACTGTTTTTAGTAAAAAACAGCAGACATAGTCCCCATGTTGTAAGAACTGATACTTTGTACATTGGGGATGTAAACATTTTTGCATAATAAAAGCTACTGTTATTAAAATATAACTTAAAGTGGAGTGATTAGCATTGAAGTGTGACCAAGCAAATACACTAGTGAATTTGATGAGTGAATGAAAGGAGATGTAAGGTGTTGATTGGAGGGATGCCTGGGTGGCACAGTTGGTTAAGCATCTGCCTTTGGCTCAGGTCATGATCCCAGGGTCCTGCGATGGAGCCCCACATCAGGCTCCTTGCTCAGCAGGGAGCCTGCTTCTCCCTCTGCCCATCCCCCTACGTGAGCTCTCTCTTTCTCTCTCTCTGACAAATAAATAAATAAATAAAAAGGTGTTGATTGGAACCAGGTGAAAGGCAGGTGAGGCACATCACAAAATGCATATGAAAATAAAACCTTTCTCATTAATGAAAGTTGCCTGTGTGTGTGTGTGTGTGTGTGTGTGTGTGTGTGTGTGATTATGTAATAGCCCTGTATATTAAATAGTGATCACAGCTCAAAACACTTTAATTTTTTGTGTAACTGAAAAAAGTAAGCTGAAACTACACGAGGTTCTTCTAAATGATTCCTGAACATTCCTCTGTATACAAAGTGAGTTTTGTACTCTTGCTAGAGCCAGGGTTCTGTGATTGATAATTTCACCCATCAGTATCCCAGACTTAGGTTAATGAGCAGCCCTGAATCAGAGGGCCCCCACCTATGAGAAGAACAATCCTATGGCCCAAGCACTCATCAGAAATATCATGGGGTATTGTGCATGTAAGAGAAAGCCCTTTGATGTAAGCACCAAGGCTGTTACCATGGAGACCACATGATTCAAGTCACTTCCTCACGCTAAAGCACCTGATCTTCACGTCTCCGCTAATTTCCACAGAACCTTGACCACACTTGACATTCTAAACTACAATGTGACAGAATTTATTTTAAGAAAATGTGTGATTGCCCATCATTCATAAAAGTGAAGATGCAAAATTTTGAAAGATGTGCAATAACCCTATAAAATTTAGAACTCGATACAATTTTTCCTTCATTTTCTTATGTCTTAGCTTTATGACAGGATCATTTTGAATGTAATTTTGAAAGTTATCCTTTTAATTTAGATACCCCTGAGAAAGCAGAGGG
Source organism: Potos flavus (assembly GCA_028534135.1). Lineage (NCBI taxonomy): Eukaryota > Metazoa > Chordata > Mammalia > Carnivora > Procyonidae > Potos > Potos flavus. Next base: position 71,265,473 of record CM052895.1, on the reverse strand, counting down.
CTGTCTAATGGAAGGAAAGCAGTTCACAGGGTGTTAGCTGGCAGCCCATTACATGGGAAGAGACGAGGAGCAGAGGAAGAGCCTGTTTAGGGCTGTGCTGGGAGCATGCATAGGAGTGTTCATCCAGGGGCCCTTGCACCATTGCTCAGAGAAGTTAGGCCAGAGCTTGCATGATCCCCAGACCCCTGTCACATTTGTGTCATACATAGGCTGCTGATGAACAGGCCACAGCTCGAGCATGAGCAGAGGTCATTGAAAGAACAGCTATTGAAGGATGGGGGGGCTCTAGCAACTCTTCATGTGGGGATGAGGAAGGAGCTCTTCATAAGGTTTTTTTTTGAGGTGTACACACTACAAGCATGCTGTAGGTCACACCTTTATTTTTATTTATTTTTTTTTAGGTCACACCTTTAAATAAAATAAAGAACATGCAGCTTCTTGTAAATTCTAATTTGTCATGTTTTTACTGAGCTCTAGTTATGTAACATCAATTTGAAATAAAATTAGAGAGGAAATGGAGGATTTAAAAAAAAGTGAGGACAGGAGCATGGAAGAGGTATCTCTACATTAAACAGCTAAGTCATTTGTGTTTCAGTGCTTTTTTTTTTTAAAGATTTTATTATTTATTAGAGAGAGAGAGAGAGACAGCATGAGAGGGGAGAAGGTCAGAGGGAGAAGCAGACTCTCCGTGGAGCTGGGAGCCCGATGCGGGACTCGATCCCAGGACTCCGGGATCATGACCTGAGCCGAAGGCAGTCACTTAACCAACTGAGCCACCCAGGCGCCCTGTTTCAGTGCTTTTTAAGGACAAGTTAATTTTGACTGGAATTACTATAGAGGAATAAATAATTGGGGCTTTTCTTTCTTCACAAGAAGAGGTAGGAAAAGCTCTGTGAGATGTAGATTCTTGAATTTTGAACTGGCTGGTGCTAGTGCAGATCATTCTGAGATCAGTACAGTATATCTTCAGTTCTCAGAGTAAAGATTTTATATTAGTCAGTCAAGAGTCTTAAAGGCAAATAAGGGGAAACATTGATGGCTAATGAGAAGAAAGGAGATATTTAAACTTACAGACAGATAAAGGAACAGTTCTATATCTCTGTGCTGAGAACAACTGACAAAAAAAGAATCTGGGCTATCTTTTCTCCTTCTATTTTTACTCATGACTCACTTTTTTTTTCAAGCCACTCCATCTCTCTGTACCATAGTTGACTCAATCATAAGGGAGATAATTATGCTTTCTACCTGTACTACATGGCCACTGTACCTTAGATCTTTTCTCCACCACATCAGCAGTTAAGAATTCATTACGTGGGCACAGGGCCTCACACGTTGCGCAGGATGCCTGGTCCAGAAACTGCTGTTTCAGGACACATTCTACATGTCGATGTACATCACCCCATAGAATCAAGTAGGTCATCTTCAACCTGCTCTGTGAAAAAGGGAAATGGAGGTTCATTTTAAAACACCTTTTGTTTTTTCTCAATCCAGTTGAATCACTAGGAAGTTTCTACCACAATCGTGTTTTAAATATTCACCGACTATATTCTGTATTGCCAAAATACAACCAAAACTGTTTCTTTTTGTTACATGTGTACATAAGTGTGTGCTTTATGCTGTGCTTGGACAAACAGAGCCACTTAGGTTGTACCTGAGTCGGTGTGGGCAGAAGGCTCCACGGCTATGTTAGATGGAGAGAAAGAACATACCCCAGTTTGAGAAATCAAGAATACATCATGAATGTATTAAAGTCTTTATGAAGCTCCAACAGAGGACATGTAACATTTTCTTCACTAAAATATCAGTTTTAAGGACAGTCCTTTTTAAGTAATGTATTTCCAAATGTATATTCTAAATAGGAATTATAGAATCTCTTCTTCCTGAGTGATTTTTTTTTTTTTTTTGTAGTTTGGCCTGAAGCCATTTTTTTCTAACCAATGAAAATACCTTGTTTCCTTTCTCTCCTTTCCAGTGTTAGAACTGTTTATTAGACTGCTACTTCCTGATCCCACTAATTGGCTGAGTATAGTGGAACAGTTGGTGGAACCAGATGCTGTTTATACCCGCTCTTCCTGGGTCTCTGTCTCCATTATCCTCACCTGGATTACTTATAAAGCCAATGCCCTTTGTCCTCTTGGCTGTATATGTGTGGTGTAAGGACTCCTAATCAGTGACACTAGAAGGTTGAGAAAGCACAAAGGAAAGAAAGGAATAATCAAGAAGTGACTATATTAAGCAAAGCAGTGAAACCATGTAAATTTAAAATTAAATCAATCTCACAGTCCTGAAGGTGAAAAATTATGTCCTAATTTTAAATGTGAAATCTATGCAAATTCACTTGCTACCTTCCCAACATTATAGGTTCCTAGATTTGAAAATGCAAAAATTTACCTTTGTTTTAGAATCATTTCTTTTCAGTGCTTTTCTTGACTTTCCCCTAAACTATCCAATAAACAGTGTCTCTTCTACCCACTCCCACAAAATTAACTTTGTGAAGTGTTAGTAAAACTTCTCAGGGTTTCATCAAATCACCATGTCATGGGCAATAGGAACACACAACCCCGAAATAGCACATTTCTTTTCTTGGCTGCTGTTTTGAGGTACATTCTGTGGACCAGCTGCACAACAAGTTAATTGTCACTGTGGGGATTGAACGAATAATTCTATCTTTGAGAGCCTCCCGTGTGCCAGACTCCTAACATAAATTTTCTTTAATCCCCATAGCACCTCTATGATATATTAAAAGCTTTATTTTCAGGATGAGGAACCCAGATTTCAGAGAGTTGGAATAATTTTCCCAAAGTTAGATTGTAGAGGGAAGAACAAGAGTTGGAGCCTTCAGTCTACATGACCTCTGATCACTACACTTTATTCCTTTGGAAAGAAAGCCAGAGATTACCGGTACCACGCTGTACACAGGTTAAGTGGCTAACCAAGTCCTTCTACGGCAGTAGTTCTGAGACCTTATTGTGCAAAATAATCACATGGGGAACACTGTAATATTCCAGATCCTTTGCCTTACTTGCAGATTCTAGGAATCCGAATGTTTTTTTCTGGGATTTTATTATTTATTTGAGAAAGGGAGCGTGGTGGTGAGGGTCAGAGGGAAAGAGAGAGAGAGAATCTTAAGCAGACTCCACACTGAGTACAGAGCCCAACACGGGGCTGAATCTCACAACTGTGAGATCATGACCTGAGCCAAAAACAAAAGTCAGATGCGTAACTGACTGAGCCACCCAAGTGCCCCTAGGAATCTGAATTTTTAACAAGTACCCCAGGTAATTCTGAAACAGATTTTCACATTGTGAATCATTTTTCTAAAGGCATTAATAAAATTAATTGTATTTATCTATCTAATCATCTATCCATCCTGTGTATATCTATATCTTTACTTCTCTTACCACACAAAGATTAAGATTCTGATGGTTTTAATGTCAGCCCCTTCACAATCTAAGTATTCCTTCTCTGCCCACTTTCTTCTTCCCAAGAAAGCTGAAGCTGTTGGTTCGCTCTCTAGATTAATTCAAGATGTCATTGATTTTGAGTTAAGTCATTTTAAGTAATGCTAAAGATATTTTCATTTTGATGGGATCAGAATTTTATTTAAGATTGCTACCTATTGGTATTTTGGGGAATCTTCCTTTTGACACGTTTAGTCACAGACATTGATTTTAATTAGTGGGCACAACTTATTTTAAAAGATTTTGGGGAGGTGAGCACTTCTGAAACCAGATATGAGAGTGAGCGATCTTGAGAAGCTGTGTCTCTGAAATAATAACGAATTGGGGAAAAATAGGTGTAGCAACACTTTTTTGTTGTTGTTATAAGACAAATTTTTAATTTAAAAAATTAGTTTTCTGTAAGCCAGTACATTTCTCATGGAGAAAGGCGGTTGGTGACACTCCCTAAAGTGCTGCAACATTTTGCTAATTTAAAAAAGGTCTGCTTCAGATCGATTGCGACCTTATCAATAGGATGATCTCATTCATCTCTTCTGGAGACTCTGTCACAGGGAGCTGCAATAGCTCTGAGCTCCTCTACTCTGATTGCAAAATCATCACTAAAGACAGTTTCAGAATCAGTTTGTAGTAAAGTGAAGCATCTCTGTGATCTTTCTTCGTCATTAGTTGTTAAAAAGTGAAACATCTTTGTAATCTTTAGTTATTTGTTTTTAAAAAATCACAAACTCATGCTACCGATATTATTCATTCTAATTTTTTTTTCTCTTACACTGTTCAGGTGCAAGGGAGAATGATTTTGTGAAATATATTGAATTTGTGGTTCTTTTAGACCATACTTCCTCCTCCTTAATACATTTATTTTGTTTATAGAACTGTATTGTTTATTGGAAATAATTTTCAAATATCAGCAGATATAATGAAAAATAAAATTCCTTATAGTTTACTAGTTGTCAGGATTTACTTCTTGTGAGACATTGTTTTGTAATTAAAAAAAAAAATATTTCCTTGAAGTTGAATAAAATTTAGACTCAATTTTCAAAATGTATTACATGTTCCATACTTAATATATCTAAGGTCTGTCAGTAAATTAATGAGAGTAAATTTCCTGGGTGGCTTTTGGAGTAAATCTCTGACTTTAAAGTCACATTTTGTATCAGAGCAATAATTATACAATCTATAGTTAGTTCCTTGAACCTAATTTTATAGATAACAATAAAAATGAGAACATATTCCTATAATTAACCTTCTTCCATTTCTTTTCTGGTTTTCACATTTATTAATTTTGTGCTAACCATTTCAGCTTTCTAATACTAGTTTATCCTAATTTTCCTTCATTTCTAGTCATCTGTGATCAAAACCATTTTCTCTCCATCTGCTATCTTTTCATTCATCTCTCCTTTTAAAATCTGTCTCCTCTCCTGTAGACTCATGAATATGCCATGGTATGTCAACTTTCTTTGACTAATTAGGAGGGGGAAAAGAATCCTTTACTTTTGAGATTGTCATTCTCCCTGTGTACCAGTGTGAACAATTAACATCAGCTGTCTTTGCCTACTAATGATTCCCCAAGTTAGGTGTGGGAAATTGAAATGGGATGTTTTCCTTTGGAGGACCCCTGCATTCTCTAACAGTGCACCCGCCATCGCTCTGCAGGCCCAGTGACTGCTATTCAGTGCATGAGTCAGCCTACTTTCTGAACTGATCTTTCCTAATGAGACAGCACTGACCTCTTAAAGTTGTTGCTATTTTAAATTATTTTTGTGTGTTTCAAAGATGTGTCAGAAAAAACATTTTGGTAATACTTGATAGAGTTATTTTATATCCATTTTATCTTGTGCATAGCTGCTATTTACCTTTCTCTTCACTTGAAAATATTATATTAAATAAGATGCTCTTCTAAAGAAATACTTATTTGGAACTCAATTTTTTGTTTTAATATTCAAAACTCAGAAAATATTTTTAAACATCTTATTCATATTTTAGACATATGTCAGCCAATAACAATTTACAAAGAAATATTCAACAATGAGGACTTATTAAGTACCTATTATGTGCATAAACTTTTCTAGGTCTTATGAGAAATAAAAAAAAAGTTTATTAAAGTTTGGTAATTAGTGACCCAGTAAGATAAATGATTAATTATCAAAATAATGGGTAGACTCAAGCAATGCTCTATGATTTCAGAGGAAAGAGAAATCAAGGGACGCCTGGGTGGCTCATTCGGTTGAGCATCTGCCTTAGGCTCAGGCCCTGATCGCAGGGTGTTGGGATCAAGTCCTACATTGGGCTTCTTGCTCAGCAGGGAGCCTGTTTCTCCCCCTGCCTGCCACTCCCCCTGCCTTGTGTGCTCTCTCTCTCTGACAAATAAATAAATAAAATCTTAAAGAAAAAAAAGAGAAATCGGTATAAATTGATGACCTTGGAAAGCTTGGTTGAAGAGCTAGTAGTCACACTTGTCCTTGAAAGATGGGTATATTTCTATATCATCTCTATATCAAAGACTTCCTATTAATTATATTTAGAAGATAAAAGGAAGGAGTCAATTTTGATCTTAAGATTTCATGCTAGGATAACCTGGAGGATGAGATACCATTAGTGAAAAAGATGTCGTGGGAGCTGGCTTGAGACAGAAGGTCAAAAATCTAGTTTTAGACAATTCAAGTGTGATATCCAGTAAGAAGGTAGAAATAGAGAAGACAAATGAGACACCAAGGCTAGAAAGGGATGCAGTATTGTGTGGTAGAGAACAGACAGCTAGAGTCTGCGGACACCTATGCTCTATTCTCCCTGATGCCAACCAACCAGGTGGGTAAGTTTAGTCAAGTGACTTCATGGCTTCCAGCTTCCATTTCTTACATAGAAAATAAGAGTCCTGAGATGCCTTGCATTTTAACATTTCACAAAGAAACATTTCAGACTTGCCCACAGATAAGTCGTAGTTGAATGAATAAAAGGACATTGACCTTTTAGAACAGAGGATATTTACTGAGAGCAAAGGAGGAGGGCTGAGCCTAGAGGAACACCGCGGTTTTGAGTTGGAAAACAAAGCAGAAGGGAATGTATTGTCAAGGGGCAGATGATAGTGTTAAGGAGAAGAGATAACCCGCATGTGAGATGACAGAGAGCTTAAGCAGAGTAAGTGCGGAGAATCACTGAAGGAGTCACAGCACCTGGCTCCTGACTCTCTGTCCAGTCTTTGTGTCTGAGGAGATGGCCATCATGCTGTGGCACCAGAGAATTGTTTCTGAGGAGGCTATAATCACAAATCACAGGACATATATACGGATTTCACCTTGTTATACGAATTGAGTATTTGTATCTTATGCATCAGGAAAGTCAAATTAACATGTTGCCTGTTCTAAAAAAGGTGGACTTCTTCAGGCTAAATCATATTCACATACCCAGTGTAGTTTAGTCAGAACATGTGGATGTTTTTATATCCCATTTATGCCATTTAAATGTTCAAATAACCTCAGTTTGATCTCTGATGACTTATTCTAGGTCCATATTTTGGAAACATGCCAACATTTTAAACAGAACTACTGAAAACATCATTTGATTATCTAAGCTATTTGGTGATATAGTAAGGTAATACAAACATGTTTTTGAACCCAAAATTTGATACACATCAGAAAACTGTAATTCATGGAGGTCCTCAAAGGCCTAACAGTCCTTTTTTCAAATTTAACTTTTCAGTAAAAAAGAATTATGTTAACATACTCATCATTTTTAATGAACTCTGTGACTAGAGTCTACAAATAACTAATAATACTGTTTATCCTCAGAGATGATACTAGGATAAGTTCAGTAATGTTGGAGGCAGATATGGGAAAATTGCCAACACCTAAAATATCCACTTTAGTTTTAGACTATTAGCAATGCAAAAAAAAATCCAATTTTTATCCTATCAAAAGAGATAAAACCACACAAATGTCATTACAGAAGAATGCAAAGACTAAATGTAAAAAATGTTTGAGACAGAGTAGCCATCAATTATTTTATATTTTGACACTTAAAGTGGCAGATACGTTGTTACATACACCACTGACTAAAAGTAAAAAAGGAGGTTTTGTGTTTGTTTGTTTTTTAATATATCTGGATTCCTATCCTTGAAGTTTTACAGATGTTAAAGTAGTCAAGATTTTAAGAAGTTTATTGAGCTAAAATCAGGCAAGAAATATTAATTCTAATCAGTATTTATTCTCATGAGAATTTACTGTTTGGGGGAAAAAATTTTAACCATTACAAGAAAAATGCTAAAAAGTCAATTAGATTTTTTTCTAAGTACTTAGGACAAGTATAGGTTATTTGTAGTCACCTCATGGAGCACTATGTGGGAAACTTTTGTTGCCACCTTTGATCTATGAAAAATGACTATCTTGGCTTTTTCTCTGTCTTCCGTTACCTTATACTTCCTAGGCAGCTCTCATCATTAAAATGTATTTGATGCAATTTTTAGCACAACTGTGTATGAAATGCTTTATTCATTATTCAATTTAATCCTCACAATTGTTTTTAGTTTTGCAGAGAAAAATTGAGACTTAGCTGAAATAAGTTGCCCAGGGTCACAGGGGTTAGGCAGTGGCAGAGCCAGGATTCTAAACCTATTTGCTTAACTCTCTTATATAATATATCCTTTATTTCTTGGCTATCTAGTCCAGGCCCCATGCTTGGTGCCAGGGATGTGGAGATGAAAAAGACTTTCTTTCTGATCTCATGGCACTCAGGCTGGTAGAAGAAGGTCATTGCCTCCCCTTGTGTGGTTCACCTGGCAGTACCAGGCCTGCCAGCGCCTGGTAGTGTGAGTGTCCCTCCTCGCCAGGTATCAAGTGACATCAGCTAAAGCCCCTGTTCTCACAGAATCTGCAGACAGTTTCCTATCTTAACTCCAAGGTGGCTGTTGCCTAATGCAAGCTCTTGCTGTAGCACTACCAAGTCTTCTGGTTTCTCTGTTGAGAGAAAATAGGGAAGAAATGTTGCACGAGAATAAAGCCAGGAATATTACCTATATGCACTGAAAATGTGTTTCTGTGGTGTGAGTCAGAACTGACAGGCACATAGAGCCCTGAGCTATACCTGTAATGAGACTTACTTTTTTCCAGCACCCTGTGACCCACTGCCTGACTGGTCCATTATGACAATAGCAGCAACAACTGTGCTCAGCTCGCCACACAATGACAACCTTTCCAGTGTGTGCCTACCATTTATTAGGACATTAGTGGACGGCCATCCTCCAGATGCCCAGCCGTGACTATCACACAAAGGAAACATTAGCTTTCTTGGATATTGCTATTATAATTCGAAAATTAGTTTTGCCTTCATGGCTGCATCACATTTGGAATCTCTTTTTGATGTTGTTATTAGTTTGGCTCATGGTGCTCATGATAACTGTCACACATTAATCACGTCCATCACGTGATTCTTAATTTGTTCTATTATGACAAATGGATTTAGACACAAACTTGCAATTACCTATTCTGAGGTTAATAGCAGATTTGGGGTTGTAATTGGTTCCCAAATATTCAATTTAGGGAAATTATTTCTCACCCAGCTCTAAAACATGTTCTAAATGAGCAAATTGTATTTTTTACTATCACTGCAAAATTGTGCCAGATGAGACCATATGAGACATTTGAGCATAGTAATACACCCAAAAGTTTTTTATCAGACCAGACTATCTGCGTTCTACAGAGTGTTTTGCTCTTTGTCATTATCTCACTCATCCACCCCGTTTTTATCTGGATCTCAAAATACTCCAGAAAATTTTACTTTATAAACTCTCTCATTATGGGGAATATTGTGTAGTAATTCTATTTTCAGAATGTTAGCAGTCTTAATAACTATCTGCAACTATCATTTCTTTAATCAAGAAGGAGGTATTTGTAAAGGTTGCTATATCTTTTGATTTTTCTCTTGGATTTCTTTGTTAAGTATTGTATATTTTAAATGATTGCGTATCTAAAACCATCTCAGAAATTCTCCTTCTGAATAAGCGCAGGGATCTCTTATAGGGTCCTTTTTAGTTACAGAGACTTCTTTCCTTTGGAGGGTTTGTACAGATTAATGTTTCCCTGCTGCAACTATCTCTCTGACCTCTGAATTCCTGTATATCTCCAAGAAATGGTACACACTCATCTATTCCAGAAAACCTTCCTTTTCTAACAAATCTTAGTAACAGGAAATTACAGGCATGTGGGATGCCAGTTAACAAGTGACTACAGAACGTTGTGAGAGATGGAGACATGGGAATTGTAAGTGGAGAACATTCAGAAACCAGCTAGCTTAGTAGAAGTTGTGTAGCAAGGAGGCTGAGTCCAAATTCTGGAGTTAAGCAGCCTGTATTTGACTCCTGTTTCAGCTATTTTCCTGTTGGACTGTAGGGAAGTCACTTAACCTATATCAATTTTCTCATCGGCTAAATGATAGTATCTATCTCAGAGAGTTGTTGTGAGGATTAAATGAGTAATTTTCTAAAGCTCTTAGCACATAATTAAGTGCTTAGTAAATATTAGCTATTATTATCCAGTCCCCGCTCTTATCCAAAAAGGAAATTCTTTCCACATGGTTCTTAGAAGATGATCATTCCGCCTATACTTAAAACTTTCCCTGTGAAGAGCCATTTGTTATTCTCCTAAGTATTTTCCTCCTATTTCTGAGTAGTTCTAATGATGAGAATTGACATCTTCTTCCTTGTGACTTCTATACTTTGGGTCTAGCTCTGCTCATTAGGATATATATAATGTGTTTTCTATAAAAAGACTTTTCAAATATTTGAAACACCTCGTCCATTCTCTCTTTCAGGTCTTTTCTTCCCAAGGCTAATTACCTCAGTTCTCTTGACTATCTCATATAGAACATTGTTTGCAGGCCCCTTACCTTCCTACTTGTCCTAAATTCATCCTTAATTCACATGTGAATCCCGCTATTAAAATGTAGTGCCTAGAATAAAACCAAATATTATCTGACCAATGCAACATGTGACTTCCCTTGCTTTAGTTCTAAATAGTATCATGGTCTAGGATTTCTTTAGATTATTTTCTGTGTGTGCATTGGGGTAGGGAGGCAGTGTGGAAACCACTGTGCTCTTTTCTCTTAGCTGCTTGCAGTCACCTAAGATTCTCAAGGTTTTTTTACATTAGCTGTGAAATACTCTAGGGCGTTTTTGGTACTACTGATATTTTAACCGAAGCATAAGTCTTTATATAGTTAAGTTAAATGTGGTAATCGCCTTGTTGACACAGCAATGAGAAAAGGATGTATGATGGGAGAAGTATTAGAAGGGGTTTACTAGTTGTTTGAAGTGCCTAGCTTGGGTACTACACAGAGTGGATGTTCTGTGGGTCTGTTAACTATAAAATATTCAAGTAGTTAACACTCATTGGGTGCTTGTTGTGTACCAGGAAATATCATGAGCACTTTACAGGCGGGTTCTACTCCTGAGCTGTATTTTATAGCATATGGTTTCTAATGTAAAGAGAGATTTCATAACTTGCTCAAGCTCACATAGCATGTTAGTGATGGAGAGGTAGACGAGAACCAAATCCTGTATATTTGAAGGCTAGGGAAAGAGCGTAGGTTTGATTTAAAAGCCACTGATATGACACTGAAGAGTGATT
>CM052895.1:71159419-71254296 GCA_028534135.1 Potos flavus | reverse complement strand
TGTTTAGAAACTATCTTGGTGCTACATGCATGGATGCTATATGTTAAAGTTAAAAATAAGAGATTACTTTCAAAAGCTTTGCTTCTCTGTTACCTCATCCTTAGAGAAATTATATAAGACAATGTCCTTATGAGAAAACGGAGGCTTTTTTATAGCCATAGTACCTCGAGAGACTTCTCTCCAGGAGAGAATGTCTTTTTCCCATGAGAAAAGTTGGCAGGCAATAATTCCCACTTGTGCCTTTATGTTTCCAATCTTTTTAGTCTTCTTTGATATATATTCTATGAGATTAAATCCTGGGTACATGTGTCTAAACACATCTGTTCTGTTCAGAGCATGTTTGAAATGTTTAGGTGGAAGAAGGAACAGAACTGGTAGGATATAGAAGAGAATTTTTTTTAAAAAGGAGAGTCATAGAATGTTACTTCTATAAGGAACCTTACCGATAATGTCTACTAAACTGCTCATTTTCAACTTGAGGAAGTAAGGGCCAGAGAAGTTGTTCTTTCTGTCCAGCCTGGGATCCTTAGATCCTCAGTCTTAGGATCTCTCAGTGGCTATGACTTTTCTTAACACCATCGTCAAAAACCCTGCTTCTTAGAAAGGACCTGTAGAAGAAAAAACCAAATTCAAAGTTAAGGAAGAAGTAGCTTCCACCTGAGTGGTGGTAGTAATCATAGCTGAGAAATATATCAGCAAGAATTTCACATTTTAGGGATCAGTAGGTGAGGCATATGAGAAGAGAGGGAAAGGAGCTTAGCACAGATACCCTAGTGAGAATCAGCAGCACAGGGTCAAGGTCAGGCAAATAAGACAGGATAATGAGGGCCAATAAGCACCAGCAGCGAGGGCTTAAGGGGTGACAGCCTTGCCGAGGGGCTGGCAGGTATATTCCAGACACCAAAAGAAACCTGAGCACCTCACAGCTGAGGCAAGCTTGAAGAGCTTTCCTTAGTGGCAAAAGGCAATAGGCATTAAGCATCTCAACTCTGGAGCTAAAACCAAAGTCTTAGTAAATAAGAAGCTGAGCCCTTGACATTGGGGCCCAAAGCAATGCTAAAGTCATGGCCATTGTATTCCGCCAGTCATGCCCTGACCATCAGCCATCATTTTCTGATCAGTCCATGAAAAAAGTCATGTAAGCATGATAAGAAGCTGGAACTAGAGTTTACTGAGAGAAGAAAGTGAGAAAAATAATGTATCTCTCATAATAGAGGAGCTGTAAAAAGATATATAGTGAAAAGTCACCTTTCAAATCATGTCACCTCCGCCCTGTACCCACTCCTCCTAATAGCTACCACTGTTCTGATTTATCCTCTATGGATATTTTTCCACATATGCGAGCCAAACAAGTATAATATTCTTGTTTCCCTTCATTTTTTTAGAAAAGCGGTGCTGTATTATACACACCGTTCTGCACCTTCCTATTTTCACTTGATAAATAATTATCAGAACTCATAGTACACAGCCATCTCAAGTCCAGAGTGTATCTAGGGGCTTCTGCCCTTAATGAAAGTTCCAAGATACATGTTTGTGATTCAAACTTAAGTAAGATTGACAAAAGTAATAATACTGGGAATGTTAGATATTGTGCTTGAGAAATGCCCCTATTTAATTACACTCTGTGTCTCGGGTTGTAGCAGCTAGGGTACAGATCCAGCTGTTCCAGCCTGATCACTACCCAATCTGACAATACGAACTGAGTTACTCCTGCCATTTCCTTACTTGTAAATGGGAGAGGGTGAGACTGGCCAAACTTTAAGGTAAATTCTAATTCCAGGACGGAAAAACACTGTTTGAGTAGTTTAAAATCTTACCAGTTTGTTGTCAGGGACTGGAATATGTCTGGCTGTTAGATTTATAATGTGGAGGTACATGTTATGGCAACTTCCTTCAAAAGGAGTGGTCTTCAAAGTGATTGACTTTTTAAATTGTGAAAATTCCAGATAGTCAGAAAAGCATAGAGAATAGTATAGAACGATCAGTATACCTTCGCTTAATAAAGCAAATGATTACTGATACAATTAAAGTCCCTAATTACATGCCTGCCTTTCCCCTTCAAAAGTAACCACTCTCCTGATTTTGGTACTTATCATTCTCACACACATCTATGTCCTTTTGCTTCATTTGCATGTATCCCTGAACATTATAATTGATCATTCCTTACAGGTTTTTAATTTTGACATGAGTAGTATTTTACTATATACATTTTGTGCTTCTCACTTTTTTTGTTATTATTCTGCATTATGCTTTTGAGATTATCCACATTGGTATATGTGTCCTAACTCATTCATTTTTGCCATTCTGTAAAAAATCCCAGCTTAATTTCCCATTCTCCAATTGAAGGATATTTGGGTGATTTTTCTCTTTGCTATTACAAGCAGTGCTGCAATGAATATCGTCTATGTGTGTGTGTGTGTGTGTGTGTGTGTGTGTGCGTGTGTATCTTTGTGTCTAAGAATAAATGTAGGAGTGCATCTTTAACTTTATTAGATACTGCCAATTTGCTCTGAAAAGTTGTGCTAATTTACACTCCCAACCATCAGGTATAAGATTTCTCATTGCTCAATATCCCTGCCAACACTTGGTGTTGCCAGATTTTTTAATGTTTGCCAGACTGGTGTGAAATGATATCTCATTATGACTTTAATTTGCATTTACTTGATTTATGATGAGGTAGGTAATTTTTAGGAATGTTTATTGGCCCTTCAAGTCCAATCTTATTTTGGATTGCCTGTTCATGTCTTTTTTTTTTTTTTTCCTGTTTAGGAGATGGCTTTATCTTATTGATTTGCAGTCATTCTTAGGCAATCTGGATGTTAATCTTTTGTCAGTTGTATGCTTTGCAAATGCCTTCCTTAATTTTATGGCTTGACTTTACTTTGTTTCTGGTATCTTCAGAGACAAGATTTTCATTTTAATGGAGATGAATTTATCATCATTTGCTCTTTTTTTTCCTTCTATTTCACCCTTTAGAAGCTTTCCCTATCTAATATTTATAAAGATCATTTTCTCCTAAAAGGTTTAGTTTGTTTTTATACTTAGGTCTATTATCCACCTGACTCCAATTTTTTGAAAATGTGGCTAGCCATTTATTGAGTATTCCATCCTTTGTACAGTGTCATTTCATTAAGCAAAAAATACATTCTGGACCACAAAGCATTCCCATCAAAGTTAATACCCTAACAGAAGTATTTATTTCAAGATGGCTGCCATCACTGAAAATATTTTTGAAATTTCTCTTTTATAAAATACATTTAAAGCCTGCTGTAAACTATTTAATACCTACTATCGTTGGTAGATTTTTTTCCCCTTAAGATCACATTTAATTTAGAATAAGCTTGGTGATGAAGCTGAAGAGTGACTTTTTATTTAACTTAAAATGAGATATAACTGCGAATTGCTAAGATTGCTTTCCTTACATGCTGAAGGCAGACATCTAAGATCAGTTTTCAAACTATTTTGAAATAACAGTCATCTCAATATAAATAGGAGCATAAAATCTTCATTATGTTCATTTGAAAGTTTAATCCTGGAAAGCTTAAGCCAGTTCCTTACAACTTAGCAAGGCAGCCAGATATGTAGATAGAAGAATGAAGGAAATACCAAGTGATAAATGCAAATAGAAAAATATACAAAGTTTTATGGAAATAAAGAAGGTGTGCACATACAAGACACCTTCAAGAGCAGTTTATTTAGTGTGGTCAGAAATACTACATTTGGCAACTACAGTTTGGTCCCTCTCTACCAATTATAGCCACAGAAGTCTTTTAAAAGCATGGAAGCAGAGTGATCAGATTTATATTTTGATCAGAATCATCCTGGCAATAGTGTGGTTGGTGAACTTTTTGCTATGAAGGACCAGATTGTAAATAATTTAGGTTTTGTGGGTCGTATGGTCTCTTTCTCCATTGTAGCATGAAAGAAGCCATAGAGAATACATAAATGAATGGGAGTGGCTGTGTTCTGATTAAATTTCATATACAGAAACAGGCAGAAGGCAGGAGATGGCCTTTGATCATAGTTTACCAACTACTGGATAGAAGATAGATTGAGGAGAAGATGTGGTAGGGACAGGAAGATCAACCATAGAATGATTGGACTTGATTAGGTGTAAAAAAAAAATGAAGTTCCAAACCAGGATTGTGAAAGTAGGGATAGAGGAAAAGTGATGGCTGAGCAAATGTTGAAGAATTATACTTGGCAGAACTGATGGTGGTGGTGTTCTGGAATGGAGGGGGCTGGTAGTAAGGAAAGAATGGCTGTGGGACCTGCTTCTGGGAAGCCTTAAATGTCCATGGAGACCCCTCCACCTCTTCTCTGAACTCTCCAAGAAAACAGTCTTGTTTTTCTTTTTAGAGCCTGCCTTATATGATTTGAGGGACCATGGTGTTGGGGAAAGGCCTAGTGAGGGAATGTTAGGCACTTTAAGGCCAATTATGGGAGCTCAGCAGATTTGCTGGTGTGGCTACATTAGCCTTGTGCAAAGAGATAGAAGTTCTACACAAGAACATCTGTGTACAGCGGACTCCTGTGGGCAGCGAGCATCATGGCATCTTTGACTTGGCACCAGACATCTTCACATGCAGCCGCAACCCTTTAGGGTTTCAAGAGCCAACAGTCAGAACCACCAAAGGCCAGTACTTCCATAACAGAACTTTTAGTCACAGCAGTCACTGAAACGAGGCCTAAAAATTTCTCTTCCTCTCTTCTAACAATTGAAATAGTTTAGCTGTATTCTGCCACTTGAACTCTTTTGGGGGAAGGGAGTGTGTATAAGATGCTAAATTAGGTGCTGCTTGAATTCTTTAGTCCTGTCGACACTGAAAGTTTCTTATCTTTTGAAATGTGAGTGCTAAGTTGAAGACAGTGGAGAGTTTCTCTTTCTATATCTCTAACTTGGGATCAGGATTATATCCATCCTCAGCCACCAAGTCTTGTGTTAATGGAACTAAAACTCTCTGGGGAAGCATCCCAAGCCTATTTAATGTTCCCAAGCACTAACGTTTGCATGAGACTTTCACATTAGCTGAGGTGTCTATAAAAATGCATGCTTGCAGCCAGGTCCCTCGTGGCTCCACATCCGGAGAAACTGCGGAGCATCTATCATTTTACCCAAGAGCTGGAATAGCTTTCACTGCTGCAGAGACTTCCATTTTGTAACTCAGCTGAGAGTGTTCCGGAGCTTGGCCATGGTTCTGTAGAATCATGTAAAGATAAAGATGATTTTTAACTATTGTCACCCAAGAGAAACTGGTAGAGAATCATGGAATTTTAGGAAAAGAAGGTTTTTAAGATGAGTGGTTGATTTTCTTTTTACGCCTTGAAATGTCATGGCTTTTCCACACTGTTTCATCGTCTAGTGCTGTAACTTAACGCCTCGGCATTCTGGCACACGTGTGGCCAGCAAACCCTTACCTTTCACATGTAATCACAGGCAAAAGTGGTTTTGTTTTCGAATTTTCACTTTATTTAGCAGTAATTTTGTTTGAGACGTTATTTAGAATTATATCTTAGGTGGAATCTTGTGGATTGGTGGTTATGTTTTGCTTTTGTGTGTCAAATGCTTAGTAAAAATACATTTTTTATAAATTAGACACTAGAAGCCAGGAGACTTTGGTTCTCAGCCTGGACTGCATATTTGAATCACCTAGGGAGCTTTTTAAAATACTGATGCCCAGGTCCTCCCTCAGATCAATTGAATTTGATTCTCTGGAAGTGGAGTTGGGGCTCCAGTAGTTCTTTAAAAGATCCCCTGATGATTCTAATATGCAGCCAGGTTTGTGAACCCCTGCCTTTTAAAATGCAAATCTAACTGTATGCCTCTACACTCAGTAACCTTTGTGAACAGAAAACAGCCTAACTCCTTAGGGTTTAAGATCCTTCCTAGAATGGTAAGCTCATGCTAGTCTGCTCTATGTACGTACCCGTTAACTCTACTTTTTTCCGCTTCTGTTGAGATGTAATTGGCACACGGCACTGTATAAGTATAAGGTGTACAGCATAATGATTTGACTTGCATATATTGTGAAATGATTACCACAGTAATACTCCATTTTCTTAAACAGGAGGTCCTACCTCCATCTCGAATGTTAGCAAATATTTTGGAGCAGAGACCCTCTCCTTGCCCACTGAAGTCTTTCCATTTTTTAAGATGCCCCTTAGGCATCAGCACCCTTACTTAGCAAAACTGTCCTGGTTCTCTCAAGCAGCCTTTGCTTCTCTTTGCACCCTGTATCCTTATCACCCTCAGTTGTCTCACCTACCTCCGTTGATCTGTATGGTCCCCTCCTCCAAAACACCGAGTTACCTGAGGATTGGGTCCAGGCCTTGCCATATAGTGCCTAAAACATAATGAGGACTCAACATATGAAGGAATGAAATTTATTATAAAAATTTATTTGATGGGGAGCAATAGCATGGGTTCCAGAGCCAGATGGGCTGGGTTCAAATGATAGCTCTGCCACATACCAGCTTGGCAACCTTGAGCAAGTTATTTAATGTTTCTGAGTCTCAATTTCATTATCCATTAAGTGGGAATAATACTATTTCCTACTTGGGCTTGTGAGAATTAAATGGGATTGTACTCATAAAGTGGGTAAGATAGTAGCTAGTGCGTAGAAAGCATTAAATGCTACTGATTTTATTCTTATTGCGTCCTAATCGATTTCCATCTGGTTGTAACTATAAGGATTATCTGTGATAGGGATAGAGCAGGAAACAGGTGAAACATGTTCAGTAAAGCTTGTATTCGTCTGGTGTGGGTTGACTGAGTCCTCCTGCCCCCTCTTCCAAGGCCTTACTGGCTAGCTTGGAGAAAGGAGTAGACAGAGCTGCATGGAATCAGTTTGTAGAATACTTTGAAAGACAAGCAAAGGATCCTGGATTTCTAAAGGATATGCCATAGCAAGAGAGTGAAACAATTGAGATTGTATATGAACAGAATTATTTTATACAATTTTACATGATTGGAAATAGGAAATACTAGAAATAGGGTAATTCCTCCAAAATCTGACATGAGATAATGAGAATCTACCAAGGGTAGAGACTGACTATGAATTTCTGCCTCCAAAGCAGAAGTAAAAAATTGTATACACACTAATATTTTATGGCTACAGTCATCTGACCAGAGGCATTTATTGAAATCAGATCATCACAGCCCTTCTTGATCCCTGGTCTGAGTCTGGAGATTCTGGTAGTTAGGTTAGAAGAAGAAAGAAGGAGAAAAAAGACAGAGAGTAATCAAAGAATCAGATCATTTATTCTCTCTTTCTCATGTTGCATGCCCCAGAAGCACCAGGATTGTCAGGGTCAGATATATGCAAAATCACCATTGTGATGACTGAAAATTACAGTAATTCAACCTTAAATGATGTTGCTGTAAACATCATTACTACATTTTTTACTACATTTTACTTGTAGGTAAAATAAAAATGACATTATTATGTCCCATAGCACAATACTTGGCATGTCACCTGTACTCAGTAACTATAAACCGTTGTTGATCTCATGAGGTTGATGCTGATGACTGATGATGATTGTCCATGACTCATTCGTCAGTAGGAGAAAATCCTCCACTTGCAGCGCAGACTTAGCAACATTGGTTGGGATGATACATTAAAATTCGTGCTAAATTCTGTTTGACCCAAATTTAAACAATAGCACTACCTTGATCCTCAAGCTTGAGAATTTTAGTATTATAGAAAGATGTTTGTAGGCCCTGGAAATGCAGTATTGTGAATAATAGGGTTTACTTTCAACTGATTTTAAAATATTCTTTTCATATTCAATTCCTGTAAATATTTCAAAATCCACAGAAGAGAAAACAACCAAAGGATAAAGAAGGGCCACTATTATTCAGGTATAAAAGTGAAGCATATGGCTGTTTTCCAGAAGACATGTTTATGGTAATATAACATATGGGTAACATATGGAGAAAATCAAGTTGAAAGCCCTCTGGAGATTAGACTAATATATCACCACTAAGCAGATGTAAATTGCCGTGCCTTAGTCACCTACTATCTCTCTTAGAATTAAAGGAGCTTTTCAATAGCCAAAAGTGAAGTTATTTTTAAATGTAAAAATCGTTTAGGCATATATTTACATACAGTATATTTATTTTTGTCCTTAGTGTTTAAAGACAATGCTACTGATTCTGACTACCATTTCTGATGACTGATGTGGCTAAAAGACAGACAAGTGACTAATAACCCTTTTCACCCTAGATTAATAGAAACTGGTTACTTTGATGCCTGAAATCATGTTTTCCCACAGTTTTTCTCACTATGAGCTGTCCCATTTCTTGATTACTGATAACCAGATTGATCTCATCTTCTCTGTTTTCCCAGGATTTTTTTTTTTTTTAAATGACTTTGCTGTATCATTTTGAATGGTACTTCACTGGGTTCTTTAAAGAATTTCTAACACTTATCCAGCTTACGTTAATCCCATTTCGGGTCACCACAAAGCAGTTGTTTTCGTGTCTAATCGGCAGGCTTGCATAATCCACAAGAAGCCTGTTGTCAAGTGCACTTCTTCAAGCTGGTAAATTTGCTGCAGTCTGGGAATATGTTATTTGTGCTTCTCTCTCATTGCTTATTATCAGCTAACATATTACTCACAGGTGATGCTGATGAAATTGCTCAGATAATCCGATGTGGTCAGTTCAGGTCTCTAGCCATGTACTAGAAGGTTGGACATTCGTCACTTTGATCTTGACCTTGTTGCTACAGTGAGTGTGCACCCTGTCTGCCTGACACAAAGGTCATGCTGGCCTTCTTGATTTGATTTTCTACTCTGTCAGTCAGCACACCATTAGGCAGAGTGCTGCCAGTGACCCCTGTAATCTCAATATTGGGAGTGAGCGGTGTGTGGGTTCTGCTGATGGGGACAAGTACGTGATCTCATGCTGTAATTCAATTCAGCATCTATTTATTACACACCTGCCATTCACCTAGACATATACAAGGTGCCACAGGATAGAAAGAAATGCAGACACAGTTTCTACCTTCAAGGAGCTTACAGTATTATTGCATGATGATAGAAGTCTGTCTCGTGATCAGGAGGGACAGACAAAAAAGGGTTACTGAGGTCAGAGTAAACTTTTCAGCATTTTGGCCACTGGACTTTTTCTGTAAAAAGATCTGTAACCATGAGCTCTCTTTTTGTGTGTGCATTTTGAAAGCTCCCCTGTCAGCCTACAGCAGCAGCCCTGGAATGACTATCTCAAAGGCTCTTAATGATATTCAGAGCTGTTAAGTGGTGTTTCCCAAAAGACAAAAATCACAGTCTAACACAGGCTTCTGAGCCCTTTATTCTATGCTCAGAGAATCACTGCATACAACAGATTGAATAAGATGTAGATGATTTGCATCCCTGCTTCACCGACTGGCGACTGAGCATCTCGGCCTATTTATGTTCAGATGATTTTTGGATGTTTCATATATGTCGTTTAATATGTTTTTTATCACTAAGTTAATTCACACCCTTTTGTGTTTATAAATGAGAATATAGAATTTTTGCTTAGTAATAAGATTGATTTGTTACCCAAGTTTTATCTTGACGATGACTACTTCTTCCTCTTCTTCTTCTTCTTCTTCTTCTTCTTCTTCTTCTTCTTCCTCTTCCTCTTCCTCTTCCTCTTCCTCTTCCTCTTCCTCTTCCTCTCCTTCTCCTTCTCCTTCTCCTTCTTTCGCCTCCTTCTCCTCCTCCTCCTCCTCCTCCTCCTCCTCCTCCTCCTCCTCCTCCTCCTCCTCCTCCTCCTCCTCCTTCTTCTTCTTCTTCTTCTTCTTCTTCTTCTTCTTCTTCTTCTTCTTCTTCTTCTTCTTTTTAATTTAGGAAACATTTTACTATGTTAACATTGGCTGTTGTGGTTTTTTCCCAGCCATTTTTCTTATCCATGGTTATTTTCAGTGAACTGTTTAAACTACTTTTGCTCCTCTTTGAGTTTCTTTATACTTAAACTTAACTTAACTTAACTTAACTTAAGTTAACTTAAGTTAAACTCTTGCTAGCCTGCTTAATATAACACAAAAATAAGTGTTAAAGATAAGTTCATGGTGGATAAAGCTGATCATCTTGTTCCTGTTGTAATCTATAACCTGGGGAGTTTACCATTATAAATATTTAGGAAAGTGGTCTTGCCAGCCTCATATTTACACATGGGATTTACTGGTCCAATGTTAGGTCAAAAGTCAATATAAAACAGGAATACAGGCTCTGATGTCTTGTCCCTTGGAAATGTTTTCTGAAAATTCCACAAGCAGATCACTGTCCTGTAAAAAATAATGGGTTTCTAGCACATCTCCAGACTTCACCTACATAGGGGCCTTTGTGTAACACATCAGTCGTCCTTCTAATGTAGAGTCATCAATAGTTTTCAATTCAAGAAAAGTAGGACAAAAGAATACTTGTTAGATCTGCCAAGGTAGAAGATGACATAAGGGGAGGAGGAATAGTTAGCCAGAAGGCAAAAGGAAAGTAGCAAACTTAAGAGGATTCTCAGTCTGTGGGAGTAAGTTAAAAAAAAAAGATAAATAGTAAATTAAGTGATTTGCGAGCTTCTTTGGCCCCACTTAACAGTAAGTTGAATAATCTTGACCCACAAAACAAATAAATCTTAGGAATAATTTATACTTGACTTCTTAAGCTATTAAGAATTCGAACAGATTTAAGAGTATAAAATAGACAGTTACATAAGCACTAAAGCTACAGGATGCCTTAGTGAGAGGCTGTGTTCAAAAAATCAAGGCCAGGGGCACCTGGGTGGCTCAGTTGGTTAAGTGTCGGACTCTTGATTTCTGCTCAGGTCATGATCTCAGGGTCATTATGTCGAGCCCTGCGTTGGGCTCTGTACTGGGTGTGGGGTCTGCTTAAGATTCTCTCTCTCCCTCTCGACCACCCCTTATCTCTCAAAAAAAAAATCAAGTTCATTTTCAAACTCATCCGATAATGCAATTTAATGCAAACTAAAAGGAAATTATTGATGCAACCTTTTTTAATGGCTATCATACTTACAGTAATAACATAAAGAAATAAGATTTCTTTGGAACAGATGGCATACAGCAAAGTGGCTGCTATGAAATACAGTAGTATTAATATATGGGTGTTAGCATAGGACAGAGTGTTAGAAGTTGAAAAGAGAATTCCCAAGTAAGTTTCTCTGTGTTATTTGACTCTTGACTATAGTAATATCTATAGCCCTACTCAGATTCTCCAGGATTTCTTGAGCTTGCAAACAGTTCTCCTAATTGATTAGCAGGTAACATGTGGTTCCCTGCCTTTCCCCACCCTTCTCAGGTTGCCATGGTGATACAATCTTAGCTTCCCCTCCTTTGCTTCTTCCCCTGCTTACCTGATCTGTAGAATGAGATCTTGTGAACCTCTTGGACAAACTGGTGCTGGCATTTCTATTCACATGTATTACCTAAATATTCCTTTTTGGTTTAGTAAATGGGAAGTAGTCCTATATGCCAGCTAACATGTTTACATTTTGCAAAACTGTCTAAGAAACAAAAGATGTAATTCTATTTTGTAAAGCATTTATTTCATCATTACTTCTAAAGCAGTTCAGTATAAAATATTTTTAAGGTAAACCTTGAAAGCACATTTACCTTATTTTTTAAAAGATTCCCAACAATCACTGTGGAAAGTGTTCTGTTACCACTGACAACACTTTTGAGAGGAGTGTGTGTGGTGTGCGCGCACGCATGCCTTTTATTTTAAAGTTGTTTTGAGAATCAAGAGCATTGTTTTGTTTGCTTTAGTTTGGTCTTTATGGAAAAGTTAGGGCAAGTCAGTAATATTTGTATACCTTTTCCACAGTCTTCCTGCTAAAGCAAAAAGGGCAGCAATTACTTTGAAATCAATTCCTAAGAGTCCTTGATTTTCGAAGGCAGTTATTCGCACATAATAACCAGAGATTAATCTAGGGATGCTTTGCATCTTCTGTAAGGAAACAGACATTTAAGTCATATATAAAAATACTACTTTTTACTTAAACAGCACCTTGTGGGTAAAAAGTACAAAAAAACAAAAGATGTCATCTTACTGATTTACGGACCATTCTTTACTGTAGACAGATGGCAATAACCTCCTTAGAACAACTCATTTCACAGGCCACCTGACTTGAAGTCCACATTTTCAGAACGCGTTTTCTTTCCAGTCATGAGAGTACTGTGTTTTAGAGTGACATTTGGCACCTACCTTTTTAACATGATTTTATGTACTTTACAAAGTATATTAAAATATGTGATAAAATGTGTGTAAGTAGGGCAGTAGTTCAGGCTGCATTCCTGTACTTTTATAGGAAATACAATACATAGTGAGAGATTCCAGCTTTTGAGACTCCTGCCGTCAGGGGCCAGTCTGAAATGAACTCAGAGCGATGGCTGGAAATCCCCCTCTCCAACCGTCCCTGATAGGGACATTTCAGATCTGGTAACCAGAGTCATTCTGCAGATAAAGAGCGCATAATGAAAGAATGAGAGGACAATGAAATTAAGAAAACAAAATAGGAAGAAAACAGTCTTTAACATTGGGAGTTATAGATCTAGTTTCAAAAAGAAAAAACACCTTTGGTGAAGTTATCCTGCTTCAAAAAAGGTTTAAGGCTTAACTGAATTTTCAATAACTTTGTTACTTAAAAAAATTATTTTTTTAAATATCACAGTATCACATCTACTTATTCTGTCATAACGACTATTTTGAAATTAAGAAAAAGATTCATTTAACGGATGTAAAATTCTCATGTAATGTATTGGATGACAATCAGAAAATGATTACCTAGAATTCTGAGTTCCATACCACTTCCCACCTTAGACTTGTATATTCTGATCCAAAGTCCTGTCCTTTCTTTACTTCTGCCTCCTCCTGTCTTCTGATACTATTCAGTTACCCTTTCCAAACCATTTCTATCTCCTTTTTTGCTCTCATAACTATAATCTTATCCCCGACTCCTAGCATTCCTGTGTATATCCACAATCAATACGGAACTAGACTCCTTACTTTTGGTGGTGATAGATTTTTCAGGCTTAGAGTAACTTGGATTCTAAACACTGTTTTAGAGATCGTTTACGGGGTCCCTCCCCCCCACCGCTGTTCTTTCCAGTTTCTCTTTAAACTTATTTTAACAGATATCTCTTATTTTGAAATAAATCATGTTCAATTTGAATATTTTAAGGTTGTCTTTGATTCTTAAAAATCTTTTCACCATATGCTAAAGAAAAAAAAAAAGACTGTCTTATTTTGAAATAAATCATGTTCAATTCGAATATTTTAGGATTGTCTTTGATTCTTAAAAATCTTTTCGCCATATGCTAAAGGAGAAAAAAGACTGTCTTAGTTCAGTGATTTGAGATACGATAATGCTTTTAAAACAAATCAAATTTGTTTTATTAAATATATTTGGGGTTGAGAGTTCAGTAGACAACAGTCAGCACTTTATTTCAAGCCACTTAATGGAATTGCATAAAATAGATCAAGTAGTAAAGAGTGCTTTCCTATTCTTCACAGTAATTCCACCTGCGGCTAGCCACATGGAGGTCATTAAAATATCCAATTTCATTGTATTCATAGAAAATTTTAAACATAAATGTATTCCTTAAATGTAGTTCTTTTAAAAAAAAACTAATATTAGCTAATATTACTATTCAAAAGATATATTATACCAATGAGAATAGTCCATTAGATGTTTCATAAAGTCATATAATAAACTTTCTATTCTCATGAACAGTTCATTCAGTGAAAATTTATTGATGCCTATGAGATGCCAGGTAATGTGCAAAGTGTTACGGGAGACATTAAAAAGTGCTAGATAAAAATCCTGCAAAGGAAGAAAGACTAGACCAGTGGCTTTCACTGTGTGTACCTCCATCAGCATCCACGTCACCTGCAGAATTTGTTAAAAATGCAGATTCCTGGATGCCACCTCCAGACCTACTGATTCATAATCTGCAGGTAGGGCCCAGAAGATGCACTTTTAAATAAGTTATTCAGTGATTCTCCTTAATTTGAGAGGCATCTGTATATCAAGAAGATAGACACAAAAAGAAATTAGTGTAACACTAAGTGATAGTTATTCTAGTAGAAATGGCACTGACAAATACTTGATTTATTTATTTTTTAAAGGATTTTATTTATTTATTTGACACACAGAGAGAGCACAAGCAGAGGTAGTGGCAGGCAGAGGGAGAGGGAGAAGCAGGCCCCCCTGCTGAGCAGGGAGCCCAATGTAGGGCTCCATCCCAGGACCCTGGGATCACGACCCAAGCCAAACACAGACACTTAACCGACTGGGCCACCCAGGCACCTCAATTAATACTTGATTTAAATTTATGTTTCTAATGAATGTAAAATGTGAACATGAACCTATCCTATGGCGTGACAACACAGATAAACATTTATCTAGAATTCCATGTCTTGGATGCCTTTATACTTTAATAGAAATTCATTAAACATATTGTTCTAGAGATTCCGTTTTGAACTATAAATGTCATAATGAAATCATGTTTGCAAGGAGTAAGAATAAATCTGTGCAGTAAAGTAGAAAGGTACCTGTTTAAATTACTCAATTAGGGGTGCCTGGGTGGCTCAGTCGTTGAGCGTCTGCCTTTGGCTCAGGTCATGATCCCAGGGTCCTGGGATTGAGCCCTGCATCAGGCTCCCTGCTCCGCGGGAAGCCTGCTTCTCCCTCTCCCACTCCTCCTGCTTGTGTTCCCTTTCTCCTGTGTCTCTCTCTGTCAAATAAATAAATAAAATCTTAAAAAAGAATAATAAAAAAAATAAATTACTCAATTAAAAACATTCTCTTTAGCACAAATAGCCCAAAAATACTAAAGAGGTCTTGGCTTCTTACACAGTTCATAACAAAAGCAGTATCAAGTAGCTCGACTTGAGGCTATCCCTACTGCCTGATCGGTTTAGATGTGCAACTGGGAGTCTCAGAAGTATTGTTATTTGACTTTATGTTCTGCTCAGGTCAACCAGCTGCTCTGCTCAACCACAAGTGGTGGCTCACAAAGACTAGCCACACAGGCTACACACAGAGCCCCAAGGAAAAATGTCCGTATTTACTTTTACCCAGCACTAAAAAGTGGTAAATAGAGCCGAAGTCCAAAAGATGCTTAAAAATTAATAGGAAATGTCAAGGTAGAAAATATTGACAAACTAGTATAAATAAAGCTTTAAAAAAAAAAAGAATATAACTTTCCAGTATTTATTAGTAAGGTACTAATTTCTAAAGTCAATCACCTTTTATAGATCAGCCTGCAGTAACAGTTTGAACTGTAGGCCATAATTATATATACACAGGTAGCACAATGAAGTGAAATATAGGACAACACTAGGATGCTGCCAGATCTCCTAGTCACCTCACTTTCTTCTTCTGTGTTTCTCCATTTAAGAACTTCTTATTGAGTGGCAATGCCATGTATGGTCCCCAGCACCGGGCTGCAGCCTGGAATGAGCACACATAACCATGCCCAGCACTTGGGAGTTTGTGTACCAGTTGGAGAGTGGGCCACACCAATATGAACAAACCAAAGAAGGAAAGAGTTGTTAAGAGAACTTAAGGACTCTGTGACACAAAAGAACAGGGTGGGGGGTGGCCTTGACACAGAATTATCAGAGAAGGCCACTCTTAGAAGGTAATATCAAAGTCCCGACCTGAAAGATAAGAAAGAGGCAGGTATAGGAAGAGTTGGATAAACAGATTGAGGGAACAACAGCCACAGAGGCCCTGCAGAGGGAGAGAGTTTGGCGAGTTGAAGGAACTGATGGAATTCCAACACAACCCAACTAACAGGGAGAATACACAGAGGAAGTCAGGTAGGTGGAACTATCCTGTATAGGCAGTGGCAAAGCACTTGGCTTTTATTTTAAACACAATGAGAGGCCGTTGAAGAGTATTATGCAAAGCAATGCGATCAAAAATACTGTTCATAAAATTTCTTTGGCTACTATGTACAGAATAGATGGGGAGGGAGGGGGTTGCAAAGATGACCAGTTAGGGCACTGTTGCTGTGATCCAAAGAGAGATGATGGTAAGCATGAAGGTGGACAAAAGTGAAGGGATTCAAAGTATATTTTGGAGGCAGAATAAATGGACTTTGCTGAAGGATTGGATTTTCTTCTGGAATTTACATAACATTTTTAGAGTATTATTTTCAGGAAGAATATATATAAATCCAGACTTTATAGGTATAGAAATGTAAGGAATATAGGGACTAAACATTTCACAGCTGCTAGCTATCATCCCTTCTCCACCCTATGCTTTGCCCTCTTTGGGGAGGTCATCACAAAAGCGTTTTGCCTTTGCATACACAGAGGGGGAGGAGACAGAGTGAGCCTTTCTCTCTTTGATTCCTCTCACAGAGATCTGTAAGCATTATGGAGTCCTATAATTGTATCAGCAAATGTTTCTTGGAGCCATTGTGTTTCACAGATATCTGATTCCAACTCCTAATTTTTCTTTTAATGCCATGCTCATATTTTTAATAAATCAACATTTTAGATTGAGCGTAAAATCCAAGAAAGTCTGCTGAAGTGTTTAGAAGCTCTAAAAATCAGAAAAAAATATGTATTTAAAGTATTTTCATTTTTACTAGCACACACACTTATATACCTATCATGGTTAAATGTTGTTTTCATAATAATTTAATATGTTTCTCCACTAAGTAGTAGTAAAAGTAATTTTACAGCATTTAGGTTAATTTATCAGATTTAATAATGCCAAACAAATGTGGCTCATTTTAAGTAATGAGACTAGAGTAGGAAAAGAAGCATCGGGAAAAATCGGAAACCACAGAATAATTAGATTTAGGCTTTCAAAAGCACTTGACTCCATATCCTCCCCCCAACCCCAAAGGAAATAAAAGACAAGCCATTTAAAAATGAATTCTTTTCTGAAGACTTTTCCCTATTGTGTCTGTTTAGTCTTCACAGTTTTCAATATTGACAGCGAGTTTCTTTTCACTACCAATATGGCAAGTTCCTTTGAGGTGGAGAGAGATTTCACCTTTCATTGCCTTATGTTATTTCCCCTCTACTGAACTATGTAAAGAAAGGTAAATGGTAAAATGGCAGTGCACGAGATGAAGAGCCTTAGATTATTCACTCCTGCACAGGGAGATTGTTTTCTTTTTTCTGGTGTCAGTGTGTGTTTGGGAAAAAAAAAAAAATCTGCTTTAGCAAGAGATTCTTCTTCCAGAGAGGTAATTAGGAAATACATAACTTCTGTTTTAAGAGCTCGTTTTCTACAAACGGCTGCTTGCGCTTCCAGTGATGATTGCATAATCATAGGCAGGCCTACAGCTAAATAGCAGATGAAAGAACTTTACTCAGAAGATTAGGGATACATGCCTTCTTGCTCTCATAGTAATAATATGTTAGGTATTAATCCCGTTAAAACCACTACCTCTTTCTCTTCAGACACTGTCCTTCCCATAAAATAAAATTTTGAAGCTATTGATCAGTGAACGAAATGTGTAAACTATATGCCTTCCTGAAGTCTGAGCATAGAAGATCATTTAGAAGTAGGAGTAATTGTTGAGTTTCTGTACGTAAAATTAAAAATGTAATTTAATTTTTGAATGTAGTGTCGCTTCTTGAAAAGGAATAGCTAGCAAGTATTTCGGTAGGTCATCTTTGCTGACTTTTTTAATAATCAAAGTAGCTTTTTGTCTCTTAGAACAAATCCTAGAGCCAAACTCACTTAAGTAAATAAAGGTTTAAAAGAATAAATGTTTCACAACTAAGGATGTGATGGATTGCTACTGTGTATGTATTTTCCTGCAAAGCTAGTCAAAGGCTTTTTTCCCCCACTACCTCTTTAATCTTAGTGAAAAGCTTTCCTTAGAGCTTGAGCAGGCCCCATAGGAGCCCTATTTTCTCTTTATGTGTTTCTACACGCTGCTTCTCTTTACCAGGCTTTAAGATATACCCACGTTCCCTACACCAGTGCTCCAAGAGCCGTCGTATTTTCTCATGTTAATTATTACTTAGAATTTCCTTTGTCATGGTTGAGAGGAACTATCCCAGAATTTCTTTTCCCAGGGTAACCTTAATATTTTTAAAGACTGTAGATGAATAGCAGGAAATTAGTCATTTTATAATATCATTTGCTACCCTTAAAATATTTGGGTATTTGATATCTAAATGAGGTCAGTTATAAAAACAGGTGAATTTGAAAGAGTAATTGCTAACATGATATGAAAAAGAGCATTGTGCCACCTCCTTCATTCTTGCTCCTTAACTTCTTGGAAGACATGTAGAATGCCAATCAGCAAGTGTCAAGAGAAAAGGTTGCTTATGTTGGGTGTCAATTTATCATAATTTTTTTAATTGAGGGGCTTTTTTCCCCCCTAATAAAGAATACTTATCTGAAGTTGAAGACTCTTTTCTGCAGAAGAAAATTACTGTGTTAGTGAAAAATACAACCTTGTGGTAGATAAAAAGCTCTTTTATATCTGGTTTTATTTACTAGAGAATCCTTATGTGTTTACAGTTAAAGACTTATGAGAGCTTATTAACTGGAGAAATTCTTCTCTGGATGTTTTGGTTTTCACATTTGGTTCATAATCTTTTATATAAAAGGAAGTGATTGTTCTTAGCTATTGGACAGATGGAATGTTCAAGAATCAGACTTTAAAGCTTTCCAAAAAGTCTCAAGTACTCGCTCCTCTACAAAATCTTGGGTAACAGAAGTCTGTAGTACGCATCACCACTGCTTTTTTTTCCCCTCATGTAGCTAATTGCCTACAGCATGTGATGCGGCTCTGAGCCATTATTTAAATAATGCTATTATGTAATGTAGTTACAGTTCTTATTATTAGAGGTCGTTTATTATTTACAGCATGTCAGTCTGTCATGGCTAGTTCACCCAAATAGATTAACCTTTAACATTTTAAATATTTGAAGAGAAATTGATTTAGCATTTATTTTTCTATGAAGTGTTTTTATTAAAAGTCATAGGACTTTAGGGGCATTATTTTAATAACCACTGAGACCTGTTCTATAGATCACTCTAAGTTTAGCTTATTTTTTAATTGCTCATTCACCTGTGCAATTTATAATTTTTTTAGATACATCATGTATTGTTTTGTTTTCTTCACGTGTTTAATTCGTAATTTTATTGTGCTTTGTTTTTAAACGAAATTGAGCAAAAATGAAGTTTCCAGTTGATGGGCTAGCAACATCATTAACTTTAATAAGTAAGGTATAGATAGCTCAAATATGTGCACTAGTAACTGAAAAAAAATTTTTTTCTTGACATACTAAATGTTCCTAATTTATTTTGAGGCAGAAAATAAATATTGCCACTACTACCACTTGTACCTGCTTCTGTCCAAACACATTACGTAGTGTTTTTTAATGATAATGATGATGATGACAATAATAATAAAAGAAAGGTATTTACATATTACCTAACACAGGCAGGCTAGTTACTCTGCCTTTCTAACTTTTAAACTGAAAAATTGCTGTTAGACAAGTAGGACATTTGCCAGAGATCGCGACATGTGTTAATCACCAAATGAAATGTTGAAATACTCTTATCGTACATAGGTAAGGACAGACACATGGGTTTGCTTATTCAGAAGATCCCAGGAAAAAAGAGTAGGAAAGGATACAGGTAGCTAGAAGGATTAGGACTACTATAATCAGCAAATGAAGATGCAAGGGGTGCAGATCTTATGTGTGTGTTACAACAGCTGTGTTAGCAACCCCACAAATAACTTAATCTCTCAGCAAGCCCAGAGCAAATAAATATTTATTAAGTGGACTCCCTAGTCCTCTTCCTCATCTAGGCCATATTCTAGGAGAGTAGGGGCTTAAGAGCTTGAGCTCTGGCAACAGCTCGGTGGTTTATAGCTGCAGAACCATCGGCAAGTTACTTAACCTTTCCAAGTCACTGTTACATCATCTGTAAAATTGGATTTATGTAATAGGTATTTAACGAATGCCTAGTATGTTTTAGGTACTGTTCTAGGAGCTGAGGCTCAACAGGAAAATAGATAAAGTCTGTGCCTTTAATAGTATCTACCTTACCAGGCTGTTGAGAAAATCAGATATAAAGTTTAGCTCAGTGCATGACATAGATGTGTTCAGTCGATGTTGGAAGCTTTCTTCATCATTATCTGTGCCACATTTTCTGCGCAAAGGCACTGCATTAAGCTTTAAGTTTTAAGAAATGCAAAAAAAAAAAAGGTCTTATTTTGGACCTATTCTTTAGCATTAATAGTCTCTTTGCATATTTAAGATGTAGATAACTTCAGGTTGTAATTCCCAAGAGACTCTGAGGCAACGATATGAATGCAAGTAGTTTATTTAGGATGTTATCCCAAGAAGCACTGGTAAGGGAGTGGAGATGGAAAACAGGGCAGGAAAGGAAAGCCATTAGAATGTAAACACATCACAGCAGCGGGCAACTGGGACTCTGTCCCACTTGGGGGTCTCTAGAAGATGACATAGAGAATGCCTCTGAGTTGTATCCCCTAGGGGAAAATAAGCTAGGGTACTTTTCAACGATTGCCTTTTTATCTTTGGCCAAAGGACGCTTCTGGGGAGTTAATTCCGTAGCATTTCCATCCAGCACCATGTGCAGTCCAGGCATGTTCTGGGGCCAGAGATGCTCTCAGCAATCACAGGTGCTTGCAACAGGAAGCCCTTGGCCTTTTCAGAAATGATGATTTTTGAAGGGATCTGAGAGGGCACCAATAGCATTTGCTACATAGATCTTCACCCAAAAACTACAATATAAGGCTGTATGTGGCATGCTTAAAATACATAGAAACATAAAAGGAGTGCACAAACACTGGATTTCTAATTCCTTTCTCAGAATAAGGATGGGACCGTTAGTATGGAAACACAATACCTGACTTACAAAAAGGAAATATACTTGGGCTTTTTTCTTTCTAAAAGCATTACAAGTGATTGTTTGGCACCAAGGAACATTTCAGAATGGTCACCACGTTTTGATCAGCTCTTTTATCAAATTAGAACTTAATTACATGACATCTATATGAAAAAAAATCAATCTTTTTTTTTCTTAGTTGCTGAAGCACTTGGACACTCCAAAGTAAATTGAATCTTTACATCAATTTTCCAGGAAAAGAAACGATAAAATCTTTGTCCTTGAGGTTCCACTCGACAGGGTCAAAAGCAATTCTTTCATTGTATTATACCATAACACAAATCAGAAAATGCAAAGATTTCAGAATCGCTCTATTTCACATATTATCTTCTTAACTTTCCTCTGCAGCTGAGCAAGGGTGTTATTAGGCACAAGAAATTTTGTTGAATTCTTAAATTGGTCTCAAGAATTTTGTGATGGATGGTTTACTCAATTTAAAACAGATCATCTGGTGAAATTGCTTTTAGGTTAAAAGGAGAGTTCTTCAGACTCTTTTAGGGCAGATTCTTTCAATTACTTGGTTAAGTCCAGAATTGCTAAACTGTAAAGTTTGAAGACTCTGGGTGCATTGGTGGTGAATATGATAAAAAGAGAATTCTAGAAGGAGATTTGAGCAGCCTCAAGGCCAAACTTTGTCTACTTGAAATTTTCACAGGGGGTTAGTACTGGCCTGACCAATTATTTATCTTTGTTCAATCCAGCTTATTCTGGATAATCTAAACCTTAATTAATGATTATTAATTTGACATGAAGCTCTATGCAAATGCCCAGATACCATCTGGAGTATTTTACCCAGTTTCATGTAATAAATGTTTCTCTAATAAGACTCCTTGTACCCAATTAGAAATACATGTGGCTCTTTGCCATGAAGCTCAGCTTTTAGTGGAACCTAAACACATAAATGCAGACAAATAAAAGATATTTTATGTACTTCCTTCATATTTTTGGTATTTCCTGGTGAGATCTCAAAGGAACACACTCTCAAAAAGTCAAGTCTCACTGAGCCCAAATGTTACCTCCTCAGGTAGAACCTCTCTGGTTATCCCATTTAAAATAACCCCTCATTCCAGCCCCTCATCTCCATGACCTCACTGTTTAATTTTCTTCAGCGCACTCATCACTCTGTTGTGTTCTTTATTTATTCCTGTTCTTTATTTGTTTGTATGTTTTTCTGACTTCACCCACTGGAATGTTACTGTCATGGAGGAAGAGAATTTATCTGTCTTATTCATTGTTATCCCCCTATGTCAAGGACAGCGCTTCCCACAGAGTACGCGCTCAATAAATTTTTGTTGAATGAATCAATGAAAGAATGGATATTAAGAATCCTGTGTCCTTGAAAATAAATGTAGCATATCAAGTACCCTAGTGTTTTAGGGAAGAATCTTAACTCTTTCTAGCTTAAAAAAAATGCATTTTATTTCACTGCAGCAACAATGTAAAAACCTGAAAAAAAGGCAGCCTCTCAGTAGAATGTTGAGCTGTTGAGCACAAATTTTCTGACCAGGGCACAGTAGACACAAGGGTTGGATGGCCAGAAGCAGACCCTTGTGCTCAGTGTGCCAGGCAGCTGGGGAACTATATTTGGGGAGTACCTGGGACTTAAGACAACATGAATCAGCAAAGAAACAGGAAGAATCAAAGGCTCAATAAATCCCCACCTTTTCAGGGCTCAGGCACCTCAGGCATTCCCCGGTTATAAGGGCCTTCTTCCCGAGACCAAGAGTAGAGGAAAATGCCATAATAGGCCACCAGAGGAAAGGACAGGCTGAATCTATTTGAGGTAAACACACTGTGGGACTTTAGAGCAATCCAATCTGTCCTTTCCTGAAATAATAGGCCATTTATTCTTAATAACAAGGATTTCTCAAGCAGCTCCTATGCACGAGCGCTATTTAGACTCCAGCCTCCCTTGTCTCTTCCTTCACCCGCCCCTAACACACTTGCATACCCATTGCTACAGAGACACTCTGCTTTTGATTTTATTATTTATTGGCCTTTTGTGTAAAATTTAGTTTGGAGAAAGGGCTTTGCCGCTATAACAAGACCAAAAGCCTTCTCTTCGCACCTTATTAACACTGGTAGGGAGTGCTTTAGGTATTAGGTGAAATATATCTCTTTCAAAACACAGAATGAATGCTTTGTGTCCCACTAGAGTATTCTTTGCTGCCCCCCAACAAGTTGGAAAGTCTCCAAACTTATTCTTGGGATCTCATCATTTACGTGCAGGCCTGTTTTTTTCAAAGGTAGCAGGTGACCCTGTGCCTTTTGGGTAATTGAGATTGAAAGTTAGATTTCTGCTATTGTCATAAACTGACCCTGGTTTCTTATTTGACTGAATAGAAGAAGCTAGGATTTTAGGATTGCTTCTGTTATATTTCCCAAGATGTGAGTGTGACAGGAAATTTTTATTTCAAAACAATACTGTAATCCATGTACTTACTAACAGAAGACATTGGGTAAAAAAAAAAAAAGACAATGTCAATCTTAAAGAAATTGTGTGCAGCTAGACTGTTAAACAGAAAAGTCAATTGCTGAAGATATCTCATCCTCATTCATTGAGTTCTCAGGGAGAGTTTTATTAACCTACTGTGTTTTCAGGGTCTATACAGTCTTCTGCCCAGTGGGCCATTACCCAGTGGGATTGAACTGGGTGAGATCCTTGCAGACTCAACATCTTCTTAACAAAAATGAAAACAATATCATATTGCCTTTTGAATCTGTTTGAGAGGAGAAATATTTTTAGGGGAAAAAAAGATAATTGAAAAGCTCTGTATTCATCTTTTTGTGCCCTAGGACATTGATTTTTCCAACATTGTAATGTATTACATGGTGAAATAGTCCCATGGACTTTCATACATATTAGTAACTCCAGTGCCCACAGCACACATCGCAAACCTTTCACATTCAGAGATTCAGCATGCCTTGTGGTATTTCTGTCTGACCTCAATCCATTTTGGAAATAAAATGTTCCATACACTAAGGGAAAGAATGTCTTAATGGCCTCTCTCTGGCTTTCCTGTCATCCCTTGGTACCTGTGTAGGGAAGCCAAAGGCAGGCATCCGTGTTCAGAATCTGCCTGATGATATCCAGGTCTCTGCCAAGGGCTTGAGGATCTGTTTTTCACTCTGCTAACTCCCAGAAGTACTGTCTACCCATGCGGTTACGGGAAGTGTGAGCTTTGTATTCAGCAGGTGCTCCGTAGATATTAAAATTGAATTGAATCAGGACTTAGTAAATCTGAGCCAAATCAGGTTTGAGGTTTGTGAACTGTATCTTCCCTGAAAAGCAAGAGGTCGGGAGAGGAATATCAGTGATAGCAGAAAAGGAGAGAGAAATCAAGTCTTTTTTGATTTCAGGTACAGTAGACCCACGCGCAATAATAGAGAAGAGATCTCCTTTATGTATAGATTGAAGGGGAAGTGTCTCCCTCCCCCATCCTAGCGTGTGACTCTCCCTGGCCAAATCTCTGACCCATGCTTGATTTTTATTATCAAATGCTTCTCTTCTGGTCTTACCTCTCAGTGACCTAGCATCCTGGCCAAGAGTATGGATGTGATGCAATGTTGGTCCTGGGTTCCCTTCTGAGATCACAGGAGTCTACCGCAGTCCACTTAATCCCTCACCAGGGATGCCTAAGGGTTGGTCTGTTCACCCTGACTGCTCCCACTGCCCCTTCCTAGTTTTCATTATCCATCACCACAGCCCGCTTAGATTTAACTCCTCAACTTCTATGTGGAGTTGTGTTTTGTATAGTAAGTATGAGAATTTTGGCTGGTTGCCTCCCATTTTCTCCATTCTCTCCTATGGCCCTTTCCTTCATGCCATGCCACCTGTTATGCCTTGCTCTTTACCACACTGCTTTCTGCTTCTCAATTGCATTGCTTTCAGCTGTGAAAAATTCGTTAGATGAGCTGATCAATACCAAGTTTTGTATTGTTGATACCCTAATACTATATATGAAAATATGTGGAATAATATAGGGATGTATATGAACATGGGATTCTATGTGCCCAGCCACTGCCCTCTGCGTCATATATTATACATAAACTGGAGATGAGGGAGACGAGAAGCAAATTTGATTTCTAAAGCAAGCACTTCTAGGCCAAAATCTGAAATGTCAATCAAAAGTTGGGAGTAAATATTCAGAATTTTTAAAAACTAGCACCAAATCTCCTCCTACCACTTTCCGTAAAACTCTACCATAGGATGTTCTGAACTGAAATCTGAGAATGTTCCAGTTTATCACTAATGATAAAAAGCTCCTCATACCTTACCAGTCCTCTTGTGAAGGACTATTTAGTAATAAGCAGTATTGTAGTAAATGGATGTCTCCCTGAAAATGGACCCTGACATCAAATATATATGTGTGTGCATATAGACTTGCACAATTTTTTAAATCAGTTTGTTTTTAAAGCAGAATAAGAGGAAAATACATCTTGGCCAACTGTGTCTTTATTTATTCTTTTATGTATTTGGCAGGTAAATACAAAAAAAAAGTTCTCTTTATATTTCTGCAACACTAATCTTGACCACTGTTGCTCTTGGTAAATTTAGCACACGTTTTCTTTTACAACTGGTGTGATGAAAAGTATTCAGGGATGTTCAGCCTTACAGAATTCCTGAATAAGCCTCACAGACTATATATAGTCACCGTGCTAAGAGCATGTGAATAATTAATTTTTTGACTAGGTTGGAAATAAAAACTCAATGATCACCTCCCTCGTTCCCATTTAAATTTGAAACCTTCTATTCAAATCGTTGTGCCATGTCTGTGCCATGTCAAATAAACAATATAATGCTGTTTTTACTCAGTTTATTATAGTCAAGCAGTGCTAGTTTTTAAGTATTTTATCCTCTGAATTTTCATGTGACTATACCCTGTGGCTCTGTAGTATATATAATAGCATATATTTTTTCAACAAGGAATAAACAAAGAAGTGCTATGAAAATAGAAATGAATTGTAAACCATGTTCCTGACATGAGCAACTTAGTTCCTAGTGGGATTGTGGAGCAATTTTCATGGTTTTTAAAAGAAAGGAGAAACTTGTAGTGGTGATAAATTATACCGTGGAGACCTCTTAAACACTTAGCCTTGGTGAACATTAAACCTGTCTCTTCAACAGGTTTATTGCAGGATTAGGCACTTCCTGGAGAAGGATTCACTCTGCCTTTGGCATTGATGTAAATTTGGTTTCTGCTAGATTTATAAAAGGTGCTATACAGAAGTCATTCAATTTTCTCAGAAGTTCACTTCAGAATTTGGGGTGTGGATTTATTCATATCCCAGACATCACACCATTGTCCTTAAAGTTGACCATCTAAAAAATCTTCGTAGATTCTGATTGAGCTAGGCTGTCTCAGTCCTTTGTAGTAATTTGTACCTGCCTAAACATTGTATTAGCTCCTTCTGGCCCCCAGAGTTCCGCAGATGAAGTGACAAAGTCAGTGGTGCCAAGGCCTGTGGGCCATATATTAAGATTTACATCCACAGTTTAGATGCGAATGTGGCAGGCTCAGTCACTTTGGCTCTCAATTTGCAAATTTGTCAAAAAGGACTGGTAATATGTCATTAAAAAAATATCTAATGGCTGAAGAGTCAGGACACTAAGTAACTTTGCTCTTTTGGTTTAAGTTTTGAATAATTTTGCAACTTGTAGCGTAAAACTAGATCTTAAAAGTCTGCTTGGTTGAACTATTTAACTGCTGTTCATTTATTCTTTTAGCATTTACTGAGCACCGTACCCCAGATTTGTCCTGAGTACTGGAAGTAAAGCAGTGAAGAAAACAAGACAAAAGTCCTTATGGCGAGGGGAGGGGTTACATTCTAGTTTAAGTAAATAAATAGAATCAGCCAATAAGGGACGCCTGGGTGGCCTAGTTGGTTAAGCAGCTGCCTTCGGCTCAGGTCATGATCCCAGGGTCCGGGGATCAAGTCCCACATCGGGCTCCTTGCTCAGCAGGGAGCCTGCTTCCCCCTCTCTCTCTGCCTGCCTCTCTGCCTACTTGTGATCTCTCTCTGACGAAAAAAAAAAAGAATCAGCCAATAAGACAGGGCAGATGGGGGCGGTGGATAGGGGAGTGTGGAAGAAGTGTTATTTTAACAGAGGGAGTAAGAAAAAGGCCTTAAGGAGAAGAAAACTATGAAAGAAAGGTCTGAAAGAGGTGAGAGTGTGAGCCATGAGGATCTGGGGGAAAGGAGGATTGAGCCTATCTGGGTAAAGGGAACAACAGGCGCAAAGGCCACGAGATGGGAGGATGGTTCATTTGTTGATAGAACAGTGATGAGGGCAGTGTGGCCAGAGTGGAGTGAACAAGAGCAGGAGCAGGAAGAGATAAAGACCAGGAGGTGAAGGAGGCCAGAGCCAGAGCATGTAAAGCCTTTTTGGCTTTACTCTGAGTGAGGTGAGAGCCCTTATAGATGGCTGAGGTGCACTTGAGCTGATTCGCTTTAAAAGAATCCCTTTGGCCATTCATGAGAATAAATTCTAGGCGGACAAAGGCAGATGAGGAGGGACCAGTCAGGAGTCTGTTGCAATCATTGGTAATTGAGGCAGGAGAGGAAATTGGCTTGGACCTGGGGTAGGGAGGGGTAGTTGAGGGAGTGGGGAGAAGCAGTTGGATTCTAGATCAGTGGAAGGCAGAGTCAACAGGACTTGCTAATGGAGCAGATATGGGTGTGAGAGCAAGAGAGGAGTCAAGACTGCCAGCCTCCTAGTCCCAATGACTTGTTATATAGTATCCAAAACAGGGAATCCAGTCTTCCTTTTTTCAGGACCCTGTGTATTTTTTCTCTTACTGACTCAGTGAAAATCTGTTTCTTTGTCTATAAAAAGAACAACATGATACAAGAAGTATTTGTTGCAAGGTAAACAAAGTTTTACTACTGTAACATGAAATAGAGATGGTGCTTGAAAATTAAGTTACCAAATACAACCCCTCTGACACAACCCCTCCCCCAACGTACAATCCATGAGTAATGCAAGCAGAGAGAGGGTCAAGTTTGAAATATAAGTGGAACAAAAGCATGAGCTCATGCATGACTTCCCTGGATCAGGAGACAAAATCCAGAGGCAGGCTGAGCAAAGATTGGTTGGTTTAGTTACTCACTCAGCAAGGCTAAGCGCTGGAAATCAACAAAGGGATATGACATATTCCTTGTCCTTGAGGAGCTAAAAGTCTAGTGAAAGCAATTTGCCTTCCATGACTCAGTGTAGCACTAGGATTTTATTTATATCATTTGCAGGGATATATGTCAGTAATGGAATTTACAAATAAAGATGTAGATATATTAAAGATAGATTCATGTAGATATTTCAGGGTATGTTTTTTATGTGTATGTAGGGCAGCAGTATAGTTATATGAATACAAACTTACTCGTATTCTTGTTCCAAATTTTAGTATTCAGGACTTGTTTGGCTACAATGATCAGTAAAAGCAATAGTAAACTAAGGGTACATACAAGCTGCTCAAAAGGTTTTTTTTGTCCACAAAAAAGTTCAGTTTGGAAACTTAATACTCATATTAATGAGAATATACTGAGCAAGATTTCGTAAAAAAAAAAAACAAAAACTCTGCATTGAATAATGCGTAATGTAATCTCAGCAACTCTCTCAAATGCCCCAGGAGTTCCCAGCCAGCTCTGAAAGGTGCCCGTGGCTGTGTTAACAGCTGTCTAAGGAAGCCGGAGAACAGTTGTGTGTGTATTTTGTGTGTGTATTTTCTGCGTCACTTCTGGCTTTGCCACCTAACGGGCTCCCCTCCGCCCATCAAGGGTGATCTGCCTCTCCTCCTACAAAGCAGGCCCCCATTGCTCCGACTCTCCTCCCACTAGGGAACCAAGGAACAGCTTGCTTTCCTAAACATCAGTAGATATGCCTCTCCCCTAACTGAAAGACCTGGACAGCAAGCAATGAGGTGACACTAAGCGGGCACACCAAACTGAGGAAGGCAGGAGACGACCTTAGCTGAGGGTCATCATTCATGTTTCTATGCTCCTAGGCTAAAGAGAAATAAACATTCAAACCATGATTCCTCAGTCTGCCCAGCAGAAGGTAAATTCAATAACCTCTTTGTTTTTTAATTTTTCTTGTGAAATTTTGTTGTTTTTTAACTCGTATCAATTCTTGAGTTACACCTCCCCTCCCCAGTTCTAAGCTTCCTTTAATTTATTTTGGAATAAGCCCAAATGAAACAAAATCATACATTCTAAATCAAGCTTGTAAGACGGAACTGAGTTCATTGATTAAATATGAAAGGGAGCATCTTCAGCAAAATGAGAGCCAAGCTTTTAAGTCTTCCCTGAACATTGGTTAATCTTAAACCGTTTTGGCACTGGTTTCTTCATACAATTTTGCATATCAGGTGTTTACAGACTAAATAGTAGATGAGCTGCAAGTACACTATGTCATTTAGTGTCAATGAGCTAACCCTGTTTATTCGGCTCTGAGCTTAGCAATTGAAATAATCTGCATAAAAGTACGCGGTATGCTACAATTAAGAAGCAAACTTGTAGAAGGCACACTCTTGGTTCATTTTTTAAAAAGACCATCTGTTTCTTGGTGTGCTACTTGTACAGGTTTTCCTTTCATCTTTCACCTTCTTAAAAAAAAAAAAAATCCACAGCTTTCTAAAGCTTTTGATACTAGTGCATTCTTGGGCTTTATAGAATGCTCATTCTCTGGATTTTCGGCTGTGGTTTTACCAGCACAAGATCACTTTAAACCCTCAGGAATCTTAGAAATTAGAACAGGAAAATAGGAAGCCTCCCCCACCCTGTATCTGTTCCCTTGCAGTGAGTTGACAGTTGCTGTCAGCAACCCGTAATAATACTTGCAATAGTAATAGTGGTCGTGGTGGTGGTTGTAATCTATTAATATTTGCAAGCTAACAAGGTAAAATATATTTAAGGCTTATATATTCAAGAAACTTTTACTCGTTTCTTTGAAGTACCCTTAGGAAAGGATAGAAATGCCCTGACAGGCTGTGAAATATGAAATCCTGAGTAGGATTCTTAGACCAAAAGTTGCTATGTCTTAGCAACACACCTTTGATCATGCTCAAAGACTAAATTTTTAGCATGTCGAGAAAACAGTTTCTCACTCGAAGTATTTTTAATTCAGAAAACAAACTTCTTTAACCACATATGTTTAAGGCATTTCCTTATTTGATCTATCTGAAGGTGAAGTGTGTACATTATTTTGTGGGAAATGAGCAAGATAAAGGGAAGAGGTAAAATATTCTTCTGTTAAATAGCACATTTTATGCCCAGCAGCCATGGGAAATAGGTAAGTTTATTTAAGAAGTTTATTTCCTTATATAAGAAAGAAGAAAGATGTTTGTATAGCCTGTGCTTTGGAATAAAAATAGCAAATTTTAGACTTGACTTCATTTAAAATGATTAAACATAATGCCTATTTACTGCTGAATTTCTTGGAGGAAAGAACAGTCTTGTCAGAATTGTGTATTCCCAAACCTCTTTATTTCGTGTCATTTTTATCTCATGAATCTACATTTTAAAAGGCAAGTAGGAAATGATGCAGCTTCAAGGAAAATCATAGCATCAGAAAAGAGATTGGGGTAAGTGAGGTAACCCTAGCCACACCTGTGCTCCCCTGGGATGTGGATAAAATGGGGCCTTTACAGTGATGTCAGCCACAACTAAGAGCCTTCCCAACCTCTGTTGTATGTTTTGTTTTAGACTTTAAAAGCATGACCTTAAACGTACTTAGGTGGTCTTACATTTTATAAAACCGTGTGAAAACAAGGGATTGATTATTATAGTCCCTTACCAGGTAGTCTTTATTGAATAAATATGGACATAATACCTGGGATCTGGACTTCATGTTTACTGCACCGTCTACACTACCCAGCCAGGCTTAGGTGAGTTCTGCACTACACAGAAGATATTTAAGCAACCAGTTTAGGTTCTTATTAGACTGCGCATCACCAGAAGAAAAATCTATTGTTTGAAGCGAAGAAGGTATTAAATGAGCCTTTATATAGTGAGAGAAAATACCTGCAAAACAATGAGGTGAGAAGTCCAGAGGTGCCTCCTGGTAAGCATGGAGATCTGGCACCAAGCATCCTTCGTCTGCTGGCAGATGTGTAAAGGTCTTTGAACCAATAGATGTCGGCCTGATTGAACACAGATGGGAGACAGCAGGAACTAGCAATAACGATGAAATGTTTGGGAAGTCAAGTTTGGATTAAGGTATTTGGTTCTAGCAGTTGAACAAGGCAGCAGACAAGGCTAGCGTAAACACAGCTCTCCTGTTTAGCTATTGATTTATTATAAGTACCAAAATTACTTTTATTTTTACATGCAAAAAGGTACATTCAGGTTCTAAAATTATATGTCCCAAGACTAGATGACGCAAGAAACAATGTGGCTCACTGTAAATTTCTTAGAAGCAAAGGGGGAAAAAATCTCATTACTTTCATAAGTTCTTGCAGAAAAGACTGTTGTATATTTTTTCCAGACTATTGGTGGAAATTTTTCTTAACATATAAAGAATAAACCATTCCCCCACCCCAGCCCTTACACAATCTGGGAAAGCGCTCTTATGAAATAGCAGTTCTCTAAAATAAAAACACCAAAGATATATTAACTAGACTTCTTTTTTCTTTTTATTGTTGGCATTGAATACAAATCAACATTAAGTCTGAGACCATTTTTAGTGTCAGATTCCCAGATCTAAAATAGGGTATACAAATAAAAAAAATTGGCAAAAATGTTTTACTTATGTTTTATGCAGCTTGTAATGGTTGAGACTCTTCATTTAGAATTCAAACATCCCCCTCCGTATTCCATATGGAATAAATTTTAGGAAGTGCCAAAAATAATGAAGGGATGCTTGGGACTAAGCAAATAATATATTTTAAATTTTCAATTATAGTAAGAAACTTGTTTTTCCTCCACACAAAAGATAGTTTATTAGCCTCTCCATCAAAGACTAAAATGTTATTTCAGTGTTCTATCCATATTTTTAAAACCATTAATCAAATAAATGGAATACTGTCGGTTAGGAATCTTTTGGTTGCAATTAATAAAAACGCCAGCTTACCTGATCTAAACAAAAAAGGAGGGGTGAATCTGATTGGCTCACGGAACTGAAGAGATAGTTGTCATTACATGTGAGGTTTGGACCAGCAGTTCCAGGTTCTCAGCCTCCAGCTCTGTATTTCTGTAATTCTTTTCACTTTGCCCTCCTTCAATACATGTGGTGTCCTCCTTGTGGTAGCAAAAAGGGCCATGGTAGTTCTGGACCTAAAACATCATAATTACCGTCCTAAGGACAGAAAAAATCTGTCCCAGCATTCCCAGCAGAAGTTGTGGGGTTTACTCTGGTAGAATTGGCTAGGGTCAAATGTCCACTAATCACCGCAGCCAGGTCGACGGGAGTCACTGGTGTGCTTTAGCTCTTCAAACCTTAACCCCAGCGTTGAAGATAGGTGCAGTCCCATCTTGTACAGCTAAGAATTTGGGGATAGGTTGATTCTTAAAGGAAGCTCTGAGTGTTTTTAGGACAATGGAAAGAGGATGGAGACCAAATAATTAGGAGGAAGCCGGTGAATATCCTCTGCAACTGTGTACCTAAAAAGAATACTGTCTTACCTGCCTAGGCTTAAATTGGTTGGGGGAAGTTTATCTTGCCCATCATCCCCTTTACCTCTTAGCAGACAACGCAATCCCATTATTCGGGTATTTCCAGTAAGGATGGTGTAACCTTATTTCAAAATGTTAACTTTTAACATCTGTTAGAAGCAAATCCACTTTTCAAAGGAGGAAAGTCATCCACAGACATAAGTGGAGTCTTTCCCCATTGACTCTGGTACCTCAACAGCCCACCTCAATTGACTATACTCTGGTTTGAAACGCTCTTCTGGTTTCAATAAACCACTTGTAGGATTTAGAGAAAAGCTTGATTCAACAGGAAACATTTTACCAGTTTTATATTTAGATTTTCTACTAAATCTATAATGAAGTATTCCTATAGAATGCTAAACTTTTGTATGATGGACTCATGGTTGTATTTTATATTCATGCCATTGTGTGGAGTGCCTCTTGTGCAAAAACAAAACAAAACAAAAACCCTCATAGAATGAAATCAAGTTTTTCTCCTTTATTTTTTTCTGTTTCTCTGCATAAGCTCATCCAAATAGGTCCATTTCAGTCCTGTGTGGCACATGTTCTTACATGTTTTTAGTAGCCTTAAATTGCCCTAGTTGGTCCT
Organism: Potos flavus; assembly: GCA_028534135.1. Lineage (NCBI taxonomy): Eukaryota > Metazoa > Chordata > Mammalia > Carnivora > Procyonidae > Potos > Potos flavus. Next base: position 71,221,150 of record CM052895.1, on the reverse strand, counting down.
GATTTGGATATGGATTTCCACCCACCACTGTCAGTATTCACAGAATGAGCAGTGATACTGTTACCCTCAGCAAATAGCATCCTCATGTGCTGAGTTTATGAAGCCAAGCCCTGAATGCTCTCCTTAGACATAAAAAGGGGAGAAGTCCTAGGATTAGAATGTGGCCTTTCATCCCTATCAACCTACACTCCTATTCTCCAAGATGGGGTTCAGTGAAGAAATCATGGCTCTGCTTCACTTAAGGTTAAAAAATTCTTGAGGCAGCTCTAAGCCTTTCATACCCAAGTATGGTTCCCAGGGGATCAAGGGAACCTACAAGATGACACCATCATCATTGTCATGATCGTCACCGTCATCACCATCACCACCATCTCTTCATGGTTCTTCTTTTCCTCTGTTCCTATATCAGAAGAAAATGTTGCTTCTCTTAACCCAGCAATCTTCACATAGGCTTCTCATGTCCCATGTCCTCTGCCCAGCTGTAAGACTTGAGCTTTCTATACCTCCACCTCACCTATTCAGAATTCTATATTTCTGTACCTCCACCTCAATCTATTCAGAATGCAATGAAGAAGCAAAACAAACCTCTTTTCAATCTGTCAGTCTCACAAAAATGTCACCATCTCTTCCTCCTTCATGGCTGCTGTCTCTGCAGCCAGTCATGGTCCATACCAGCTTCCTCCACTTCTACCCTCACAAACTCATGTCCTCCTAAAGTCTCTAATAATTCAGTAAATATGTATTTTAAGCCTATTGTGTGAAAAGCTAATTACTGTCAAGATACAAGACAAATGCAATATAATCTGCTTTAAACCACTTACAATCTAATGAGAGCTATTTTCCACCTAGTCAAGCCACTGAAACTCCCTCTCAAAGGGACCCAGAGCTCACCTAGACATCAGACATAAAGTCTTCCTTAAGTCCTTATAGCACACCTCTTTACAACATTTGATTCCTTGGCCAAATATGGAAATAAGTGGCAAAGTTAGAATTTGAACCCAGGCCTTTTGGGTACCAGGTTATGAATTTTATTATTACATTTTAATTGCACTGATAATACATGAGTACTTTGTGCTTAAAAAAAGCACATATTATGTTGCAAGATGAAACTGAAATTCTTTTTAGCTACCACCCTACTTCCCACTGTGACATGTGTAGTTCTTTTAGACTATTTTTATATGTATTCATATGTGTATGCACTCCTCAAAAATAGATAGTATTATTTTTAATTTTTATCAAATGAATTCTAGCGTAAACATCTTTTAACAATATCCTTCTTCATTCAACAATATTCTTTTGGGATTCATCTATATTGATACATATAGATCTAGTTCATTCTTTTGACTACTCTGTGAACTCCATGAAATGAATATACCATATTGTATTCGTCTGTTCCCTTATTGAAGACCGTTAAGTTCTGTTTTCATTTTTCACTATTACACATTCCTCTCTGCATCTCCTTGTGTGTAGTGAAGCAATGTATTTTGCTTGTTAAATCCCAACTCTTGACCTATGGATTATAGGACCCTGGATAAGTTACCTAAACAATCTAAGCTTCATTCTCCTCATCATAGAGTTGTTTTAAGGATTAGATGAGTTTAGGTATGAAAGGTGCTGAGTTACAGGCTTGGCACATAGTAAGTGCTCCATAAAGTGAGCCGTTAGTGTCATAAATGCCTGGATCCTAAATTGTACTCATTTTCAGTTTAATTGGTACTTCTGAATTGCTCTTTAAAGTGGCCACATTGATTTAGAATCCCCTGAGCAGTATAAGAGAGTGTTCATTTTCCTAACTCCTCCTAAGACGCAGTATTATCAAACCGTTTTATTTGCTGTTCTGTCCAATAAGAAACGTCCTCTGAGTGATGTTTTAATTTGAATTTTCCTGATTATTAATGAAAATGAACACTTTTTATGTGTTTATTAGCCCATTTTATTACTCCTTTAAGTTATTTGTAGCCTAGGACATTTTTCTATTTTTGTAGACTTTCGCCAAATTTTTTAAATGTACTAACTTTGATACTAATTCTTGTTTACATGCTGCAAATGTTTTCTCTCAATCTACCACTTATTTACCTTAGCTTAAAGTATCTTTGTCTTTAAAAAGATTGAATTTTATAGGGCCACATTTGCCAATCTTTTCTGTGCTTTAGGCTTTGACAGTTGGGATTGGCATCCTTTACGGACTCTGAGGTCTTAGACAACGTACATAACCTCTTGTTACTTTTATTTTCTGAGCTGTAAAATGAAGATTGTAACTGTGTCTACTTTATAGGTTGTGATGAGGTATATGAATTAATACACGTAAAGCGCCTGCTGCAGAGCCAAATCCACCTGGATTTTATTTATGAGGTTGGGATCCACCTATTTTTATATAAGGATTATGAATTGTCTCTACATCATTTCCTGATATCTTTTCCCCTCTGACTGGATATGGCACTTCTCTCATAGACAACATTTTCTTAAATTCTGGGGCCTGTTTCTGGAATCTCTTCGATTTGTCTATTCCATCACCAGTACTATACTGTTTTAATTATTGTAACTTTATATTCTGACTGGACATCTGGTAGATTTATCCCCCTTAATTCTTTTTCAAAATTGTCTTCCTTCTTCTTATACAGTATCCTTCCATATTAATTTTATAATCAATTTCTTAAATTTAATTTAAAAATTATGTTGGTATTTTGGGGGGATTGCATTGAATGTATAGATTTTTTCTGAAGTGAAAGGACATATGCATAGCATTGTATTATCCCATCCATAAATTAGGCGTAGCTCTCTATTTCTGGTCTTCTTTTGCGTCTTCTAATAAAATTTTACAATTTTCTCTACAAAGCTGTTTTGTGTTTTGTAAGGTTTAGTCCTGTATAACATTTTTTTTTTGTTACTATCATCTGTGAGATCTTCTTTCTCTCTTAAATTCTAACTGGTTGTTGTTACTAAATCAAAATGCAATTGGTTCTGTGGATGTTGTAACTGGCTAACGTACTAAAGTTTCTTAGTATTTTTAATGGTTAATAGTTAATAGAGTTAATAGTTAATAGAGTCTCTTGCAATCATAATTTTTGAAACTCCTAATTATTTTCCCTCCTTGTCATACATCTTTTTGTTTTATCACCGTTTTCTAGGACCATGAATGTGCTAGATGCTAGAAATGTCAGAGACATCCCCAGCATGTTTCTCACTGTAATGGACACTTACACTTTTGTACCATCCAGTCTGATGTTTGCTGTGGGTTTCGGAGGGGCACTCTTTATTGGGACCCTCTCATTGCTCATTTTGTACTTTCGAAGACTGGAACAATTAGCCTGAGAAGTCTGTGGTAGCCTTCTTCATCTGTGTCCTTGTGGAAGTCCTAGTAGTTTTATTTGTAATTTGTCACTTAGGAGTGTAAGATTTTAAAATTAATTTTCTTTTGCTTCTTTCTTAGTTTTCAAAAGAGTCAGGCCCAACTCCATGATTTCTTTTCTTTCTATAATGGTTCTTTTCTTGAATTCTTTGAGTAGTTTGTCCCCTAGGCCCCCATGGCCAAGCGTTCACGCCATCTGAATAATCTCTTTTCCTACAAGCAAATGATATTGGAGATTCTGAACTGCATTTATCTGAGGGGCTTATGGTGAGGTCATTTTAGTTCAGTGTACGTAGCGCTCCAAGAATAATTTAGTGACTTATCTAAAGAAGGTGTATTCTTAGAATGCAACCAATATATGTTCTATATATTAAGCCGTTAAGCCTCAATTATAGTAAATATGCTTAAGTAATTATAAGCATATTTGTCTACCTTCTTCAAGATTGACTTTCATGCCTGAAATGGTTAAGCTTTCTTGAAGTAGAGGCCAGTTCTGGTCTGGACTCAGCACCTGGAGCATGAGGCTTACCAAATTCTGCCCAAGATTCTTTGGGATAAGCTATGTTAACACAGGTTGATTTTAACATCCTTCCCATCTTTGTATGCAGCCTTCCTACTTACCTCTCTTATCTCCACCTTCAAGCTTTATATTTTATTTAAAGTCTCAGTATTCATTGGGCAAGGAAGTGGAGGGGATGCTGCCATTTATATTATGTTTTCCTGAACAATCCCTGAGGCAAAAAGGCCTTAATTAGTGAGAAAAGTAAGATTTTGCTACTTAAGCTTATGATGCAGGATAGGCTGGTGAAATGTTTTAGTTCAGGAGGAAAATGTTTCAAAGGCCTGAAAAACTAATAGCTGTTCTTTGTATTTCTGTCATTCACATGGTTGCTTAAGGATTTTGAAGACGATTTCATTCAATCGCCTTCCTAAAGTTCCATGTGCTCATTAGGCAAGGCAGCTAATTATGGTTTAAAGCTCTGTTAGTCTAAAGAATATTCAAGTTATGTGTAGCCACTGAGCAATAAACATTGTTCACATACAGTAGGTATCATTATTGAAACTAATTTGACAGTCTTGAAGCACTGAGCACAAATTGTGGTTCTTTCCATGGAAACTTGGCACAATTGTTCTGAAGTACTCAGGACCCACTTAAAGGAGTTAATAATGAGACTTCAAAATGGTCTGACTGGAACTACTCCTTCTCTGTGTTTTCAGTCAGTCTACATTAGTTTATAGTATAGAATTCTGTTTAATTTTGTTCATTTTTTCCCTGCCAGAGTCTCAATATAGGCTGCTCTAAACATCTGTTTATGTTCATTTACGTGTGCAGGTGGGATCATCACAGGTTTGGTTAATCACAATTCACACAGGGCAGAGTTTCTCTTGCTATGCTACGGCCTGCGCAAGTGTATGTCAGCCTAGCGAAAAGAACCATTTCAGAAGGAGATCACTGTCCCAGGCTCTTAAGTGTAAGGCTGTTGGGAGCTTTCAGCACAGTTCAACTTCCCAGACTAGCACTTAAGACATTCGTAGGAAGACACCAACCTACATTTATTACCTTGCTGCCCACTATTTGTCCGCATAGATTCATATGCTTATGGATATGCCGGTTGAACTACATTCCACCATGTGCATTCCCTCCTCAGACCCTTCACTTTCTAAAGTGCCCTCTCCTCCCTTCTCAGCCCACGGCCTCATAGCTGAGCATATGGCCCACTCCTACTGAAGTCTTCCCGACTACCCTAGCACACATGGTATTCTCCCTGTCTTTGAACTCACAACTCTTTATAGGGAATTAATTGTATACAGATTTTTGGTCATGTTTCTCAGTTTTTACATGTATCAGTTTTTCTAACGGCCTCAAGGTTCCTTTAAATTTGAACATATGGACACTTTGGCTTAAAAAATCATATATTTTTAACAGTATTCCACCCAATCCATTCTTTCATATTCCAGTGCCTAAGAACTGTGCCTGGAACCTAGTAGATAACTTGTGATCATTTGTTAAGTAAATGAATGGACTTCTCTGCATGCAGGAGACAATATTTGAATATTGGGGAAATAAGCAAAAATCTAGTTATGACTAAGTAACCAACATAAGGAGAATTAGTTATTAACATATTATTAAGTATAGGGAATACCAAATAGAATCCTGTGTGTTATTTGTTTGCTTGGTTGCTTCCTTTTTTGTTTTGTTTTCTGTGTTTTGCTTTGCTTTGAAAAGGGATTAGTTTGCAGCCATCCTGAGCTGGGATTACACAGGTGTTCAGTACTGAGCTTGTATGAACATACAATAGTTTGTGGCTACTGCCTAATTTCATTCACAATTCACAAAGAATGTCAATAAAGTAATGTTACTAATCTTTAACCAACATACTAGAACTTCCTTATTTAGATCACTGTTACCGCCTTCAAATTAGTCATCTTTTGAGATTATTCCTTATTCATTACTGTAGTCACACTTCATAGATCTTTATAAGGTAAATGTGTGAAGTGTGAATGGATGATATGGCCAAGGAGAGGTAGAGGACAAGAGGGTAGGGAGGTGCAAATTAGCTATTAATATTTTGCTCCATTTATCAATGAATTACTGTACATGTCATGGGAGTTTTATCTATTTTACTGAGGTATTAATTGTGACTCAAAAGTTGACTATATTTCTAAGTCTGACAGGAGATATCTGCCCTGGCATTGTAGCATCACATTACTTTCCATGCAGAATGGAAACTACTTTAGAGATATACTTAATTGAAAGAAAATTAAGTTTAATGTAACAGTGGTATTATAAGCTACCAAATATTGCATAATGTTTATGACTATGTACTTTCTTGGTCTTGTTCAGACTGTTTAAATGAAACATTTAAACAATATTCCTTTGTTGTTTTTTAATCTCTTTGGTTACTTTAGTCTACTATTTATAACAATTCACATTTATTAGCTATGTTTATAGACATGTTCTCTCCACCCAAATTCTTTTGCCTTCCTTCTTTTCTGGGTTATATCTAATTACTTAGTGGTATGAGGTAGGATGGAGTCTGAGACTGTCAATGGACCTGGGCCCCACTCCTGGCCCTACCTCTTCTTAATTGTGGAACTTCAGTTGTTTAACCTCATTTGAAATATAACCCTCTCATTTATATAATATAAATAGCATCTATATCACAAGAATGAGATGAGGATTGAGTAAATGTATATAAAAGCCTTACCAAATATGTATATAAAGGTACTTAGAAGCACTTACCAGATAGCACATTATCATAAACTATTGCTCCTTTTGTTATTACTATATTATTCATAGTCTCTTCAGCAGATACTGTATTGCTTTATCTTTTATTTTACCTTTATTTAAAATAGTTTTTACCCACTTTGCTTTAGTATATGAAGCTTAAAATAATAATTTCCAATATATTTTATTTACATCTAGCATGTACCTGCTAAATAGAACACATCTTGAATGCTTGTGATGTTTAAAAAACATGCTTTCCAAAAATATGAATTAGTAAAAATGATTCTCCCTCTTTGACTGGCTTGTCATCTAGTTTCCAAGAAAAGGTCAAAATGTACATTTGGCTCTAAGGAATTTAACCAGATTTGCTAAACTTCCTGGGGAAAAAGTTCACGCTAAGCATGTAGTCTGCCTCTCTTTCTTTTCAGTTCATTTGGGCATAATATTAGATTGGTTTCCAACATGGCCATGCCCTTATATTCCTGCTGAGTTTGACTGCCATCCCATACTTCATTCTCAAGAAATGTTGCCCAGAGGCACAAAGTTAGACCCACAAATTACCACAGGAGGCCACAGCTGCCTGAGGTAGATGAGGCCCAGAGAAAATGTGAAACATATAGAATTTATTAAAAGGTAAGACTTCATCCCCAAAATATGAAATTACATTATGAAAATAATTCCGAATGGGCAAAGACCTAAAAGTGATACATTAGTGTAAATGACTTATAACCTTATCTATATATCCAAAGAAAAGAGCTATATAGATATATACATACATAAACATATATACATACACACACATTGTGACTGTATGTTAAGATTTACCTGTCACTGGCCATATTTAACTACAAATGTCTGCCATTGTCCATATTTGATGTATTTTAAGATCTAATTTTCATAGTATATACTAAGTACTAGGTGTACACTATTCCACAAATAGTAAACAAATATTAACGTGGAAGCCTGGGAAAGTATTCCACACACCTTGTTTTATGGGTACTCTTGTTCAATAATCAAAAGTAGATCATGTGAAAAATCAAAGCAGAGCAAATTTATCAGAATAATGTTGGATAAAGTTTTCAGTTTGGGATAAACTCCTTTTAAAAATATATTATCTTGTAAACAGAAAATCTTTAAGAAGATGCAGAAAGGGTAGTTTTATATTTATGGAAAGGGGATAGGCTTTGTGTTAACAGTTATTTAACAAAAAACTGGTTTTTTACATACACAATTAGTTACTACACTTTAATTGAAATATTTTTCATCTACTTTAAATTTTTAGACTATAGAGCAGTAACTTTTAAATAATTATTTTAAGCATTATTACCCTCTTATAATTAAATCTTATGAAGAGCCACAATATATTTAGGAAAAAAAAAAAAAAAAGTTGAGCTACCCCGTTTGAGATGGAAGCAGGTACCAGGAATCTAACTTACTTGGAGTTTCCCTTTTCTCTTCTCTCTTCTTCCCTGGACTTCTCTTTATCATCCTCTTCCTCCTCTGCCCCCCCACCCCAGGCATTGGTGAAGTATCTGGAGGTACTTCAGCAGAATTCAGCATTCTTTAGCAATTTACTGGAGTGTTACTCCCAAAGTAAACAGCAGCATTAGTAATACAAATACACAAACAGTAATAGCAATTCGGCATAAGTTATATTTATATAAGTTTATATAAGCATTGAAATTGTTGCTGTTGTTATTGTACTATACCTTTAATCCTTTGGTGACCTTATTTAGGGAAAATATACTTTGGTTTTTGTCATGATATTTGATTATTGGCATGAATTAACGCTCCTTTAAGAACTAAGTGTATAGGCCCAATCGTTTTGTTAGTGGGTGTTCCTTACCTGCCAAGAAATTGAGTTATCTAATATTTATTATGTCCCTGCTTTGGGGTTCAAGCCCCAGATTAGCATATGTAAGTAAAGAAGGTTGTTTATTATCTTTTAAATTGCTTGATATGACTAGAAACTAGAGAATGAACGTATCAGAAAGCTTGCTTTCTGTGAAGGCTAGATTGAAGTGGGGCAAGACTAGAGGCAGGGAAACCAATTAGACTGGGTCATTGGTCAGGAAGAGATGATGAGGATCCAAATTAAAATAGAAGCTTTGGGGACGGAGAGATTGGGGGAGACTGAAGAGCTGTTTAACAAACAGAATGAGTAGAAAGTTACTGATTGGATATGAAGGCCAGGGAAGAGGAAGAGCAAGGGGTGACGCTCCTGACTCTGACCTGGGTGACTCATTGGTGCCACCACCTGATAGGGAATAAGAAGAATAATAGGTTTGGAGTCAAGAGTGGTGAGTCTATTTTTAGACATGTTGCATTTGAGTACCTCTGGAGAATTTAGGTGAAGCCTAAATGCAGTGTGTAGCTCTGGAGATGTGTTTAGGCTTAGAGTCATTAATGTTTCTTTTATAGTGAAATATACTGATATCGAAGTCAAAATGTTACCCTTATAAATGTGTGATCGTAAGTGTATTAGAGAAATTTGCCCTCATAGTCCTTGGATCACATGACCAAGGCTTCCCTCCTACCAGCACATGACATGATGCCCTGGTGGCCTCGGGAGACTTGTACTGGGGGAATGAATAGGGACAGAGAAAAATTTGCTTCTGAAGTTGTAACAGTAAATTCAAGTCATGGTGTGAAAGCAAATGTCCAATCATTTTGCACTTTGTGGTATGATGGTTTCTATTTTTCCTGGTTAATTTTGATATTTTTATTTTCTCCTCACGCAAACTATAAACCCCTTAGAGGTAAGGGACTATCTTCTACCTTTCCGCCTGAGTTCTGTCTTCACCTATCATCAGATGCTCCCACCACAGTTCCTTAATACAAGAACACAGACTTTGGGACCAAGTGGACCGGGGTGTGAATCCCAGCTTTGCTGTTAACTGGCTACATGACCTTGGATAGGTCTATCTATCAACCTCTATCTGCTCAGTTTTCTTTTCTGTAATATAAGGCTCATGCTAATATTACTTATCAGGTTGAGTCATTTGCAATTGCTGGTCCACCAAAACAGCAATTCCATGTGGTTCAACCTAATACTGTGCAACTATTATAGTGAGGATGAGATACTGTGCTTAAGCTATCTTGAAGGTGCTCAGTAAATAATTTTTTCAATAGTTACTGTGTGACTACTACTACCACTATAAATGTAGTTCAATTAACTATATTCAATGGTAGTCTTTTTAAATGTATAAATATCAAGGAAAGCTAAAATTGCTTAAATTGAAAATCTGAACTGTTGGTGGAATGTCTCACTATATGGTCTGTGAAATATGAAATATTTTCCAGAAGTATGTTGCCTAAATCTTTTTGTTTAAACTTAGATTATACATCAAGTTACAGTTACAAAGACAAAGTCAAAATGACTTAATGGTTTTCATTTTTATATAGAGAGTTTGATGAAATACATAAGGAAAGTTCTTTGGTCTCATAAATTACTGAGATAAAACACAAATTTCTGTTCTCTTCACTTTTTATTTAGTCAATGTTATGAATGATGATTTTTATTATACAAACTACAGTAAAATTTCAATTGTCTGGAGATCAATTATCAACCAACTTCAACTAGAACACAAACCAAAAGCCGGCAAGTTATTTAAAAAAAAAAAAAACTTTGTGCAATTAAAATAGATACCACAAAGTACATGCATAAAATCTCTTACTTTTGTTTTTAAATTTCCATAATAAGAACTTTTAAAAAATAAAGGCAGTTGAGAAGAAAGTATGAAAAGATATTTTTAGATGGTTTTCAAGAGTGCATCATCTTCAGATAGCTTTTTACATTGTGGAACGAAGAAAATAGACTCTGAGTTACCCGTGCTTTTTGCTTAGGTACTGAAGGATAATCCTAACTTAGCTGTTTGAAATCTTACAGTGGTAACAATTTTGACTGCAACTCCTACCCTAAAGGGGGGATGCTGTGATAGGGTAAAAATGCATGGCAACTACTCTTCTTGCCTGTCTCTCTGACATTCCTAGTTGTATTAGTACTGCATCAACAATAAATATTTGGTTAAAATCCATACTGTGATGTCACGTGGGAATCAATAAATTAAATTACAAATAAATTAATTTAAAAGAAACCTCTTGTCCTGTACTCCTATAGAACCCGTTCATCTCAGCTTTATATATAGTTGTGACGAGTGAGATTATCTGATTTCTCAAGCCATCCAACAATCTTAGGAGACACTGAAAAATAGCCATGACAAGAGGGAAGAGAGAAATACATAGGAGGACTTAAAACCACACAGCATAGTGTGAGATCAATTAGAGCAAAGATTCCACATTAGTGCTTAATAGGCCATATTCATCTCACAGATATGTTTTGTTTAGCTCCCATTATGTTGATCTACACAGTGTTTCTTGTTTTCCTTTGCTAACACTTAAGTATCAGATTCACATTTTTAAAAATTGATTTCAGGACCCTCTTGAAGATTGAAGATCTCGCAGCACTGAATTTACATTCCTAAAAGGAATTAGCTCTTGTGAGTTCAGACTGACTGCAGTGTATGTAGTATGCAGTTTGCCAACTCCACTTTTAGGGAGGGTATTTCAGTATTAACAGTCCCCACTCAGCCCCATTGTCTCCCCAACACTGAAGTTTAGTGTTGGTTGCCATTTATCTTTCTATATTTTTTGACAGTCTGGTTTAAATTACATCTGAGTCTCCATCAAAACAAGGAATGGGGAAGCAGTCTTAGTGGGCTGGCTGAGTGGTATAGAAAGGGAGCAAGTACATTTTTTATGAAGGAGAAGAATATTTCTGTGTGTAATATGCAAAGAAAGTATGTTGAAATAATAAAATAAAGCAACTTTGCTCATTTACTTTACCTACATGGCCCATTAGGCATTTGCGCTTACTCAAGAGGCCTTCTATAGTTCTGAGCTTCCTATTACAGTAGCATAAAATCATGATAATCGAGGAAGTTTGACTGGGTACAGTAAATGCTATTTAAAAAGATAAATAGGTAAAACTTTCCAGAACTATTTGTCTCTAAAAGAGTTAAAATAAGAATTATTTGATATGTAAATATTGATCCATGTGAAATTGCCATGTTAAATAATGTTTGACCCACAAAAATGGCAACTTCATATCAATTAATCTGTTGTAAAGTGGTATCTGCTACCTTTTTATTTCCCTTATATGGAACTCATTCTCTCCTGAAATTCCAAATTAATGAGACAGTGCTTTATCTGAGTTAATAAAATTCATAATATACTGAAGAATAGTTACAGATATTATGTGAATCTTATAAAAACAATTAAAACATATAATACCTTGCTTGATTACAATCTGAAATATAGCTTATGTTCATGGATGTGATAATATACTCTGAGTGTAATGACTGAAAATATTTTGTTTAGATAAAACCCTCATTATGAGAGGATAGTAGCTTTACAAATCTTCTCATCCCCGAGATGTAATGCTCTCTCTGGAGACGCTTACTCTATTTAACATCTAATAAATGTTTTAGAAACTAACTACATTGCACTTTGTTGGTTCTCCTCTATGGGTGCAACTTTCTGCTTGAATTCATAGGGTTCATCTTAAAAAGAGGTCATTACCTGAAACTCAGTAGATTTTATAAGAAGCTTCAATAAATGAAAAGGCCTTAAAACAGAAGTTTTGGGGGATACGATTTTATTTAAAATTTTTCATTTCTTGGCATATGAACAGTTCTTAATGTATTTAGTGCACACAAATAACTTTTAACCACATAATAGTTACTACATTGTGCATGCATATCAAAAAAAAGAAAGAAATGTAATGATTAGTAAATAGAGAACTACATTATCTGATATTCTTTAGTTAGAACAATTTATTATTGTTGAAAGCATAAAATTCCAGAGAACCGAAATGCTTAAATTCTGCTTTTTAACTTTCAAAGCTATTATCACTGAGCATAAATTGCATTTCTTAAACTAGTAATAGTTTGTTTATAACTGTATGTATAAATATCTATAATATTGCTAATTTGAGGGACATGTCAGTCATAGGCTATTTTCTTGAAGACATGTCTCTCTGAACCTGAAAAAAAGTTGACTGAATTTCATGACTATTACATATATTGTGACTAGATGATGGAATGAAGTAAATGGAAGCACAGTACTATTTCATTAGGATTTGTTACAATTAACCAAGTTGATGCACTGAGCAAGTCATTTTAATACACTTATTTTAGCAAAAATAGTCTTTTTACTAAAAATATACTCTTGTATAAAATACCAGGTGTTTACTTGTTTGTTTTCAAATATCTTAAAATAAAAGTATTTCATGTATTAAGGTGTTGATGAAATCAGAAAAAGTGTTTCAAATACATTATAAAGGAAACATCCAAATTATAGAAACTTTTCCATTTGAATATATGGAGAATTTTCAAGCATCTGGGATCTAATATCAAATGTTGTTTTACTCCGTGGTAAATACAGTATTCTACTTGATAAAATAAAGTAGATCCCAATAGATTTTTTAAACAGTCTATTACCCATGTAGATTAGCCTAAATTTAGAGGAGAGTAATATAAAATTCAGAGCAGAATAATAGTTCAGGAGCCAGGAATAACTAAAAAGATATTATTATTTAGTTATTAAGTTTACTTACATTTTCCAGGATATACTGGTCACCCTTGATGTTGTCCTTCTTTTACTCTGCCTTTAATAGACTGGGTCTGTAACACATACACATGTAAAGACACTGACCTTTCCTTTAATGATACATTTCATTCAAGCTCAAAGGAAGCAATTTTTAATGAACACCTAAAACTGGGAACACTTAGGAAAGACCATACATTTCCCATGCTCTTTCTCACAAATTAAAATTGCCAACAGTCCACGTGCATTAATCTTTTCTCTATCATAAAATCTTGCAAAAATGATGTTAAAGGGATTTTTTTAAGGCAAAGAAAATAGGAAAGGAGATAAGAAAGGATGAGAGATGTCAACACATTTTTAGAAATCAAACATAAGGAGTGCTGTCTTAACAAAAGCAAAGGAACTTATAGACTACATGCTTTGAGAGAGGTACTCCATTAACAGGTGAGCTTATTAGTCTACAGAACCCCGGCAAGGCTTAGCCCTCAGAGGCATCGGATACTCTAGAAACCTCAAGTGATATGGTCAATATCCTTAGGTGACCAGCCTTTTGAGAAAAGCATCCAACATAAAAGAAAAAACAAACAAACCGAAAAATCAAGCTATGAGGAAACAATGGCAATGCAGATTGCAGAAGAAAACATTAAAAACCATAAGTACTATTCTCAGAAATAAGAAAAGCAATTCCATCCGTAAAAAGAAGAGGCTGCTATGAAAGAAAGAAGGACATGAGTTTCCAGATTGAATGGGTCCACCAAATGCCCAGCACCATGTATGAAAATAGATCTACCTGAAGGCAAATAAAGATGATTTATCTTGAAATTTTGGATTGTGAAGGATGAAAAGGAAATTTTAAAATTTTCCTAACAAAGAAGATGGGATCCATGGTACAGAAAATAGAGTGACTCCAAATGTCTTAAAAGCAATATGGATAGTAATCATTTTGCAATATGTAAGCATATAAAATCAACACATTGTGTACATCAAACTTACACAATGTTCTATATCAATTAAATCTCAATGAAGCTGGGGGAAAAAGCAATATGGAAAGCTAGAAAATGATGAAGCAGTGCCTTCAAAACTAAGGAGAAATGGTTTTCAATCTAGAATTCTATACAATGCCCTACTATTAATTAATTGTGAGAGTAAAATAAAGATGCTTTTAGACATGTAAGGGCTCAAATTTTATCTCCCAATAACCCTTTAGAAGATGTGTTTCATCACAAAAATGAGTAAACCATGGTAAGGAGAAGACATGGGACCCATAGGAGAGCTGAAAGGGGAAATCTTAGAATGATTGTGTACTTATCCCTAATAGCCTGCAGCTTAGCCACAAGCAGGAGTTTAGAGGACTTTAGAAGAGAGGGCATGGAGACAGGATGATGTGGTTGGGTAATGTAACTAATCAGTTGATTTATTTTTTGAGCTTTTGAAAAAATATGGATAGGGATTTGAACTATCCGTAGGAACATTTAAAAAATAATAATAGACAAAAAAGTAAACAAAATATAAGGCAAATATAAACTCCAGATAAAAATCAAGAAATGAGGGGCGCCTGGGTGGCTCAGTCGTTAAGTGTCTGCCTTCAGCTCAGGTCCAGATCCTAGGGTCCTGGGAATTGAGCCCTGCATCGGGCTCCTGTTCAGCGGGAAGCCTGCTTCTCCCTCTCCCACTTCCCCTGCTTGTGTTTCCTCTCTCGCTATGTCTCTGTCAAATAAATAAAACCTTTAAAAAAAAAAAGTCTATTTAAAAAAAAAAATCAAGAAATGAAGCTTGGTCATAGTACACCACTTGGCTCAGTAGTGAACAGTATTTACATAGTCATAATAATATAAATATTTTCTATTTAATTTATTCTCCCTAATCACACTGAAAACAAAGACAAGGACTTTGTTTTACTCATCTTTTTATCCCATTATTTTGCATGTGATAAGCCCCCAATAAATATTAGTCAAATTAGCCCACAGTTCAAGAATTCTCTACATAATTTGATATTTGTCAACAGTATTGAATCTTCATAATTCTTAAAAAAAAACTTGAGGGGTGCATCTGGGTGGTTCAGGCGGTTGAATGGGCGACTCTTAATTTCAGCTCAGGTCATGATCCCAGGGTCCTGCGATCGAGTCCCATTTTGGGCTCCATGCTCAGTATGGAGTCTGCTTGAGGATTCGCTCTCTCCCTCTGCCCCTCCCCCTGCTTGCTCGCACTCTCTCTTTCTCTCTCTCTCAAATGAATAAATCTTAAAAAAATATCTTGGGGGATACTTATGATTAACATGAAATAGGTATCCCCATTCAGAAAGGCACAGCCAGCAATTCTTTCACTTGAGCCGTGAATCCCCATGCCCATGTAGAGTCCCAGCTTTACATTCCAAAATGTCAGAGAAGAGGTCACCGAAGGAGAAACCATGTTAATGAGCCATCTCCGTCATCTGCTGCCTTGCTTCAGAATTGAGGAGACTGCCAGAAATGAAGTGGGTGAAAGACGGAGAGAAGCAGAAGGTGCCAGAATTCAACACAAAAATGGCTCAAACAGTTTTGTTATTAGTGACACATAACATCTTGAACATAGAAATCTGAGAGAACAGGTGTGTGTCAGGATAAGGGAAATTATAGACTTGTAATAAAGGTACTGGACACCATGATTCTCAGTTAGTTCCAGCTTATTACTCACCTCCCCATATTCCCAACAGATAGCCATCCTCAGTTAATTCAAGTAGAAGAATTTGAAAGGAACAAATATAGGATCATTTACAGCGTCTATTCCTAGCATTTTATTTGAAGGCATCATTTGCAAAGTGGGAGGGGGGTTAGTGAGGCCAACAGAACAAGAGTGAAACACATGGATCCTGCATCTAAAGAGTTCTAAATCTACAACAATCAAAAGCATCTGCCATGTTCCAGGAAAATAAATCACTGCAGAATAACAAAGACTTAGCCTGATAAAGATATTGATCCTAAGAGATAAAGGAAGAATCATAAAGCTTCCAGATATTAAAACAAGATATGTATGGAGGGGAAGAAATCAGGTTGGACTTAAGTTTCTCCAGAGCAAAACTGAAGCATCTGTCTATATAGCTCTGAAGGTAAAAAATAAGTATGACCCAAAATTTAATACTTAGCCCATGTTGTTCCTTAAACATAAGCATAACAGTCTTTCTCTAGCATTCAAAATTTAGGGAATATATGATGAATCTTTCTGAAAAAAAAAAAAAAAAACTACTTAAAGATGGTATCTAGCCTCCCAGAAGATTAGTTGAAAAAAGACCTCAGGAATGAAAAAAGAAAAATCATGAAGAAACTCATTGTATTTAGTCCACTTAACATAGAACCAGAGCAAAACAACCATGACAATTGTGGTTACAAAAGCAGATGGGAACATTGAAACCCGACAATGTAAAAATAATAATATAGCTGATGAATATGAAAGGAAGAAGGAGAAATGCTTCCCAGTTTTCTTATTTTTTAAATTTTTCTAGAAGGGAGTCAGTAGATTCTGTCTGAGGTAAAGTATAGAATTTTTTAAATAACTCCATATTCTTAAAGGTTTTCATAATTTTTTTTCTTTTTAAGATTTTGTTTATTTATTTTAGAGAATGAGAGAGAGATCATGAGCTGGGGGAAGGGCAGAGGGAGAAGCAGACTCCCCACTGAGTGTGGAGCACAATACAGGACTCCATCCCAGGACCCTGCGATCATGATCTGAGCCAAAGTCAAATGCTTAACCAAATGAGCCATCCAGGCATCCCCATAATTTTTTTTCTTAATTTATGTGGACCTTTTGAAAAATTACCTTGTTTGGTAAAGAAATACTTAAATGAAGTTTTGTAATTCTTTTTCAATTCAGTTTCTTTATTTTGGTTAAATTCAAGTAAAAACAAGTTAAATACTTTTTTTAAATATGTGTAATTATATACAAGATTTCCAATATTATTTTTTCTCTTTCTTTTGTGCTGTCTGTATGTGGAAGGTGCTGGAAGAATGCTTACCAAATATTAGTGATGGTATTTCTGGATGATGGGATTTGGGATAATTTTAAAGCTTTATTATACTTTCCTTTATTGATTTAACTTTTATAGTAAGTTGTGCCATTTTTATGCAATCAGTAGAGTTATTATTTGAAAAATGTAAAAAGACATCATGGAACTGAATAAAATTATTTTAATTTGACTGCTAAAGAATGAGTACAGATATGTCAGGAACATCTACCGACAAAACAAATGTTTATTTACTGAATTTTCTGCTGATGTGACTCTTTCAGCTGGGCATTGTTGAGAATCCATTTTAACTTTTCGTTATCGTAGAAAATAACTGAGTTACCGTGTGCATAGTTTTCTGTATTAGTTAAGATTCTTTGGTTGCAAGTTATAGAAACCAAGCAAGGCTACTTTGAGTGAAAACAAAACCCAGAAAAGCTAAGAAATTATTGGAAGAAGATGGGGTAATTCCCAGAATCAAAATATAAAGTGGGCTATGAGAAAGACAAGAACTTGGGATCTCTAGGTGGCTGGGACTAATGAGAGTCTCTTTTGGGAACCTCCCCCAGATGGTTGTCTCTAGCCGTTTTTCTTCTGACATCATTCTGGGCAGAATTCAGATATTAGGGAGTGAGTATGCTTAGATGGGCTTGGGTCCCATGCCCACCTACATCTTGGAGAAGGGAGGGAACCTTTGATTACAGCCTCTATACTGCACCTTAAGAAAGGAAAATTAAGGGTTTGTTACCAGAAAGTGGGGATGGAAGTCAGGCAGGTGAAAACCACCCATGCCCCCTATCTTTGCCTCCCTTTAAACTGGCAGTAAGGTAAGCTTCTCTCCCACTCCTTATGCCCCTAGAGGAATTAGCTGATTTAGTTCCTTTATCAGATCTGTTCCTTCATTCCTTTCAAAGTAATTACAGGCTCCTTCTTCCCTGTCTCATGACACTGATTATTAGCTAAAGCTAATTCATCAGCTAGATATAGGTGAAACACCTTTAGCTATCTTTCAGGAAAAGCTTAGTAAATTATTTGTCATTCTCCAACCCAAGAAATATTCTCCCTGTAAGTAAAAGTTTATTAGATACCGTGAGAGGTCTTTGGGTTCAGCCATTTTCTGTCCCAGCTATAATTAGAAAGCTAGACAAATTATATCAACTCCTAGGGAAAAAATCCACACACATACTCTTTTTAATAAATCCAATTTACTCTATTTGCTTGGTATTAACAACTGTTAATGTTATGTCCAAATTCCCTTCCTTCCTCATTGAAAAGAACTATATCGCTACAGCCAGTACATACAAATGGATAGTTAATTACTCGGCACAGAGGGTTATGTGATTCATCACTGCAATGTGGAAGTGAATGTTGCCAATTGTCAGCTTTTTCCAAACTACACAGTGTTATATGGTTTATGTCCCAATCAATGGTGGCAGAGCTCCAGAAAGAAATACTACCTAGATGTCAGGGACTCATTAAACTGATCAGTCTGTAGTCCTTCATCAGTGATTTCCGAACCTGGCTGTGTATCAAAATCACTCCGTGACATGAAAAAAAGAAAGAAGGAAAAAGATACAGCCTCCTGGTATCCACCCTCAAAGCCACTGAATCAGAATATTCTCGGTTGGGTCAGGGACAAATTCAGGATTTTTCAGGGCCTGAGGTTTAAACAATTTGAGGTCTCTCTTTAAGAAAAGAATAGAAAAGCATCCTGTTTTTACAAATTTTATGAAAATACATTACCCTGTGAATAAATTTCTGTAATCCGGGCCCTTATGAAGGTCCATTTAAATGAGGGACCCTGAAGCTTAACCTTCAGTAGCTTCAAGGTAAGTCTACCTGTGAATTAGGGCCTAAGAATAATGTGTGTACATATGTAGGTCTGTGACTGCTGTCTCCCTGCATGTGTGAGCATGCATACTAGTGTGCATGGTTCAAGTTTGCAAGTGAGTAGATCCAGAACTGGGATTCTCTCTTCCCCCTTGAAAACAAAAAGAATATAGAAAGTTTAGTGTTCTCTGAATCTTAATCTAGTTCTCCAATAAACTTGAAAAACTCAAATTGAAATATTTTGAATTTCGTGGTTTTATTTCCTTTTCCCTTTTTATGGCAGAGAGGTCCCTAAGCAAAAATTGTTGCCAGTATCTAAGCCACGAGCCCCTGAGTTATAACTGTTCTGGTTATATAGTTAAGGATGAATAAGTGAGTTTATTAACTTTTTGTGGTTAGTTTTAGTTTGCAAATAGCTTTATGCTTTTTTCGCAGAATTTCACATGATTTTAGGTATTGAATTTTGGCACCAGTAAAAGTGTTTGTTTGCCTCGAGGAGCAAGGTTAGAGAGAAACTCTACTGTCAGAAATGTTAAGTTCTTCCCTTCACTCTGGTAAAATTCAAAAATCCGTCCAGTACACCTTTTTAAAAACTGGTTTTTACTTCCTTTATTAAGCAAAGCATGCCTAGTGTTGAAAATTTTTAAATGCAGAAATACAGAGGGAAATGTTTATTACTTATAATCTCCCCCAAAGATACCTGCAGACATCATAATGATTGATATACTGTAGCAACTCAGTAAATACTTTTCAAATAAAAGAATGAGTGTGAACTCTAGAGAATGCAAACAAGAGCCCTTTCTGAGTTTTTACCCTAAGTGCTTTTAATTGTGATATGTAAGATGCACATATTTAAATGAACATATATTGAATACTAATACATGAAGGCTCTGTGCTAGACAGTGATGATATAAAGTTGAGTAAAGGTGGTCTTTGCTCCTCTCGGAGTTTATATCCCAGGGAAAAAACCAATATATTCCTGCTAATGCAAGGACACTGAGACACACAAGGACACAAAGAGCAGCTATGTAAAATCTTATGCAGGAAATTTCTTTCAAATCTAAGTGCCAAAAAAAGATTTCTTTTAACATCCTTGACTCTTCTCTTTCTCTAACTCCACATCTAAGATCCATCTGCAGTATTGTTGGTCCTCTCTAAAATAGTCATAATTCAACTCCTTCCCATTTTTAGCCTGGCCCAAGCCACTATCACTTCTTGTCTAGATAATTGCAGTGGCCTCCTTCTTGGTCTCCTTGTTTCTGCTCTTGCCTCCTTACAGTCTGTCTTCAACCCACAAGCCAGAGAAGTCCTTTGCAAGTTTGAGTTAGGTTATATCACTCCTCTGCCCTAAATTCTCCAGTGGATTCTAATTTAATTTAGAGGGGAAGCCAGTGTCATTAAAATGATCTATGAGATTTTAACCACCCCCTTTTCCATTAACTCTCCCCAATCTCATCTCCACCAGTCATCATCTTGCTCTTTTGCTCATTCTAAAACAAGCCAACAACCTTCCCATCTCATGGCCTTGACATTAAGTTTTCTCTGCACATAATGCTTTTCCGTTAGTTATCTGTATGGCTTGTTCCCCCACCTCTTCAGATCTTTGTTCAAATGTCATTTTCTCCATGAGGCCTTCCCTATTTACCCTAATTAAAATTGTAGCACTCTAACTGCTGGTCCTTGCTTAATTTTTCTTCAAAGCCTCATCACCACCTGACAAATTATGTATTCTAATTACTTATTTGTATGCAGAATACAAGCCCTACGAGGGCAGGGATTGGATCTCTTTATTCTCAGCTCCTGAAACGCTCCCTGGTGCATAGTAGGTAGTCGATTAGTATTTGTTTAAAGAAGGAAGAGATCATATATTCACTCTGCTGACATCCCCATGTGTTCTTCCCTTTTACTTTGGTTTGCTTCCCTTCAATATCAAGACACTTTTACAATGTGTGTTGGGCAGTCTGATAACACATATGTTGTCACCAGCCTTGGTACCTCTCAAATGGTATTTGCCGCAGTCACATCCTGCTCTCTCCTGCACTGGGTCATGTAAATATTTGTATCTGATGTCCGCTTGAAACTGACACCGTGTCTTTAGGGTGGTCTGGAAAATACAGCTCACAAAGATGGACAAGGCAGATATATGACAGAAACACTAATGTACTTTTCCATATCCACGAACCAACATATTTAAGCCCGGAATTCACTTCTCATAAAGTGGGGAAATCTAATATAATGTCAGGCTTTTGAAAAAGATGCATAATTCTTTGATAAGTAATATATGTATATATGCAGGCTACAATAAAAAAGAATCATTGAACCAGGGACTTTAAGGTTCTCGGCCAATGTTAAGAGTAGTAAGGCTTTTTTTCTTGTTCATCTTGGATTCTAAAGTTTAATAAAGGGATTATAAGGGGAACCTAACATTCCACTCAGAAGGCTGGGTTATTACCAAACACGGCACCACTGAAAACCAGGGCAGTGGATCAGATTCCTGTTAAACGGAGGTTAGTTCTAAATATGCCTTTTGTTTATTACATTTTCAGAAGTCACGTACTCAAAAATAGCTTCTACCGACCCAATCAGATTTGTGTCTTTCTGCTATTAAAATGAAAATAATGTGAAAAGCATAAAAGATAAAAAATACTTATCCTTGCTTCTGATGAATTTAAAGACCTTTAAAAAAACAATTCTTCACTTGAACTCTTACTTTTCCACCGACTTGTTTATCTCATAAGAAGGAAAGCAGGTGCAGCCTATAAATAATGTTGCATTTCCATTTCAAGATGTATAGGGCAAGAGAGTCTTCTCCCCGAAAGGTCAAGGGCCACAGCCAGCTTGTTCCCTTTGTCAGATAAGACTTGCGTGTTGCTACTTCGAACTCAGTAAACAGAGTTCTGTAAAATGAATGCCCCTAGTGCAGTGTCTTGAAAATCCTGCCATAATTCGAAGTTTTCACTCTGTTATCCACCATTGTTGGGCAATTTTTGTATTATATTTATTTTTCACTTGATTTTCAGAGATTTAGAGTTCCTATATAAAGCATATTCCACAGTCTTTGAAATTCCACAAATAAATGAGCATTTGGAAAGCTTTCTATAACTGTAATTCTTTTTTAATTTACTTTCTTATTTTAAGAAACTTTAAGATTTTTCATGTCTCCAGAGGATAAACTAAGTTTATTTTACTGGTACTTTCCCTTAAATTATTTGGAAAATTATCTGTTATCTAGAAAGCTGTTGTTTGCTATGTAGTTCAATAATAGAAAACGTACATGCCTTTCCTTGTTTATCAATTTAATTTAATAGATTTTTTCTGAGTACTTGTAAGGATAAAGGCACATCATTTTATGCTAGGATTTTAAAACAATGTATGACACCATGACAAGATGCACAATATCATTAGTGCTTAGGGAAATGAAAATTAAGACCCACAGTAAGGTAGCAATTCATACCCACCAAAATGGCTATAATCAGAGAGACGGATATTACCAAGTATTGGCAAGTATGCAGAGACCCTGGAAGTTTCATACTTTACTGGTGGGAATGTAAATGGTAGAGCCACTTTGGAAAATATTTTGGCAGTTTCTTATGAAGTTCAACATACATTTAACCATAGAACCCATAAATCCCCCCTCGCTCCTCAGTATTTACCTAGATGAAAGGCAAACATATGTCCACACATGTATGTTCATGTTTACAGTAACATTATACTTCATAGCCAGTAGAATGGAGTATTAGAGGGCATTGAGAATGAACGGACTACCAGTACACATAACAATGTAGATGGAGCTCATGAACATAATGCACAGCTGAAAAACCTGGAACGAGAGTGCGCAGTGTTTAACTATGAATATGAAGTTCAAACACAAGAATACTCATCTGTGTGTTTGAAAGTCAGGAGAGTGGTTATCCTTATTGGCAGAATAGTAGTGACTGGAGTTGGGGATGAGCGAGCTTCCACGGTGTGGTCATGCCCTGTCTCTCAATTTAGATACTGTTACACAGCTGGGTTAACTTTGTCAGAGTCCACCAAATTGTACCCTTAGGACTTGTGCAATTTTCTGCATGCATGCTATACTTCCAAAAAGTTCATTGAAACTGTAAAAAATGAGTGACACTTGATTTTCAGAGATTTAGAGGTCCTAGAAAAGCATTCTCCACATTTGCTGCTTCTAAGACTTTATAATCTAGTAGGAAGACAGGCATGTTGATACATAATTCTACTATGAAACAAACACTGATAAGTGCTGCATTAGAAATATAAGTGCAATGAAGTAAAGGAAAATATTTACTAAAAAGGACAAGCTGGAAAAATAGAATATGGTCGCTGTCAGGTTAATACCTAATAATAGGAGGAATATAATAGTAATGTATAAAAAATGGAAGGAAAGGATATAAATTAGAAATAAAGAAATTAAAAAGTATTGGATTCTATGCAAGAAGTCACTACTGTTGGAGAGATAGAGTTGTATTAAAATATCAGAACACAGAGCTCTGCATATCCTTAACAAGGAGTTCTTTTGTTTTTAGTCGACTGACTTTGCCTGAGTTGGAGGTTGTTCCAGGGGTTCTCAACCCTGCCCGCCCATCAGGATCGAGAGCTTTTATCGCTTCTCCTGATTCAGAATCTCCAGGGGTGGGACTTAGGCATCTGTACTTTTTCTAGGCCCCTGTGATTCTCCAGGAGCATCAGGGCTAGGCACCACGGCCGTAGTCCCCGCAGGGCGGAGGGAGCCCTCCTTGGGACCATCGCACCACACAAATGTCTCTGAAAGTGTCATATCTTTGTTTTGGGAGCTTCTGTGGCTTCTACGAAGAAGAGCACTTTTCATATTTATCTCTTTGTACCCATGCCAAGAAATTTCTTTGCAAATGGCTTTATCCAAGTATTACATGAAAGATGTTAATCCTACTGTTAAATTTTAACCCTCGTTCTTTCAAGCACTAGGGCATTTCTTCTGATTGTATTGCAGGTACATAGATCCGTAGCGGAGGTTCAAACTGGAAAGGACAAAATGGCAGCTGCAGGTCACTTGTTAATGCACTCATATGACTAATCTTCCTCCTCTGAGGAGAAAAACATATTTTTAGTGGTAACATTTGTATATCAGATTGTTCACTGTGAAAGTAATACCTGCTTTCACTTAGGAAATTTTAGTTCTTTCCTTAGTTCATTCACTTGTTATCTGTTATTAGCTTATCTGTGTGTTTTAAATCTTTGTTTCGAAATACTTTTTTTTCCTTTTTTTTTTGAAGTAATCTCTACATTCAGCGTGGGGCTCGAACTCACAATTCGGAGATCAAGAGTCGCATGCCCCACCAGTTGAGCCAGCCAGGTGCCCAAAATACTTTTAGAATTACAGAAAAGTTGCAAAACTAGTAGACAGTTCACATGTACTCTGAGTACTCTGGCTACCTCTAATATTGTCAACTCATATAGCCATAGTATAATTATCAAACTAGGAAATTAACATTGAAACAGTGAGATAACTAAGTTCCAAATCTTATTTGAATTTCACCAGGTTTTTTTTCCCCTAATTTTTTTGTCTATTCCAGGATCCAGTCCAGGATCTATGGTGTATGGAGTTGGAGTGTCTCTTCAATCTCCTCCTATCTGTAATACTTCCCCATTCTTTTCTTACATTCTATTACTCCTACCCTTTAGATCTGTAGAATATTTTTCAGTTTGGGTTTGTGTGGCATTTCCTTATGCATAGATGGAGATTACTTATTTGGGCAAGAATACTGCAGAGGTTCTAAGGGGGTACATGATGTCTCTATGTGTTATTGCCAGTGATGTGAATCTTGGTCTTTTGGTTAAGGTGGTGGCTGCTGGGTCTGTTCTGATTTTAGCATCCATTGGTGGATATGGCCTGCAACAGTTATTACTGTGGTCTTTGCCTGATGATGGTTTTGTATTTCCCCCATTCCTTCCTCACTTATTAATTGGAATTTTTCTGTAAGGAAGAGTTGTCCTCCCTAGCCTGCCTATCTGTCTATCTCTACAGTATAGACTTGTGGATGCTTATTCAGTTTTCTCAAGTATAGTGCAATACTCTCATTATTTATTTTGATGCTCAAATTGTTCCAGCTGTGGCCACTGGCAGCTTCTTCTGATTGGATCCTGTGTCCTTTTGACATGCCCTCATTCTTTTTTAAGCACTTCTTTTTTCTGATATCACAAGATGTTTCAAACTCATCTTGTATTTTCTCTGCCCCAGTCTAGGAATGAACCATTTCTATAAGAACCCCTAATTCTTTTTATTGGAGGATGATATTTATAAACAAAGATCTGGGTGCTAGTAGATCACTGCTACTAGAGTATCATTTTTCCTAGTCTCTCTCAGCTTTTAAAGATAGGAAATATATGTATGTATACTAACCCATGCATGCACATACATCATTTTTATTAGTTATATTGATATCTGTATATCTGTTATATATACATATGTATATATGACCATGAATTCATTCTAATGCCTCTGATTCCAATTCAGTAACACTGGGATCTTTATAAGCCTCTCCCCTTTTCTTATTTATAACTTCTTTTTCTAACAGTAAAAAGACCAGCTCTCATTATTTACAATCCTAGATTACACATAAAGTAGTTACTGAATTGCTAACTCATACCCCTGTGAGAAATAGATTTAGTAACTGGAGTACAGTATTTGCTGACAGTTCTTTTTGGGTTTCACCTTACAATATCCTGCCGAAATAATGTTTTCCAAAGTGACTTAATTCTTAATTCCCATCGCCTTCTGTGTGGTTATCTTATTCGCCTGGGTCATGCTCTTCATTTGTAATACAATTAGCTTCATTTGTTACTGTTTGTATTCTACTTCCCTTTCCTTCAAATCCTTGTTGGTTTTAATTTTTTTATTTTGGGAGGTATGTAAATGTTACTATGATGCTCAAAGCTATATCCAAAGAGATCCTCCCAGAAGTGTCCATCTCTCCTGACACTCTCAACCCCCACGTTCCATGCCCACTTTTTCCCTCCCCTTTCCCGCCAACTCCCTATAGTTAAACAGTCCTTATTTTCTGGTTTATCTTTCCCGTATTCCTTTTTCACAAAGGAGCAATTTGTATGTGTTTTTTTATTATATTCTCTTTTATATGGTGTTAGCACACCATATAAATCCTTGCGCTTTACCTTTCTCACTGAATGATTTAGAAGTTCCTAGTGATCTTCCCCTGTCCATTCTTTTTTTTCAGCTTTGTAGTATTCTGTGAGAGTGTAGCATCATTTAACCATTCTCTGTGTATGGGTATTTAGGCCATTTCCATTATTTTGCAATAATAATCGATGCTCCAATGAATAAACATATATATGTAATTTTGTATTATTAAAAGTTTATTTTGGGAGTAGTTTCCTAGAAATGGAACATCTTATTCAAAATTAAGTACCTGTGTGCTCATGGCTTTCATTTGCTCTGTATGCCATTGGAAATGCCTTCTAGTGGGTTAATGTATATCCTTGATCACTATATAAGTTACTGAATCACATTTTTTAACTTGTGTAACTTTTTAGAATTTAATTTTTTTGCTGTACTTAGCACATTAAAAAGTATATTAAAATTGCACTGAGATTAGGAATTAGTCTTGCATAATTTATCCCTTTTCAAGGGTCAGTAAATATCATTGTAAGTGTCAACAGGTCCTAACGAAGGTAGTAATCACACATTACACTTACAGCCCTATCATCCCACATGCAGTCTATGAGTTCATGCTCGCCAGTGGAGAGTGGGCAGTTCAGGAACCAGCGTTGACATAATGACTAAGTACTTATGTAATGCTCTCATTTGCCCATTTTATTTTTTAAAACTCTTTCAAGTCTTTTCATTTTATATCAACTGCACCACTGTAGAACGCTTTGGGGAAATGTCACATAGATCATGACATTTATATAGGACAAAGTCCCTTCCATGTATTATGTCATTTGAACTTCACACCAACCCTGGAAAGTAAGGAGGACATAAAGTCAACATCCCCGTTGTCCAGAAAGGAAGTGGAGACTCAGAAAAGTGAAATATCCCAAGATCAGACATCAACTAAGTAGTGAGTCTAGAAATGAATTTGAGACTAGACCACACTACAAGTTTCACAGCTAGCTTGTTAACAACAATAAAAAATATCCAAAGGTTGGATGTAGTCACAAAGAGGTAAGTTGCTCTATAGATTGTGGAATTTAAAGATTCTATTGGACCCATGTTTTATGGTCACAGGGTAAATCCTTGGCTACCTACAAGCTGTAATGTTTTAAGTCCTGAATGATGGTAAAAGGAGGTACATTCTGTAACATGCAGGCTCCTCTACCACCCTATGTGCTGCTGTGATAGAATGAGCCAAACTATCTTGGTTTGCACCTTGGTTTTTACTGCTTATGAGGGGCGGGGCCTTGGTGAAGTAGTTAACCTCAGTTTTCTTGTCTTCAGATGAGTATTGTTTTGCTGGGCTATTGGAGGGATTAAAAGTAACTTCATCAGAAAGACTCTCCCTTGTGCCCCCCACTTAATGTTATTCTTAAAGTGACCAGTCCATTTCCTTCGGAGCATTTGTCACAATTTAGAATTGTATGTTTGTTTCACATCTGTCTCACCTACTAGAATATAAGTTTCAGGACGTCAAGGACTCTGCTTGTTTCTACTACTCTTTGTATCTCTTATGCTTACCCCAGTGCCATTAATCATTGAATAAATATGTCTGAAGTGAATCCCACAATGTCCTTGTACTTGCCTTTAGGTCAGCCTCACAGAAGGGCCTGCAGCTGCCCTATCCTTTCACATCTCTCTACCCTTCCGTATACCGTTTTCTTAGCCCGACATACTTGCCCTCACTTTTTCATTTTTCTGGAGAATCCTTACTCATCCCTCAAAACCTAGCTCAGCTCTTCCATGAAGTCTCCCATGATTTCTCTTCACCCTTGAAGAGTGAGAAGCTCCAGTGCCCCCCTGGGCATGCTTCTCTAATAGCCCCAAACCACACTGTAGCCATTGGTGTGTTCAACTAACGTTTTTAAGAACCAGCTCCTCCCCAGGCACAGGCCAGATGCTGGGCATAAGGCAGGAATAGGAGCTGTCATTCTAATAGGAAAGGTGGGCCACAGCAAAGTAAACAAACCAATTAATAATATTTCCAATAGTGGTAAATGATAGGATGATCAATTTTAAGAAGCTGACCTTCAACTTGAGATCTGAAAAGTGAGGAGTTAGGAATGGGAAGAGTTTGGTGGGGGGGAACATTGTATTGTCACTGTTTACTTGGGGGTTCCTCATTTCCACCCCACTCTGCCGCCCTCCACCCCCACTCGGCTGGCTTCTGTGCTCTGTGAATCTTTCTATCCCCACCACCTAGCACAGATCCAGCACCTGTCACACCGCAGGTCCACACATGGCTGATGCAGCGTGTTCCAATTGCCCAGTGCCTGGCCCCAGGCTTCTGATGCAGTACATCTGATAGGTGGCCAGGGCCGAGAGCCAATTCTCAGCTTATTATCCACTCTCCCACTTAGTATCTTGTGACTGGGAAAGTTATTCAGTCTTTCTGTAACTCAGTTTCCTGATCTTTACGATGGAAATAATAATAACACTTCGTAAGTGTTCTGAGAAGATTAAATGAGACAATGTGCCTAAAATTCTTAGCCCAGTGCCTAACACATGGATGGTCAATAGATATTGGACAAAATACTCTAAAGTGAGTATTCATGAGGTGTTTGCCTAATAACTGAAGGAGCTAAGGAATAATAAAGTTTAATTCTTCAGTATATACATGAACTATGTCAAAACAAAGACTGAATACCCTGATTTATCTTCAGTTGTCTTATTTAGTGCTTATTTTAATTTGGACAAGAAAGGGGGGGAAAAAAGGGAAATACGAAACACCAGAGTTTTTAGCAGTTAGAATCAATAGCTATTGACTCTTCATTTGCTTATAAAGCAGCTTCTGAAAAATCCTCAGATCGTTTGTTTTTACCCTTTTCTGGCTAGTGCAGGGCTTTCATGTTCTAGCCCCAAACCTAAATAAAAGTACACAATCTACTGACCTGGGGCCATCCTGCAACTTGTCCTTTGTCGTCTTTTGAAATCAGAGTTTGAGCACTCTGTATTGAAAGAAATGTCTTTTATGTATCTTCTACTTCATTTATCATAGGAGATCCTCGGGATATCATAACTAGTGAAAATTATGACAATACCAGAGATAACAGTTTTCTTAGGGCAAGGACACTGCTGGGATTAACCTCGGATATAGCTTCCACACACAAAATACCACTCAGACCATTCAGCAAACCTTTGGCAGATCCCCCTCCATTCCGCTCCCACTGCCTTGGAAACCGAATGTCAAGTAGCATGTAAAGATGAGAGCATGAACAAATTCATGGCATGAGGAACTTCTAGGAGAAAAAAAAAAATTGTCCTTTGTAGAATTTTCACTGGAAAACACTGGGATCATGGTTGTTTTTGTAAACCTTAAATGTCTGGCTACTTAGAAGTGCCTTGATACTTGAATGCATGGGCATGAATTTCCTAGTTAAAAAGAAGTTACTGAGATAATTAGCAAAGAGATTTTGCCATGTTCTTTTCTGTGTGCTGTAAGAGTTAACATTTATTTACATGAGTAATTCACTCTGCTCTTATCAATCTAGTCAATTGGAAAATATCATCCGCCTTTAATGTCACAGAAATCAACGCATCCTATCTTAGAATGAGGAAATAATTAGTAAACAATTTATTTCCTTTTTAATATGTGTGGCATTGTTTTCAGGGTTTTCATTTACAAATCAATGCACCGTAAACTTATTCTGGCTGGAAGTATTGAAGTCTGTTTCTCTGCTCCACAAATGTAGAGGTGTGCACGTCTATCAAATCAGATACCGTAGCACAGAGCCACCTTCACTGATTGGTCGCTCTGACAGGGCGAGGGGTAATGGAGCAGCGATAAGTAGTGCACATCGTAGATTATGGGATAAGCATCTGCACTTTAGTTTAGCGGTACAACGCTAAACAATCAAGAAAACTAGAGATACTGATAATCTGCAGATGACAGGCTTCATTTTATATGTTAATAGAAGGAAGACTTCTGGTAATGGTGAGGAAATTCACCATAACAAACGCATTCCCTTTACTGCACTCTAGCATGGCACCAATTACGCTCAACCGTATGTGTAATGTACTCTTAATTCCTAACAGTGCCAAGAAGGCCTAATGTGAAAAATATTATATAGTCTTACATTTTACAAATCATGAACAGATGGAAAAAATTATGCCAAATTTGGTAAAGAAATTCACATGCACTATAACACACCTCAAAATGGTGCTTCCATGGATTTTTTCTTTTAAAAAATTATTTGAGTTATCTTGGGTGAAGTTTAGTTTCTACTTGGGGTTTTCTGTAACCTTCTATATGTAATTCGTTTTAATTTATTCCTTCTGCATATATGAATGTTTGAAAGTACAGGTAACCTTGTAATGAGTAAAACTGATAAGAGGCTGGGTTCCAATGAAAGGGGAATTATGGAATGATTATTCACTTTGTGCAAGGGTTTGTCACAGAGCAAGCTTTCCTAAAGCATTTCAAATTTAATTTCGTTTACAAAACACTGGTTTACACACAACCTTTCAGGAACAAATTTAGTGAGGAAATGAGAGGAATAGTCATAATAAGATAGAAGCCCCTTACACCACTAACATTTATGCTTGCTTTCTCTCTCTCTGTCCCCTCTTGCAGCGCTGATAGCCATCGGCCGGTATAGCATGACGATAGAGACTGTAGATGTCGGATGGTGTAAAGAAATTACGGATCAAGGAGCCACCCTCATAGCACAGAGCAGCAAATCCCTGAGATATCTGGGGCTGATGAGATGCGATAAAGTAAGAATTATCTTTCAAATTTGTTTTCTGTATATCAGTGTATGTAATAGCTTTCTAGCATACTCTCTCTCTCTCTATATATATATATGTACAAATGTGTACGTGCACATACATATACTATGACAGCTACCCCATTGCAGGATGCCTGCTTTTTAAATGAATCTGAGATTATTTTTGCATTTCTCTGTTTAAAAATGAATTTTGTGCTTATGCAGAAAGGAAAAGCAGTCATATACACAGTCAAATTAGATTTTGGCCTCCTCTCCCTAAGTCCATGAACCAAAATTAAAAATGTTTGCATGGCACACAGCAATGTGCAGGGTCTAACAGTAAAATTATTTTCTGGGTTCCAAGTTTCCTGCAACAGTAAGGTGGAAAGAACGGTGCCAAATTGATTTTTCACAATTCGAAGTGTGTGATTTCAGAGTTCAACATCTATGTATTCTAGCCATCTGGGGGCAAGAAAGGGCCAGTGAGGGGATATTATGTGGGAATTTGCACCTTTCCACACTTAAGATGCCACTTTTAGCACATGGTGAGAAATAGTCCCACAGGTCCCACTGAAGGTGTGTGGAGCTAGCCAGGAGATGTGGGTGTGAGTTTGGGAAATTGTGCCACATTTAATATGGGGCCCTTTGAAGACTGAGAAGACAAATGATAAAAATCTGTATTGATCACCAGCCACTGCAGAGGTGCTTTCCCCCTTGTTACTTCCATGTCTCCCCTATAAGTCTAAGGAGTGGTTATCTGCACTGTGAAGAGGAGAAAACGGAGGCTCAGAAAGACCAGGCACTGGCCAGAGGCCGCTGACCCAAGATCCGACCCCAGGTCTTTGGACTCTGGGTCCAGGGGTTGCGGCACACCCTGAGTGCAGTCTTCGGGCACAGGGATGGCTTTCTTGGAAAAGATCCACCTCAGATACTTGCTTAGAACTTGCTAGCATCTTAAAATAATTTACACATGTGTGCTACTTTTGCAAATGGTGATTAGGGACAAATCTAGCAAAAGAGAGTGAAACTAAATATATATGTCTCTCTACGGATGTGCATTTTCTAAATGTAGCATATTTGGGGGCAAATAGGAGAATGGCCCAAATCCTTTGTGTGCTATATAATTTTTGTTAATTGACCTAGTTCTTGTCTCCAAATGCTTTAAAATCCCAACTTATACTAGGCCTTTGCCAGTTAGTTGTGTTTAGAGAGAATTTACTATATATTTTCAGCCCAGTCTAAAAAGCTGACTGACTTTGTTACTAAGCAACAGCACTGAGACCCAGGGGTTGCAAGTCTCTGTCAAATTTCACTACTAACTAACCTGATGCTGCTACTAACCTTGTCACTTTAAAATGACTTCTTTTAGGGGCATCTGGCTGGCTTAGTCAGTGGAGCATATGACTCTTGATCTTGGGGTCATGAGTTCAAGCCCCATGTTGGGTGTAGAGATTACTTAAAAATAAAATATTAAAAAAAAAAAAAAGATTTCTTTTTAAAACAAGAGTCTACAGTAGACAGAGTATTCTAGAAACATTAAACAACGACAACAGCTTTGCTCAGTGTCTGCCGGAAGAAACTGCTACCTGAGTACTCCTAACCAAGGACACCAAAATGTATACGTTCAAAATGTATCTGCATATCCACAAGCATTCTTAGAAATTACCATATTTCTAGTCCACACTCTTTAGATTTGTTGAGGTCAGCTCCACCTTCAGAGATGAATTGTAGAAGTTTATGTTCCAGTTAGTACAGGAGATTATTCCAGACATATTTGCTGACCAGCATTTTGCTTATTTTAATAAAGTGAAGGAATGGATCCTTTTCTACCCAAATGCAAATTCCTCCAAAATGAGATGGGGAGGCTGTTCTGATTAGCGGTATCCCTGAGAGAGTAGTAGTCCTTTCCTCAGGCGGCCTCTGAATCCTTTCTCCAACCAGTGAGCTGCTCTGAGAGCTGCCGGCTCTAGCACCACCCTGTCTGCCCTTAGCCTGCTGCGGTGCGGCCCGGCCCCGGGGAATGCTGGGTCCAGCCTTGCTGCCTGGCGTCTTTAGGCTTATGGCAGTTTAGAGCCAGACACGAGAGGTTCTGTGAGGACAGAAGTTTCCAAACCACCCACAAAGTGCAAGTAAAGCCTTGCACATAATAGCCTGTTGGTTGATTTAGTTGGATGGAAATCTAGAGTAAATAGCTACTCAGCTTTCAAAATTTATGTTATGCAATCTATCTCCAGATCTTAAATTTTTATCAAGACTCAGAAAGATTTGAGTAGCAAAGATGTTAAAATAGTTGTGGGCATGAACTTAGAGGCCAGAGTTCGGGTTCAAATCTGGGCTCTGCTCTCTGTAGCGTCATCTTGGTTGGTTGCCTACTCAGTGCCTCTGTTTCTGATAATAATTTTACCTATCTTATAGAGTTGTTGTGACCATTTAAATAAGTGAACATGTATCAAATTCTTAGAATAATCAAATACTCAGTGATACTGATTATTCTTATCATCAATGTCATATTAACCTGTTTTGATATTTGAAATTTCCAAATGAGAAAAAAAAAATTGTACTGCCTGCTGTCCGATTTTGAAAAGAAATTAAAGAGAGAAACTATAAACTGAGATCAGAGAAGACATGCCCTTTTACTTTTTTCTCAGTTAAATTTAAAATCGAGATTATTATTTTCTATACTAAGATGTCAATAATTACATTTCTACACACTCGACAAAGGAAAACTAACACCTCCATGGGACACTCTGTATTTGGAATCAACTTATAGACCTGGGCATAGGGATGAAGAAAGATTTTCAGTGGGAGAAAAGGCTGAGTTGAAGATAAGACAATTCAAATAGGCAGGGAAACAAACAAACAAAAAGTATTAATAATAGAGAAAAATAAGTATAGAAATAGAAAACACAGAAATCATAATCAAGATATGGAGACAAAGGCCCCATTATCTATCACAATGTAATCGTCTGTGCCAACCCATAATTGAAGAACAAAACTAGTTTGGGTCTATTGGCCTTCTCTCTGTACCTTAACCAAATTTGCTAACCAGTAGTAACTCGCCAATTTGAGTTCTTCCCCTTTCTGCACACCAGCTGGTGCCAGAGGAGAGACAAGAGACCTTGACGATCTACACAATTAACCCCCTTGTCAGGAATGTTGTCACTGGGATCCTGCTTTGGGGAGAGATGGGGTTAGTGATATCTGTGTCCAGGGCTTGAGTTCTGTAATCCTGTGGTTCTGTGACATATTGAAGAGTAGTAATATTTTCTTTCACACTGAGCCAGTTTCATTTGGGGCCACTTATATTTAATTTGGAAACTATATTTTACTAAGCTTGAGCTTTTTTCCTCAGTTGGGCTTTTGAGATATCGAAAGAATAACAAGATGCATTTGTTGTAGGAAAACGTGTTTTCCTCTGTCTCCCTCTTCTTTCTCTCTTTCATTTGGTAAACAAGGAACAAGATGAGAAACATTAAATGTATTCTTCGCGGTGAAAGCAATGTATGCTTTGATTGTCAGACAACGTCTAAGCTAAACTGCAGTGAGTGTGTTCAGCTGCAACATTGGTGACTCCCAGGGAGGAGTCCTCCAGCCATTCCTCAAACGCAGCATTCCCTGAGCACTTGTAAAATTAGGAAGTGCATTAAGAAGCCTGTGTTTGAGTAGCTGTTCTGATTGCTGGATGGATAAGCATGTTAGAGGCATTACTTTGAGTTTGAAAGCCGACGCCACTTAATCTCCTAAACTTTAGTGCATTGTAAGAACCAAGAGAAGAAAACGCTGTGTGAGACGGCTTTGATGAATTGGGGTGAACTTATATTCTTAAAGACTGTTCAAAGGCTTACTTGACCTTGGGAATTAGAGTTGACCCGAAATCACCTATCAACTTAACATGCATTTATTTGGCGATTTAGTTAAAACTGCTTGTATAATCAACAGGGATCTAATAAGAGCGATATGTTTACTCTGCCTTCCACGATTATAGACAGTCGATGGCTTTGGTCATAGCAATCATTTTCACAATTTAGGAATAGAATATCCTATAGAACTCTAGATTCCCTATAGATCTGTTTCTTCTAATAATATGATATTTTCCTCATTTCTTACAAGGCAGTTTGGACAGAGAACAAAACTGAAAAGGACAAAAAAAAAAAAATCATGGGAAAGCTGTAGGGCAAATGGAAATGCAGTGTTCAAGGTTAATGAAAAATGTTTGGGGTAACAGGGTTGGTGAGAAGGGAGGGAGCCCAGTGGCATGGCACTGGCTGAAAAACCAGACCTCGCCAGAGGCAGCCTGGCTGGTGTGGAAAACCTCGGTGATAAAATGTCGTGGTGGGAACCTCTGCAGTGTGTGTTAATACAGAAGTTTGGAGACAGAGGGCCTGAATTATGAGCAGCGAATAACATCATAAATGTAGCAATTCTCAAATGCCAAACCCTTGTGAAAAGCAGTTGGATGGAGAAACGCTGGAGCTTTTAAAAGCTCCCTTTCACTCTCTCTCTTTTTTTTAACTTCATGCAGAACTAATTTTATACACTGTTCATTTGATTTGAAAATGCCAGCGTCTGGGGTATCATTAAAGAGCGTTATTGAGGGAGCCACTCTTGGCAGAGCGTTTTGCTTAAAAATGCTTATTTGTTCTTACGTCCCTGCAGAGTAGTAGACAGGAAGAAGAAAGTGTGCCTCGATTTACCTCACGCCGTTCCTCTGCCTCAGCCTGGAGCAGGTAGCTTCTGTGGGGAGGCTCCTTCTCCTTGGCCTCTAGAGGCGCCGGGAGGGTCGTGGGGGCCACATTACTTAAGGAATAGACATAAATAGATTTTGAAAGGTCCACCCCAATGTCCTATGACCAAAGCCTCTTGGAATTTCTTTGATTTCTAGTTGACATAAATTAGAATTACACAGGCGTGAAGAGTCCGCCCAGAAAAGATCAGAGAGGCTGCCGGGGGAGGAGAGGCCTCTGTGTGATCCTATTGATTATCCAGCTGCCTTGAGGCCAGGGGCCTCTGTGAGGCTGACTATTATTGATCCACACCATGGAAATAATCGAATTAATTCATTTCTCATCAAACTGCCATTGCCGAGACCTTTCTCCTCACCTGCTCCAATTCCTGAAGTACTTAGTTGAGAAGTGAAATAGATGATTTCTTTCAATAAGAAATGATTTCTTCAGGTCATAAGAAATTCTTGTGTTCACACAGAGTTCCTCATTTAAATGGTAGAGAGATTTAATCAAATCAATGAGAAGCCAACACAGAAAGCAAGTAATAGAAACCAGTCATCTCCTTAAAGCCAGAAATCTACTTTACAACCTTAAAATATCGAGGGCCAACTTTAGTGTGCCCAATTTAATGTAAAAATATTCAGGGAAAAATTGACCACTGCATTTTTCAGGAAGTAATTATGGTAAGAGAAAGCCTCAACCACCTAAATATTTCTGTGGAGAAAATGGAGTTTTTATCAGCTTGTTTAGGAATCAGGAGCAGGAAAGCCCTATGGGGAAAATAATATAGGACTCCGTAACTAATATACAGAACTAACTGGAAAAATCAGTTTAAAGGAAAAATAATTTGTGGGGCACTGTGTCCAGGACTGTTTTGGTAGCAATTCAGCCATGAAACAAAGTGTGTACCTGCAGGGACTCCCCGCTCCCCTGCAATGCATGCACAGCTGTTTCCAGATTGCCCGTAGCCAAAATTGAAAATTGAAAATTTATGCCTTATCAAAGAAAATAAAGTGAAAAACAAACAAACAAACCAAAATCAAAACAAAACATTCTCTCCTAGTAAGGCAGGAGTGGTGTTGACTGTATTCGATTGTGCCATCCTGGGCCTGGGCCACAGAACCATTACCCCGGACAAACCACTGTCGTGTCTCAGAGGAAGAGCAAAGATGAAAAATGGTGAAAGAGCGTGGCTGGGGCTCGAAAATCTTAACCTCAGTCCTTCACTTGAAGGATCAGCATCTTGTTCCTTTTGCTGATAAAACAGTTTCTCCAGATGATTTTCACATAGGAACACTTTAAAACACATTTTTACAACTCTCTCCTGATTATTCTTGGTAATTGAAACAGAAAAACACATCAGCTGAAATTCAGAGGTTACCTCACAACCTCGCAGTAGCCAAGCGTTCCCATCTCCTCTTCTTCCAGTCCTAGTCACCCGAAAGGCCTTCCCTGTATTTCAGTATTAAGCCAAGAAACACAGCATGGAGCTTTACGGCAGAAGTTAAACTGGTGAGCACTGGTGTCAGACTGCTGGGTTTTCAAATTCTACTTCCTTCGCTTTACTATCTGTGGGATTTTGGACAGCTTAATCCCTAAAAGCCTCAGTTTCACCAAAACTGCGATATATTTACTCCATAGGGTTGTGCTGAGATTAAGTGAGCTATTGCAACAGAGTGCTTAGCCCAACGTCATGCACACTGTAAGCCCTTGGTAGATGTCAACTGCTACTACTACTAGTATTTATTCTTATATGCATATCTGTTCTGGAATCTCGTATGTGATATTTAACCATGACATGAACTACCTGGTTCCTAAGATTGTAGCCATGAATATAAACTCACATGCTAATATCTTACAAGGAAAAACTAGGCCCCGAGATTTAGCAGTTCTCAGGAACAAATAGAATCTATTTTTTTCATACGTACAACCCACTAAATAACAATTATACTTATAAAGGAAGAAGAAATTCAGAGACCGGTAGGTACAGTCCTTTCTTGGGAACAGAGTAAAGACTTGCCAGGTTAGACGGCCACACAGTGTCCAGACTGGGACTTGTTTGGTTTGCTTCTTCAGGAAAATTGACATCTCCCCTAGAACACTTTAAGGGAATGTGCTGTAAGTAACTGCTTATATTTTGTTCACTTCTGTTACGGAATTGATGTATAGTGAAATTTTTTTTTTTTTAGAAAGGAAGATGGAGAGGGTCTCCTGTTCCCCAGATGCTGTAGGGTGAATAGAATATTATGTTGAAGTTTGCCTGAAGGCACCCGGGAGCGTGATTGCTTTGCAGTAAATAATCTCCTTGGAACTTTGATTTGGCTTAAGTAATTATATGAAAGAATTAGGTTGCAGGATCATATTATTTTTCTAATTTAGAAATAGAAAAGGTAACAGCAATTTCTTAACAGGGCTCAGATTAGATCCCAGAACTCCTAAGCACCTGACTTGACAGTAGAAGCAAGGACAGCTTGCAGAGGCTTAGGAGACAGGGGGACGACTGCCCCTCAGGAAGGAACCAGCTCAGCCTGCACGCAAGACCCGGCCATTCAGCAGCAGGTTTGCAGGGGAAATTTTGTTTGGCAAGTAGTTTTTCAAGAAGAAACCTAAACTCCCTCCCCTGCCCCAACAGTTATCATATATTTTATCCATTTATTCAAGAGATCTTCGTTGAGTCGCTTCCTGTGTTCCAGTCACTGTGATAGGTGACAGGTCAGAAAAAACAGTGAATGAGGCAGCCCCTACCTCCACGGAGCCCACAGCCTCCTGGGGGAGACAGACAAGCAAGCAGGCAATTACAGTGTGTGCTGTGAGTCTGCAAATTAATTGTCAGAAATGACACCCCAAAGTATATTTCCTCTGCATAGAGAACCTTGCTTTGATCCCGCATCTGCCTCAGCCATGGTCCTGTGCGGTTCTGTTTTCCACCACTCTACTGATTCCGCTCTTTCCAGCGTCACCGGTGACTTCCTCGTCACCACATCCAGTGCCTATTTCTCTGTCCACAGTTTGCTTCATCTCCTAGCAGCTGCATCACCATGGTAACCATGTCCTCCTTCATGAGAATGCTTCTCTCTTACCTTCAGTGTCACCATGCTCCTGGCTTTTCTCTATCTCCCGGACTGCTTCCCTCATCTGTGAAGGGGAAATAAAAATAACACCTCTCCCATAAACTATGGAGAGGATTAAATGAGTTAATGTGTGGAAAGTTCCTAAGCAAGCAATAAACATTACCTCTTATTTGCTGTGATGGTGAATGCTTACCTTCCTCGTCCCCATCCCTCTCCTCCTCATTAGAATATAAGATCCGTGGATTTCTGCTTCTATGTTGTCTTGCCAGAGCCTAACACAGTGGCTGGTATATAACAGTTACTAAACAAATATGTATCAGAGGGTGGGTGGATGAACTGTGTTTCTCTTCTGCATTCTGTTTAGCTCCAAGGTTCTGAGGAGGTTCTGAGGAGTCCCTGGGAATGACAGAGTGGGCAGGGGGCCTGGTCCTTACATCTGACTTCAGCCACTTTCATTGCTTCATTTATTTAGTTTACTTATTTGGTTTGCTTGTTTACTTATTATTTTGGTTTGCCGAAGTATTGTACAGCTACAAGCACGTTTGAAAAACATTAGATCACACTTCCTTCTAATAGTTTTATAGATTGTAAGAAGTAGCTGGGGGGAGGGGGGCACCTGGGTGACTCAGTTGGTTAAGCATCTGCGTTCGGCTCAGGTCGTGATCCCTGCGTCCTAGGATCCAGCCCCCCACTCAGGCTCCCTGCTCAATGGGGAGTCTGCTTCTCCCTCTCCCGCTCCCTCCCCTTGTACTCTCTCTCTCAATCTCTGTTTCAAGTAGATCAATAAAATCATTAAAAAAAAAAAAAGTATCTGGACAGAGGGAAATAAATGACTAAGAAAGATGATACCTTGGATTTAATACTAGTTTCTGTAGCTGTGGGATTCTGAGTGTAGCCAAAATCCCCTGGGGTTTGGGACAGTCGCAGACAGAGTCCAGGCATCTGCTGTATGATTGGGCTCCGATTCCTTCAGAGCCTAACCCAAAATGCTCTGCTTTATGTAGAGTCTCTCTTCTGAGCACCAAAAATATCACTTGTTTTCAGGTTTTCTCATCTACATATTTACAGATCACTTTTATGTAGAATAAATTTTTGCTGGTAATAAATTTGTTTTAGGAAACAGGTCAAATCCATCAATTCTACCTGATGGAAACCACCGTTTTAGAAAGGTATTTTTTTTCATTAGGTGTCCACCAGTGATTACCACTGCCCTAGGATTTATGTAAGAAAATAAAAACTGAAATCAAGAAACCCATTAAGCATAAAAGAAAAGACATCTTTAGTTCTGAGAGTCTTCTTTCTCAATTGTGTTTTCAGCTTAACTTTGAGAGTTGAATTTAGAAACACCCAGATGTGTTCTATAAATACATTGCACTTACCGCTCGGTTAGTGACTACATTAATTATCTTATTAGGGCCCAGCGTTTCTCAAATAGTCAGTCTTTTGCTGAACCATTTAGAGCATCACAGATGACTCCCCAAGTGGCTTTCTCCATCTTGATGTCCCACACAGGTCTGCTTTGGTTCCCATCTGTGCTGCACTTGCAAATCCATACAAAAAATGTATAAATTTGTGCCATAGGTCAATTCCATGGCCAGTGGTCTGTGGCTTCGGAATGGACGATGTGAGGCTATACATAGAGCTTACACTTGACTTGAAACATCCTTCTTGGTGGAAGATTGCTTGGTGGAACAGGGAATGAAAATGTCACTAATTTCTCTCTCTGACAGTCTGGTTGTTGGACTCCTGTCACACTAATCTCTAATTAGAGGTTTCAGGTTGGCGAGCCCCGATTCTCACTTAACACTGCAGGCATTTCTGTGATCCTCATCCTCCCAGGTTCTTTGCTGCTTTCTCACTGTGCTAATTCAAGTGAATAGAAAGCAATGCTAGTGTTAACAGGCAACCCACATTTCATGAAAAAGAGACAGCATGAAGCCAGGCCTGTTGTGATATTGACAGAGCATAGCACTTCCAATCATTGCAGATTCTGAAATGGAATGACTGCATTTGACAAAGTTGACTGAATTTATGAGCCTGCCTCTGTCAGATTCATTGCATTCTCAGTATCTGTCTCTTTATATGCTTTGGGACTTTTAGATGAGTTTTTTGCTACCCAAGAGTAATATTTCTTACCTCTCTCTATAAAAAAAGTATGTCCTTAAAGGCCTCAGGCCAGTAGTAGGATGTTCGTGCATGAAGCGTAGTGCATTGTGGGTGGCCTATAATCGGTCGGTTGACTCCCATCTTCAGCAGGTGGCCTTTAGTCTCCAATAAGATAATCCATTTTTCTTCTTAAAATTACATTAAATATTTAGTCATGTGTGCCCCATCCTTCCACCTCATGGGTGGTCCCTTGAGGAAGCACTGCCTACATCCATGTGACAGCTGGGCTTAAGGGAATCTTCCCTTCCATCCGCTGTTGGAAAGGTCAGAAGGTGGCCTCCTTTGGCCGTGCCCAACTAGAGTTCCAATACCAATCAACGCTGAAGGAGAGGAAACCAGTCTGTCTTTACCACATTCGAAAAATATACCTTTTGTTTCACATAGTGATGAGCATTTGTAAAATGATGGACTAATAAGCTGTAGGAACAGCAGTTTCTTTCTCCAGAAGCCCTGACTCAGATTAATGTAGAGGGCAATGTGGGAGGCAAGTGTGTACTTGTTATCTTTAAATAATCTTAGTTCAGACCTTGCCTTCAAATTCCCAAGAGCAGAAATCACCTGTGCCCCCTACAAGCTCTTCAGTTGAAAGCTTTAGACCAGTAGGTCTCAACCTGAGCTGCACATTGAAATCTCCTGGGGGGTGGTGTGGAGGGCTTTAAAAAATACTGGTGCCTGGGACCCACTCCCCCAAGATTCAGATACAGTCAGTCTGGGATACGACCTGAGCATCGGGATTTTTCAAAGATCCCCAGGGGATTCTAGTGAGCAGTTGGGCTGAGATCCACTATATTCTTGTTTGTTTTCTTGGTCGCAGGCACAGTTTAACTCATCCCATGTCAAGAAACACATATCAAACATTTGTTATGTATGCGTTACTGTGGAGTTCATGGAGAAGGACATTGGTTTGACTGAGAGAGGCGGAAGGAAGGCAAAGAATGTGAAGTTGCCTGTAGAGTAGAGACAAAGAGCAGGTGCTTTGGCTCACACCTAGAATCATTTTCACAGCCCTCACCAGTCTGGGGAAGACCCTTTCTCTTCATTGTGGGCTCTGCCCACCGTCTGTTCATGCCTACTGAGCTACTGCTGTATCCTCCTCCAGACTTCTGGGAGGTTTAGCTCTGCTGCTGAAGAGAAAGGTGAGCTGAGAGAGTGTAAAAGTCACTCCAAATTTTTGGTGTCCTGGACCTCCGTGTTCTAATGTAGGGCAGCATCGGCAGGACACAGCACGTCACCCAAACAGGGACGTGACAAGTCCTGCTGCAAAGGGAAGGAAATGGAATCCCTGAAGAGAGCCTGGCACATGGTGTTGGTTGTGCAGGGTCCCAGGAAAATCAATGTATCATCTGCTATTTTATTCTTTTCTTAGTATCCTATTTAAAATATTTTAAACTGCACTTAGATGACTCATCTCATTTACATGGAAATTTGACGTATTACTAGAATTCACGTTACCCTCATTTTATCCATTTTGGTATGTGCCCGTCTTGGGGCCAGTGGGCACTTGCTTAAAGAGCAATTGGGCCTCATCTGAATATGCATTGTCCACAATGACTTTTGCTACACCTTGTGAATGCCGGGTTCCACAGATAACCAGTACAGTATCCCAGAGAACCAAGAAAGTCAGAGAGAAGCAGATTCCGGAGGCGGATTGCCCGACAGACAACACTCTGCCTCTGGGCCGCCAGGAGTCAGCCTCTGGGGCTGTTAGCAGTGAGTGACATTGCCCAGGGAGTCTGTGAAGAATGACAGACCAGTGTGAGGGCAAGAGCCCTGAATTAGGAGAGAGAAGTTGCGTGTGCTATTTGTAGCCCCTTCACAGATGTACTGTGGGTTCCTTCCTTCCCCCCCTGCAGATAGAGGGGTCCATTTTCTTCGCCCTCCTCTGCTCAGAACAGAGCTACATAAAACAAGAGCTACTTCATTTATACCCGTGAGTTGGCTAGATGAGCTGGAGAAACATTGCCTTAACAAAACTTACAAAGTAAGGGAGAGAGTGGTGTTGTTTTCTGGGCTCACAAATGGGTTTCCTTTCTTCCCTGAATAATATGTGTGTATTTAACACATATGTACCCAAGTTGATGCCTCCTTGTCCTTCAGAAGTTCAACTAAATATCACTTCTTTTGGAAAGCCTTTTCCCGGCCTCCTGGAGAAGGCCGGGTGCCTCTGTCCACAGCAACCTGCACTTCCCCTAGAAAGGGCTTCTCAGGCTTTGCTGTGGCTGGTGTAATTGTCAATTTTCCCTGCTCCCAGAGGACAGGGACCATAGCTGTCATGTTGGTCATTGTACCTCTGGGACACAGAAAAATGTTTTGATGGGCCGGGGACTGGAGAGAAAGCAATGCCTGTTTATGTCATGGGGCTGTATGCCCTGCCAAGAGGTCCCTTGTTCATCCTGCAGCATCATCACGTCTCTGTCACGTTTCAAAGTCTCATGCAACCACAGCTCCACAACAGAATATTCCCCAAGCCAAGTGAGATCCGTTAGAATTTACGTTGCACAGAGCAGCCATTTTGAAG
Organism: Potos flavus; assembly: GCA_028534135.1. Classification (NCBI taxonomy): domain Eukaryota; kingdom Metazoa; phylum Chordata; class Mammalia; order Carnivora; family Procyonidae; genus Potos; species Potos flavus. Next base: position 71,177,822 of record CM052895.1, on the reverse strand, counting down.
AAATTGTAAAGGACTTTGAAATGTATTTGTATGTAAATTGAAATCATTTTTCATCATGTAGATGGAAAGTGAATGTGAGTGAACTTTTACCGGGGCAGGTGATCGGTTAGGCCCCAGTCAGGCACTTCCTGCATGTCACTGTTGACTGTACGGCAGGCCAACGTGGCACAAGGCAGAGAACATTCGTGTTTAGGGGTCCTGGGTTTAAACCCTGGCTCCCACTTACCAGCTACATGACCCTGTGTGAAATACCAGTTCTTTCTGAGCCACAGTATATCTGTAATAAGGAACATTAATGCTTATATGCCTGGAAAATTGTAGATGCTCATTGAATGCTTTTCCCATTCCCTCCATACTGGAACGGGGACATACTTTTGTTTTGCCTCTATTGGTCATTAGGATGAAAAATCAGCAAATTATGTTCAAGTATTTTGCCAAAGTAAACCATGCTGAAGAGAAGAAATGTGTTTGATTTATCCCCTACCACGTGAGCGCTTAATTCTGATGAGCACAGTGTTTCTCGGTGGGGAGCATAGGACAGTTTGGGTCGTAGAATTTTTCTTTGTCTGAGACTCTACCATGAGTCACTCATGATAGCATGAGTATTATTTTCATGCCATCTGGAACAACAAATGCCTAACACCACCATGATGACAAAACCAACAACAACAAAAAGCTCCTCAGATTGCCATTTTCCCCCTGGTAGGAGTGAAGGCAGGTAAAATTGCTGAAGCCCAAGAAATTACAGGAGGTAGCATTATCCTGAGTCAGGAGATCTGCCCACAGTTCCCCTTCCGCCACCAGATAACTGTGACATGAGAAGGGACCTTAAATGTCACAGAATTTCAGAATCTTCTGTGGGGCCATCCTGGGTCTGCCACGCTGAGCAGGGTGCTGATGCTGTAAGCAAAAGCATTAAATCTTCTGAACCACGTGGGTTTTTGCGAAGTTTTGGAAACCGGCTCATACCTAGTGACTATAAACATCTTTCTCGGTGTTATCCAGCCAGTATAGTATGTCACTGATCTCCAGTGAGGAAGGCTGCCATCATTTAACTGAAGCACAGCTTGGGCATTTCCTGAGTACTGCCTGACAGCAGCATGACCCAACAAAAATGGCTGAACCACCATCATGAGCTACTTTGGTCTCCTGTGTAAAACTGTTGGAAACCCCAGGGAAGGTGTATCTGGAAAGAGGCACCCGGTGATGTCACATGGAAAGGAGAGTAGCACAAAGAATCACCTTGGGTATGAGCTTCAAAGGACAAAAAGAGTTTGGAGCCCCCGTAATGTCAAGACTATAGACACTGCTACCACTGTAGCTGGAACAGTCTGGGAACAAGGTGAGCTTATCTCCACAATGTCTGGCACAGTACTAATTGGTGCTTCTGTGTTTACTCAATACCTATTCATTGAATGACTGCTATGTTAATCGAGTCAGCAAATATTTATTGAGTCATTACTAGGTGCTAGGCATTCTATAGGTGCTAGGGATTTGGCATCAAACAAAACTAACAGAAACTCCTGTCTCTTGAGCTCATAATCTAATGGGGCGGGAATACAGCAGGCAATGTGCATAGGACTGAAAACAAAGGGATGACTCAAGTACTCTTTGCCATCAAGGAACTTACAGTCTAGCAATAATGCAATACATGTTATTGGTATTGATATTTTCAGTAGTGGTCACTTTTTGCAGGGAAACTTTCTCCATTTAGAAAAAAGTGATTTTTTAAAAAGTGATTTTAAATGGTTTATTATATTCATAAGTGTGATTTTGATATACTCGGGTGTCAAATATTTCCTCCCTCATAAGAAACATGTCCTATTTTAAAAACATAAGGCAAAAAAAAAAAAACAAAAAAAAAAACATAAGGCAAAGAAGAAATAAGAATCGCATAATACAATGGTTTCTTCAGCAAATTTTATCAGAAGTTGTACTTTTTTGAGTCGTAGGTATCATTGGAGAGATACTTCAGGCTTGGGCTTACACTTAGCCCAAGTGTAAGTAATACACTTTCCCCATACTATCTGGGGAAAGTATTGATAAGGAGGTGAAACAGCGGTATCATGGTCTAGATAAATTAGTTCAGCTGAATCTTGGAAGCTCTGAAGGTTCTCTCCTCACCCTTCCATAGTAGCAGCAGCAATAGAATGAAACTATGGTGTGATTTACCTTAATTAGCATAGCAATTTACCTCACATTTTCAAAAAGTGCTAATAGATGTTAACTCAAAATAGATTAAAATACCAGACAAATTGCTACTACCTTGAAAAGAGTTATAATAATTTTGAAAATGTAAATTATGGTTATGCGGTCTTTGGAGAGAACCGTAAAATCCAATCTTTCTTATATTTTAAAAAAAAACTTTTTTTAAAAAAAAATACTTTTTTCCCTTTAATCACAGTAATTTCTTCAAATGACACCAGTGCATATTTCTTTAAGCAGATAGGCTGCATTTTTCAAATCTCCTGTGTAATATAGGAGTTGCCATTGATAGTTTTCAGCAAGAGGAAAAGAAATTGAATACAGAAAACCAGGGATCATGGGGAAATTAAAAAAAATTCATCTACGTTCCTTTTTTATATTACACACATTTTATGAGTTGGAACAGAGAATGGTTCTTTTCATTCTAGCGAGTAGAGTTGTGCATGACAAAATGTCTGCAGAAATATGTATGTAGGAGTAATGATTTAAAATGATTTGGACCCTCCTGGTGTCTTACACCAAACTCTTTCTCTAAGACACCAAAGTGCTTATGGATTCTATACAAAGAGGTGAGCATAATTTGTACTTCTGAGGAGTAAATGAAAATAACTTTAGTATAAAATTTGTCATACTCTATCGCCAGGAGACACTATAAGTAAAAGATAGAACCTTCCCTAGTGGGAACACTTGTATTTCCCCTGAATAGCTTCTGCCCAACAAAGCTCCAACATGGAATATTTGCATTTTCCTCTCTGCTTTGTTTTCTACAATTTACAGAGCACAGTTAGCAAAAAGATTGCTTAGAAGACATATTATATCCACAGAAGAGTACTTGTTCTGCTTTTCATGCAGCCATATGAAGCCAAGCTACTGTTTATTCTCGCTCATAACCTGTGAAAGCCAGAGAGCTAATATCCTCTGTATTCCCAGGTACAGGTAGACCTTACTTAATGCAACAGAAGGAGGTAATTTGAATTTTGGTAAATCAAAGGATGTACAAAGATGTTGGGAGAGCTGAAAAAATAAATTAACCTCACCATGGAAGACTTTGTGAAGTGAACAATTATCCCCTCATCGATGTACTTCATAAATTTATCTTCACATATCAAGTTTGCTTAAGGTGATCTTAAGGTGAATAGAGATGATCTCTATTCCTGTAAAAACAGTTATCACATAGAGATATTTTCTGTTTTTAAAAATTGGATCTCCAAAACAAATTGTCTGTCAGTCCTAGCTATAGGACTTTATACGGGCCCACGTGTAGATTAGAAAAATGCAGCACAGAAGGCTGTCCCCATCTTTAGGGTGGGTTTAAATGTCTTCTCTTCTCCATTCTTTTATCATATCTTTCAGGTTCCTTAAAAACCAAGTGGCTTGGACCACACTTTCTTCCCTTGCAATGCAATGTAGATTTTCTGGGTGTCCTCTCTGACCAAATGACTTCAGTTCTTTCTTAATGAGACCTGAGTCTTTATGGGTTTGTTGATGGCAGGAGGGAGGAAGGTAACCTAACAGCAGAATGGGGAACATCAGGTAAAGAAAAGGGAGGATTTTCTGAAAATAGATATTTAAAATGGACTGTTTTATTAAGGAACTGGACTGGAATCTCCTCCAGAGAACAATAAGATATAATAGACTCTGCTTATATATAAAGTATGTTTTAAAGGTTACTTCTTGCCCTGTGATGATTTTATTTTGAACATTACAACTAATGTTATCAGAGCTCATTTCTGAAATATCTCAGAAATTGAACAATATTGAGCATCACTATAGAGAATTGGTCACCCTAACATATCATGAATTAATTCATGCACTCAATAACCATTTATTGAGTGCCTGCTTTAATAATAAGAGCTACCACTTGGGGACCTTTTTAAGTCAGTCACAATGTTAAGTATATCATTATACTTAATCCTTATACCAATCATATTACTTAAGTACTTTTTTCCTGTGTGTACAGTTGAGGAAACTAAATCTTGAAGAAATAAAGTGAAACCAGGGTTCTAACCTGTTTGTGGTTGACTCTGAAGTCCATGGTATGAACCACAGTTGCCATGTTTCTTCTCTACATTGCGCACAGCTTGCTAGGCTTAAAGGTAAAAGGCAGTCAGTCCCCTGGTCCCCAGAGGCTTTTGTTCAGGTGGAAGGGACAAGCAAGTAAAGATGATTGCAACGTGAGAGGGCTTAAGTAAAAGAAAAACCCTGAAGGGTGCCCACCACAGGTGCACAGGAAAGGGGGTGCCTACCCCAACCTCTCTGGGAGATAGGCCTGCTCAGGGAAGACTTACTGAAGGAGGGAATTCCTGAGCCAAATAGGAATTCCTCAGGGAATCCTTGGTCTTTGTGATTAATATGTTAGTGTATGGCTTTGCCTTGCTTTGAGTTTCTATTTTTTATTTATCATTTGGTATTTATTTTATCATTCATTCGCTAATCATTAACAAGGCCTGACTTATGGACACAAAAATGATCTTGGCTCTTGTGGACTGTACATTGGAGCAGGAGAAACAGACATTAAATGAAGCAATTATAAACTAACTTTATAAGTGCTGTGAAGGCAAAGTGAGCAATGTTGATAGAATAAACAACCTGGAAGCCTTACCTAGCTTGGGAAGGGGAGCAAGGATAGGGCAGCAATCAGAGTTTCCTGGGGAAATGACACTAAAGCTAAGAACTCAAGAGCGACTAGGAAGGAGGCATAAGGAAGGGTTTTTAGGGGAAAGTGGATTAAGAAGTATTCCAGGAAAGAGAATAGCATGTGCAAGGACGCTGAGACCAGAAGAAACTTGGACAATTTGATGATCTGAAATTATGTTAGGTGACTGGAGTATCAAAAATATGCTAGAGAGATAGGCAGGGCTAGATGGTGCATGACCTTCTACATGTACTGTTATAAGCTGCCTCAACTCAAGCAGAACTTAGAGCATAAATTTAAATTAAAAAATTAAAAATACTGCTTAAAAATCCTCTTAAGGCCCTCATATTCTCAACTCTAATTTGTATATCAGTTTTTCCTTTTCTTCTTATTTTTGAAAACAATATTATACACTGTATCTATATCACAAAACAAGAATTAACTACATGGTTTGGTTGAATTTGGAATGAAAGTTGATTTAAATACAAGCAAGTCTTGAATAGAGAGGTATTCTGACAGATTAAGTATCATCAGTGCAATGTTGAAATATCAATTCTCAATTGAAAAAAAAAGATTATATATAACAGTTTTCCAAATCACCCAGAAAACATCATGTTATTTCAGAAAAGTGCAGATGACTGAATGTCATGGTCATCATACTTCTAAGCAGGCTTTCAAAGCAAACAGAAAGGGTTTGATGTTGTTTTAGGTTTTTTCTGGTGGTCCTGATCTTTTTCAATAATGGACAGACATGGAGAGCGAGCACAAAATTGTGTATCATAAGCACCTTCTTTCAGACCAGCTTACTCAGGATAAATGAAATACTGATGTATTTGAAAATGCCCAAGTGTTCAATAAAGATTTTAAATAAAGCTACCTAAAAGTTGTGGTTCTTAGGTTAATCATTTATTTATCTAAAGGATGAAGGAAGCTGTCTACTTCTGTGATATGAACTGCAATCAGCTTAAAAATAATTGACAAATTAATCCCTTCACAGCGCAGCAATTGTAAAGGTGTTAGTTTTAATTAGGCCTGTCTGATTGCCTTGTCTAATCAAGAATCAAGGTGGTATCTTTGATGGTTAAGGTCTATCGGGGCCATCCCTGACCTGCCAGCCATGTATGTTTTAATTATTGATTCTTCACATTTCAGCCCTTTTCACAAAGGGATTTGAAGTTTGCAATACCTTAACATTTAAAGGAAAGAAAAATAAACATTTTCCCCAACATTTCTATCTAGAATTCTGTGGATCTTCTCTACCAGTCTACAGTTTTGTCCTAAAGAAACTGTCAGGTCAATGATGAAGTCAGACGCACATAAGAATGCTATCTTACTGCTGCTTCTCCTCCCAAGCACTAGCTTTTCAATGGGCATTGTTAAGATCTCAGTAAGTCACCATCATTTATGCTTCTAGAAAACACATTTGATTTCTTGATATCATATGTCTTTTTTAAAAATCCCCAAGGGTGAATGCCAGTACTTAGGAAATCAGGAAGGTCAGACAAAAAGGAACACCTATCTTATAAAACGCTTTCTCACGCTGCTGAGAAGGAGTGAGATGAGGGTTCCTAGTGCCACCATCAGCACACCCGAGGACGTGGGCAGCTGGTGGTTTCAGTGGTCCGTGTGCATGACAGCAGCTCTTCTGTGGTTGCAGGTCAACGAAGTGACGGTGGAGCAGCTGGTGCAGCAGTACCCCCACATCACCTTCAGTACCGTGCTGCAGGACTGCAAGAGGACCTTGGAGAGAGCCTATCAGATGGGCTGGACCCCCAACATGTCTGCCGCCTCCTCCTAACACTCCTGCTTGTGCGTATGTCCACTCGGATCATTCAGCAGGGGGAAGAGGAATTGGAGATTTGGGGTGGGTGATCCCTTGGAAAGGTTTTAACTGTTCCATGTCTACGGGTGTACCCTAGTGTGTATATTTGTGTCTTGTTTGCATACTGCATAGCATAAGCGCAACTGTTATTGTTCCCAGGTGAGCTGGGGGGTTTTTTCCTTAAAAATTAAAGATTTCGAAAGCCACAGACCCTTTAGTTTTTAAGTGCAAAGGCTTATTTCTCTAAAGGAAAAATTTTTTTTACTGTAAAACCAAAAAACTTTGGTCTATTATTTTGAGCTTCTAATTACTGCCTCTTGAAGATGCCCCGACAGGAAGGCATGTGCCTTCTCTTTTGATGCGATAGAATCGTGCACTCCTCCTGATGATGACCAGACCAGAAGTGATGTTGCACTAATTAGAAACCAGGAAACCAGTACTTTGCAAAATTGCAGACACACCCACACGTATAGGTTTTCACACCCCCTCCTATACGTGTACATGTGCACGTGTGCACAGACTCCAGGGCAGTTTCTTTCTACATCGTTTTCTGACAGAGGAGCCTTCCTCCAGGTCACTGAGGGAACATGTCATCCACTGTGGATCTGCCTCAGTCTACCCGCAGGGGTTGACTTGCTATCTGTAGGTGAGGTAGGGATTAGAGAAAATAAAGCCTTCTGTGAAGTTTTTATATGGAGGCGACAGTCTGAACTCCCCTGGCCAGCTCACAAAAGTTAATTATTCATTATTCTGCAAATGTGTTCTGTTGAGTCCTGAATATTTTAGTTAAGTTTTATGTTAACATTGTATTAGCTTTTATTTCATGGATAGTAACTGGTCCGGATATATTTTAATGATACTGAAGCTTACCTTAGCATTATCCACATTAAAGGCACCAATGTAATTAATAGTGTGCAGTCATTTTAAAAAGAAAAAAACGTACAGATCATTTAACTATTTTTGTTAATTTTGATAATTATGAAAATATATTCCTGAGATTTGGAGGTAGTCACATGAATAGAAGATTAATGAGTGAGATATAAGTAGACAATCTTCCCATTGATTTATCTTTTTTTTTTTGCTTTGCTTTGGGCTTTAGAACAGGTTTTTTGGATATATGCATGTTATTTTTGAATAGTTCTTGTGCTACTACAAAGATCTGTTGCTGGTTAATGTATGAGTTAAGAGGAAAAATTAGAAAACCTTTTCCTTAAGATTCTGTTTACACTTGTCAGAAATAAGCATTTCTTTGTTTAAAGATTGCCAGCTTTCAGTTAAGACAATATCTATCAGTAAATGAATATATGTTTTGATTTCACACATCTTTACAATTAATTCATAGTAGGGACTCAGGCTCAAGTAAACTTTCCTGTGTCTAGATTTATAATCAAGACAGCAGGGAGCCTTTTTAAGCTAAAGACTGATTATCTTTCACAGTAGAGCTAGATACAAAACCCTGCCTTGTGAGTTTGCTATTTATTCTTCCCCAATGTGGACATAACTATTTTTTTGGTCTTTAACAGATATACTAAGGTTTAAGTTTCACTTTTGGTAAGTCCCAATATGGCTAAAATGATACTAGCTATAAGAAACAAAATATAGCTTTACATTCAAATACCATTCACTTATTTATAATGACTCCTTTTTTGTAAACATTGTTTCCTTTGATTATGTTGACATGTTTCTGATGTGGCATGTTTTTTGCTTTTAATCCCAATCAGTTAAGAAAATCTAGTTAGTAAGCACCGAGGGTATTTTTTCCATCACCAAATAGGTTACTAATTTAATTTGAAAGGAATAAAATTTGTGTAAGAAAAAAAAGTTGTTTATTATTAATAAAAAAGTTCTTCTTACACATCAAGTGGTATCGTTTTCATATCATTTCCCCACCACTGAAAAACATTTTAATTCACCGTATTTTAACTGGTTTTTAATCCAAAACTAATTTATAAGACAGTATGTATAGTAATAGTAGCTTGAGCAAATAAACAAAAGTTTAATTTTTATATATGTCACACTATATTTTAAATAGTTAAAAAAAAAAAGACAAAAGAAGGGAGAGCCATTGATGATAGGGATGGTGCCATTTCAGTTCAAAGTTGTAATAATCTTCAGAGTGTTACAGTTTAGTTGTCAAACGGTTTCAGAAGTGTATAATTGATTTTTTTTTTAATGTTGCATTGTTTGAATCTAAAATACAGCACTATAACATGCTTTAGCTTGGGGGGTGGGGTGGGGTGGGGGACTTGCACTTATTCCTTAAGATGTTGACTAATCCAGAAAGCCTGATACAACATAACCTGGAAAACTGCTTTGGTATATTTGTAGAAATCTGTAGAAATATCATATCCAGCCTCAAAGCATTAATCTCAAAAAACAACCAGAAAAAAAAAAAAAAAAAAAAAAAAGCATCACCTTGAGTGATCCTGTGATGGTTGTTGAATGTGTTCTCATTAGATGCTTTGAAATGAGGCTTAAAATGATTTCTGGGCAATATAGAGTTTCTTGTTTTGCTTAGAATGTCATAAATATATGTGAACACGTTTAATGCAGGGCTTTTTATCCTCTCCAAAATGTCAACAGTATTTTCAGAATAAAGACTATGAAATATATTGCTGTAGTGAAAAATTCTGGTCCTTTGTCTTTAATGTCTTTTTGAGTGGATAAAGGAAATTCACCCAGTTTGTAGTTTCTATATTTCCGTGAATCTTTTGACCTTGCAATTGGTTGCAATAAAAGAGAAACAAAACACTGTGTCTTTTGTTTTATTTTAGATACAATAAATGGCCTCCCTGATGCTGGTTGGGTGTGATGCATGCAGTGGTCCATGTCCTTGTGCGTTTCACTACTGACTTTATGTAGGTTTGACTAACCAGAATAATAAACAAGCCTGGGTTTAGGAGGTTCTAATTTGGTCAGTGATTACTGAGATAGATTAAAACCTTAAACAAGTGGTTTGTTTAAAATCCCATTCCCAAAAGGCTCATTCATTTGCTTAGCCATTTATTCAATTTTTCAAAAGCAAATAAAATAAATGTATTGAGTAAGAAATATGTGCCGGGCCGTGGTCATTTAACGATAAATAAAACTCATTCCCATCCTCAAGTTTCTCATAGCCTAGCAAAGAGACATTCTTGAAAACTAGCAATAACAGTGGAGTACAATAGGTGAAATAATGGGCATAATTAGACGGAACGCATAGGACACAGTAGCAGCTTTGGGAGGAAAGAGTTTCACAGAAGAGGTCCTTTTAATGAGGGTTGAAGGAATAGCAGGAATTTACTAAACTTACTGTAGGAAGGAAGGGAGACCAACCTGGAAGATGGAAAAAGATGTGCAAAGTCATGAGAAAATGAGATAGCAAGGCAAATTCAGGGTGTTTGAGGTAACCAAGTCAAGTAGAAGAGTATGTGTTCTGTAGGGGCAGGGACTAGAAAAAGCCTCGACAGAAAAATAAGGGCTAACCATAAACTCTTCATCGATACTAGAGAGATGAGACTTGTAGGAAAGGTCATTTGCACTAGAAAGTTCTTGCCCTAAATTCTTTCAACAAGTAGAAATTTAAATGCAAGACTTCTATTTCTGTCCGTAAGCTAGAATGAAGATCCTGAAAGATTTTCTGCTATGTAACATCTAAAACTTTTCAGTAAAATATTTTTAAACCCTTTTAAATGACTAGATATGCCTGCAAGAAAGCAAAAGAAACCTCTTGTGACCAGGAACAGAGTAAGAACATCAGTCTAGTGCAGGGGTCAGCAAACTATGGCTCCAGGCCAAACATGGCCTAATGCATATTTTTGTAAATAAAGTTTTATTGGAATACAACCACGCACATTTGTTTATGTATTCTCTGTGGCTGCTTTTATGCTACAACAGCAGAACTGAGTGGTTTTGACAAAGGACATGCAATCTGTATTTTAGAAAATTGCCCATCCTGGGTGATTTTGATGCAGGCTGAAACTTCTATCTCTAGAGAAGCTTAGAAACTAACAAAATATGGGAGACTATATTGTTCACTGTAGCCTAGAGAATGTGTACAAAACTTCGGGCCAGTGAGTAATAGGGAGACAAATCAAGAGTTCATCTCACACAAAGCCAGGATCCTGAAAGGCAATACCCTTTTACAAATAGTGAACAAAAATAAAACAAAATTTCAAGACACAAACAGTAAGGAAAATTGTCATTTTCAACTATGACTATTCATGAGTTTGGGGTTCTTTTGTTGTTTTCTTTTTTAAGGTTTTCTTGAAAATTAATAGCCACTGGCTACCATTCACATTGTTTAGTACCTGAATCTACACTATTTGCATAGTTTGTGTTGCTTACGTATTTTTGTATTTTGTATTATGTATGTATTGCTTTTGTATTTTTAAAAGTGTTCATTACAAGAGTGCTCGTTGCCTGACAAAAGCAGACAAAAATCATCCCTTGAGAAAGGTACTCTTTAATCCAGGCCTTAAAAGAAACCCTACAAATAGAGTGGCAGCAAATATAAACTCACAATCTAAAATCACAGAGAATAACAGAAAATAAGCCAGCACTAGTGCAAGTCTACAAGAAAAAACAGCACTAGTGCAAGTGAGCAAGAAAAAACAAACAATAGATCCCCATCCTCAAAGGCTTCAATATTAAATTTTCAAATACATAGTACAAAATAAAGTTTTGATATATTCAAAAGATATAAAAAGTTATTTAAAACATATATAAGAAAAAACTATCAAAAAATGAACACATATGTTTTTAAAAGAACTAAATAGGATTTTTAGAAAGGAAAAATATAATAATTGAAATTAAAATGGAAGGCTTGAGTAGTAGTGGTAATCAGTTAAGGGAAGAATTTGTAAACTGAAAGGTAGATCTGACTAAAGTAAAAAGGAAGTTTAAAAAAATAGTCTTTTTTCTTTTGTATGGATAATTTCCTGGTGGAAGACTGAGAGGTTAAGACACATGGGACATAGTGTGAAACTTTTCCAACCTATCTATCTAATCTTGCAGAAGGAAAAATAGAATAGGAGACAGGCAATATTTAAAGAGATAATGGAGTTTCCATTTGTTTGTGGAGAAGAAAAAAAATGTTGGAGGAGAGTATCAAAGGCTCAGTTTTGGGTGAGTTACTTTTGAGGTGCTTATTAGACATTCTAGTGAGTATGTTGAGTATGCAGTTGGATGTAGGAGGTCAGTTCAGAAGAGAAGTTTATAGGTGGCATTAAAAACCACAAACCTGTCTGTGAACATCATAACCCCTTACGTTAGCTAGAAAGAGGTCTCAGGATGGTGTCTTTGGGCACTCCAAGATTTGGAAGGCTGGAAGAGCAAGGGAATGGAGGTGGAATAACTGAAAGGAGGAAAAAGAAGGAAAAACTGTAATGTGTTCCATCCTAGAATCAAGTGAAAACAAGCAAAATTAAGTAAGCTATTATTTAGGGACACACATGTATTCATTTAAAGGGAAAAAGAGAAAGGTAACAATTGGAAATCTGCAGAGCGGTGATAACCTTTGTGGGGAGCAGACAGTGGGTTGGGATTGCAGGACCACATAAAGGACTTCAACTGAATCTGTAGGTTCTCTTTTATAAGTTGAAGAGAAGCTCTGCCAGTATTTGTTTGATTAATCTGCTTCATAATGTATGTTTATGTAAAAAATTATTTTGTATCAAATATTTTATTTAAAGTTTAAAGGAAAAAAGTGGTATACCTTGTTTAAATTGATTATCAAGAATTGCTAAACCTAGATGCAAGGTTCCCTACCAGTTCAGTAGTGGAGGTTAGCTCTGTGTGAAGCAGAGTTTACACAATCCCATGTCTAAGCTGGTGACAGAGGTGGGGCACATGCTAGTCTCACCCTTCTCCTCTCCTGTGCTGGGAGCATAGCATTGCCCAACTCCCTGATTTCTCTCCGACTACCATTGGAATCCTAAGCAGAGCAGCTGTCCATGTGGCACTGAGACAGCTGTGAGAATTCTTGTGGCATATCTGTCATGTCATTACCACAGGAATCAAAGGACCTCTACACTGTTTTGTAAAGCAGTGGGGGACCCTTTCATTATCACTTCATTTTTAATTACACAGATAAATCTGGTACCAAACCTCTTAGTAATACAGACACTTGTCTGATAATGTGATAACCTATAGCTGAAATGAACAGTTAGGGTCAAATCTATCCATTTCACTATATGAATAAACCATAATTTATTTACCCATGCTGCCATTTGTGGATATTGGGTTGCTTTCTGTTTGGAGCATCATGCTTATAAAAATTAATTCCAGTTTCTTGATATATTTTGTAGTTACAAATGCAGCAATATTGCTTCCTCAGTCCCTGAAACGCAACTGTCTCAATCTTCAGGAAACCACAATCATCTCTCTAAGAACTCCAAATAGCATCCCTTTTTTATGATTCTGCTTGGCTAATAACGCTATGTATGGATGCCATTAGCCCAAGAAAAGAGAAACACCCAAAGGGCAAGTGTTTGTTTTGGCTCTTTTATTCACCTCCTGATGGATAGATGTTTGTTGCACTTTTCCCACAGTTGGCATCACTTGAGAGATCTGGAGATGAGAGGCATTAACATTGAGTGGCCTGGGAATGTACAGCTAGACAGGCTAATGGGCACTCACTGAGTTTCTTTCTCTAGCCTAAAATCTCCCAATAGTGTGGCTGTAGTGTGTGTGTGTGTGTGTGTGTGTGTGTACATGATTGTGTGCTCACATGTAAAATCCAATCATAAATGATGTCTACTGAACACAAGTCTATTCAACCTTCTGTTCTTTCTTTGGAGCTTTTAGTGATCAACATAATGGAAAATTAAAAATTAGTACCTGAAGAGGGGCTTTTTTAAAAGAAGTGTTATTTAAAAAAAAAAAAAAAGAGACTTGATAGTCTTGGATGGCCAATGGCAAGGGTAATTTTTATAAATAATGCCAAAATAAATGGAAATATCTCAGCAAGCTTGGTTTTGTTAATAGAAATTATTCTACTGTATTTTAAGCAACATCTTGGAAGTGAGTCACCTTTTGGCTTCAGTGAAAAAAAAAGACATCTTGATAATTGGATTTCAATAAAAACTTTTATTAATGTTTCTTTGATTCCAAATCAAAAGTTGGATTACTCTACTGGATGTGGAGACACAAATACTGAGAAGTGCATTCACAGATAACTTAAATAATTGGGTTTAATGTGAAAATTAGATATCTCTATTAGATAATTTAGATGACTGAATTTGCTCAAATGTATACTAATGAATGATTAGTCCACTTCTCTCCTCTTTTTCCTGCTGTTGAATGTTACTGTTGCTGTTTCTTCTTAGCTATAGTTCGTTCTTATCATCAACCAAAGAATCTAAGAAAATTAGTGCTCAGACTCTTCATGCCTCTAAGGATGAATGATATATTTGAAACTGATCCCCGAACATGGAATTGGGAACATGGGGAGATGATGGTGACAAGAAGAATTAAATAAATTATGTAAAACATTCACTATTTTAAAACATTTTGCTGTGAACACAATAGGGAATATATATAACACATACTTGTAAAGTTGTAATATGGTTGTGAAGGAAGTTCCTCTTAAGTCAAGAAAGAGAGAACGACTGGCACCCTAGAAGCCCCCACCCCAAGTCCCCCTCCCTGGTCCAAGCATCACCCTACCTTCAGATGTAACCACTCTCATGGCCTCTATGAAAATAATTTTCTTTTTATTTTTGTTGTACTACCTGTATGCATCCTTAAAAATGTAGTTTGGTTTTGCTTGGTTTTGAACTTTATATGAAAGAATCATACTCTGTATTGTTTTGCAGCTTTCTTTTTTTACTTGATAGTGTTTCTAGGATCCATCCATTTTGTTGTGTATAACTCTAGCTTATACAGTTTCATTGCTACTTAATATTCTATTGTGTGAATTTGCTACCATTTATCCATTCTGCTATTGAAAAAGCATCTGGCTTGTTTCCAGTTTGGGACAATTACAAATCCTGCTGCCAAAAACATTCTTGTACAGGTGTAAGCACGCATCTCAGGATACAGACCTAGGAGAGGAAGTGCTGGTATTTGCATATCTTCAATTTGATTAGGTGATGCTACACCACTCTCCAAAGAGTGAACCAATTCACATTTCCCCCAGCAGAGGATGGAAGTTCTTCATGACCACTCTTTTGCTTCTGATGGGCCTGCAGTGGTATCTTATCATGGTTGTAGTCTACATTCTCCAGAATATTAAAAAAAGCTGGGTACCATATCATATGTTTATTGGCCACTTAGGAAATAAGGATTGTAAAGATCTCTAAACAATGTTTGCCTTTCCATTTTAGAGAAAAGAAAGAACATAGACATGAAAGGTGTGAGAGTATCAAATATCCAAGTTTCATTGTGAATTTTAGCTGTTGGGGCAAAAGGTAGGCAAAGAGAGCAACGAAGGTGAGGGAACCTTTAAGAGGTTTATAGATTGAAAAGACAAAGTTTTACCTTCCTTTATTACACAGACTTTATCGTGACTGTGACCTTATTACATCTTGATGGATGTGGAGGGAGGCCATTATCTTGGATTTGAATGAGAAGTTATAGGGATCTGAGCAGTGCCTTAATGCAAGATTGTATGGTTATTGTGATGATGCAATTAAATTAAGTATGATGTAAACAAATCAAATAAGAATGGAAAAAGAGAGTTGTCACTCCTCTGTTATGAAAACAAAGTCGAATGCTTTGGAAATTGAGATGGAAGGAGAAGCACAAAAAAAATCTTTCAAGTCAGTGACAGGACTCACAAAATGTAGAATGTGGGAAAAATTATAAAAACCTAGAAGGAGTTTGCATTTAGACTGCTTCAACAGTGAATTTAATTTCTTACTCCTTTTTAAAGAAATTGACACTAGAAATCATAGCTGATGTGTTATGGCGATGATTTATACAAGAATGACAAGGTAGAACACAAATCAAAGAAAAATGGCCTTAGTTATATATCAAAAGATTAGCCAGTGAAGGTGTATATGTATGTGTGTATGTTTTATATTAATATAAATGTGTATGTATATATGTTTATATGTTTTATATTAAAATAAAATATTGAAATAATATATGAACATATATACTTTTAAATGATTATTTTAATAAACTTTTCAATTAAGTGGCCAACTAACTGTCCTGACTTTGCTGATAAGTGGGCTTTTCCTCTACCTGCTCAAACCAAAACAGACAAATGAAGAGAATTCATGTTTTTTCAATTGAGGTGTACTTCACCTACAATAAAATACACATATATTAAGGATACTGTTCTCTGCACTTTGACAAAGGTGTAGAATTTTGTAACAAGCACTAAAAACAAGCTATACAATTTATTAAATCTATATATATACAATGCATATGTGTTTGTGTATATATATATATATATGCACATGTGTGTATATACCACCCCAGAAATTTCCCCAATCCTCTAACCCCACCACAGACAAGCACTGTTCAGATTTCTGTCACATATTGTGTTTGCCTTTTATTGAACATCTTATAAATGGAAGAATACAGTATGTATTCTTTGGGTCTAAGGTCTTTCCCTCACATGATTGTCTTTGAGATTTATCCATGCTATTGTGTATATCAGTTTTGCTGAGTAGTATTCCATTGTATGAATATACCACAATTTATCTCTCCATTCTGTTGTTAATAGACATTTGAGTTGGTATCAGTTTTTGACTACTATATACAATGCAGCTATAAATAACTTTGTACAACTCTTTTTATGGTATATATTCCTAGGAGTGAAATTTATGTGAGTAAATACCTAGGAGTAGAATTGCTGAGTGATAGAATATGTATATAAACATAGACCTTGTAAAAAACTATCAAACTGTGTTCTAAATTGGTTATACATTTATCTACTACTACCGATACCAATGAATGAGAGTTCCAATTACTCCACATCCTGACTGACATTTGATGTTATCAGTCTTTTAAATTTAACCATTTTAAGGGTCCATTAGAACTTTAATTGGGGTTTTATTTCAAAGTCTGGATAAAGTTGAGGATAATAGACTTATCAACAATACTGGGTCTTGTGGTCCGTAAACATATTTCTCCATTTATCAGAGTCTTCTTTAATTACTCTCAATATTTTATGTTTTTCAGAAGTCTTGTACTGCTTTTATTAAAATCATTCGTATGTGTTTTATGTATTTTGATGCTACTGTAAATGGAATTTAAATTTTTTTCTTTTCAAATTGTTACTTGTTTATAGAATTACGATTTATTTTTGTATATTGTCTTGCATCAATCAACCTTGCTAAATTCACTATTACATCTTAGTTATTTTGCAGATTCCTAGGATTTTTTTAAACCAAAAAAATTGCAATAATAAGCATAATGCTTATTTCTTTCCAATCTTTATGCCTTTTAGTTCCTGTACTTGATTTATTGCACTGGCTTATAAGCTCCAGTACAATATTGAATAGACTTGGTGAGAGCTGACATCCTTGTTCCTGATCTTAAGGAGAAAGCATTTAGTCTTTCACAATTAAGTATGTTCTTAGCTACAGGGTTTTGTACATGACCTTCATAAGATTGTAAAGATGCACTTCTATTTTAGTCCCCTGAGAGTTTTTATTGCAAATGGGTATTGAATTTTGTCAAATGTTTTTCTTAATCTTTGAATATCTACCCTCATATGTATTATTTCTGGTAGTCTTCATTTCTTTATATTTATATAAATATTTATAAGTATATAAACACTATATATTTATATGTTTAAGTTTCTTCTAATATCATTCTTCTTTACCCTATCTTTATATAATTATAAGTATATATGTACTATATAGTTATATAATTTTATGTAAGTTTCTTCTAATATCATTTTTCTTTATCCTGAAGAAATTATTTTTAGTATTTATTTAAATTAATTGATATGATCATGTAGATTATCACATTTATTTTTTATGCTATATTATGATCTCATATTTCTTTATTTTCTGAAAGATTATGTAAAACTGGTATATTTATTTCTTAAAAGAATTCCCCAGTGAAATCACAGCGCCTGGAGTTTGTGGAACGGTTTTCCATTTTCTTATTTTCTCTTGTATTAGAAGAACATGAGAGATTTTTTTCATTGTATCTGACTATAGAATTTATTGGCATAAAATTGTTCATAGTCCCTTGTTAGTTTATTTAATGTTTGCAAGATCTATAATCATAGCCCTTTTCCATCCTGCTATTGGTGACTTGTGTTTTCTCTCTGACAAAGCCTTCATTAGTTCAAGGTCATCAACCAATAATCTAACTGCCTAATGGAAAAAAGTGAAAAATCAACAAGGGAAAATAAGAGAAGCCAGAATCTCTGCAACATATGATCTATACAGTGTCCTGTGTACAATAAAATAGTACACTAATAGGTATGTGAAGGAAAAAGAAAAGCTTACTCATACTCAAGAAAAAAAATCAATCAATTGAAATAGGCCTGATATGATCCAGATATTGGAATTAGCAGACAAGAACTTTAAAGGAACTATTATAAACATGTCCTAGTACTTTGAGAGAAAAAAAAATGATCATAATGAGTGAACAGATGGGAATCTTAGCAGAGAAATGGAAACTATATTTTAAAAAATGGAAATTCTAGAACTGAAAAGTACAATATCTGAAATAGAAAATTCATTGAATATGGGCTTAAGAGCAAATGCAAGTTGGCAGAAGAGTCACTGGATGTGAATATATAGCAATAGAAATGATGTAATCTGAAGAATGAAAGCCAAAAAAAAAAAAAA
>CM052895.1:71131475-71158919 GCA_028534135.1 Potos flavus | reverse complement strand
CCACACGTTCGAGATGCTCATGAGATCAAAGAGAAATTACCGAGACTAGAAAATTACCTGTAAGAGATACATTTTAATTATTCCCCTCCATTCTATCCCTGCTTCGCCCCACTCTATGGCCATCTCCACCTACCACCCAATCAGAGCTAAAGAAACATCAAACTTCATGGTATGTGGTCCCCAGACCAGCCACATCAGCACCACAGGCCCTATCTCAGGCATCAGAATCTGCATTTGCATAAGATACCCAGAGGATTCAGAGGTTCTGGTCCACACATTCTGAATAGGATTAGGCAAGGGTGATGTGCCAGGCACAGTTCTAAGTTGGGCGGATACAGCAGTAAATAGAACAGACAAAGCCTGCTTGCATTGGGTTGACATTGTGGTAAGGGAAGGAAGAAAGATCAATAAACAAGCAGGCAAGTAAGTATTAGTATTTCTGAGGGTCGTAGGTATTGGGGCAGGGAAAGGGGAAATAGGTGCTGATATGGAGGGAGGGTTCCTATTTATAAATGGTGATGGGGGCACCTGGATGGCACAGTCAGTTGAGTCTGACTCTTGGTTTCGGCTCAGGTCGTGATCTTGGGGTCGTGAGATGGAGCCCCATGTCAGGCTCTGTGCTCAGCGTGGAGTCTGCTTGAGATTCTCTCTCCCTTTCCCTCTGACCTTCCCACTCACTCTCTCTCTCTGTAAAAATAAATAAATCTTTAAAAAAAAAAAAAAGGTGATCAGAGAAACCTTCCCCTAAAGAGTAAAATCTGAACAGAAATGTAAATGAAGTGGGAGAGCAAACCAGTGGGTGAGTGGTCAGAGGAACCAAATCCAGCCTGGCCTCCTTCTCTCTGTGGAGTACAACAGACTGCAAGCTGCAGGCTATGCCAGCTTCCTGGTCCTTGGTCTCCTCATCTGTCAAGCAGAAGTGAAAACACTCATGACAAATGTGTGGGTGACTTGAAGAATCAGATACGATGCATGTATGCACAACTGCTATAATCCTGTGGGCCTGAGTCCAGGCCCCTTGGCCCTTGGCCTCTGAGCCATGGGGGCCAAATGGGTGTGGTTCACAGTTGCAGATGGAAGTATAAAAAGTTGAGCTTTGCACGGTCACCCTACTCTATGTCTTCTCCACTGCCATCCACAAGCTCAGGCCTTACTTTCCAGAACAGGGGCACCACCACGTGACCATCCTTCACTGACTTCCTACCCATCACCCTCCCTACACCTCCTTCTTGTCACAATCTCACCTCCATGCCCAGCCCTTTAATATCTGCTCTCCTCTGACATCTGTATGGCCTCTTTTCCCAGGCAATGTTCCTTCCCCAGGGCGAGGCCACTTCTGCTTTCCTCTGGCAGGGAGTGTCCTCTCAACTCAGTAGTTCTTTCCAAGTCTACACCTCCTCCTCATTCCCCTTCCTCTGGGGCTCTACAATGTGTAGCCTCTGTCTGCTTTGTGAACCTGGGAGCTCCAGTGTAAGCCGTTTTCTAGGACGTAACCATGAATCGCTCAGTCCTGATGGCTGGGTCAGCAGACAAAGGGACAATAGCACTGACCCCCTCAGTGAGGTGCCCCCCCCTGTGATGTCTGATGGAAGAGAGCCCTAGGCAAGGGCTGTGCTGCAGTTTACCTGGTGGCATGTATTCCTCACGAACAATCAGTTCTTTCCAGTTAATTTGAGAGAATGTCTGTATTTGGTGTTTCTGTAATTTTATTTTGTGTTTCAGTTGAGTAAGTGTTGCTGAATATCTGTAGAATGTGTGATAATTTTTTTGTAAAAAACGCAATAAAAGAAACATTAGCATAGGAAAATATTTTATGTTGTGTAAAACACTTGGCTGAGGGAATGTTTTAATGCATTATATCAAAATGCTACAGACACTCAGCAGCTAGATTACAGGAGTGCTTGGCACTGAAGGGGACCCAACTCAGCATTGCCGGGTAGGGAGAAGGGCACTGGGGGAGGTCTGGATGAGAAAAAGAATTGGGTATCAGAGGTTTCTCTTTGACTGAATCAATATTCATTCGGCACCTTCCGTGCAAAGCACTGTTCTAGGCTCCTTGCAAGACGTGTTGATGAAAAATACAAACAACCTCTCCTCGTATGGCTTACAAGCGAGAGATGGCCTGGATATATGCGTTGATTCATTTGGCCCATCTTTATGGCAGTTACTATGAGCAAAGCACTATGCAGGATGCCGGGAAATAAAGATAAAACAGATGTGGACTCTGCTCTTGGTTTTAACAGGGATGAGGAAACATGTTCACGAGTTGTCATTAAAAATGTCAAATGTGGTGAGTGGTAGATTTTGACATTAGCAATTTTATATTATATTTTTAAACCCAGCATCTCCCAACACTTCGCAGCCCTGGTTATTGGACTTTGGTTCATAGAACTGTGGTGACTTACAGTGCGGCAGAGATCATGCATCCCTTCTGTTGTTCATGCTTCCAAATCTCATCAAAACGTCCTTCACACTTCTTTTTTATCTGACCTTGTGGGCAGTTCACATAGTAAATGCTCAATAAACACGTGTGTGCTGAATGAACTGGACGTGCTGTGTGCTTGCCAAATGTTATCCTAGTATCCCTCCCCATTAGCACACATGTGGTCTCCTGACCTTAATTGTAATTTGAGCTGCCCCAAATCCACAGTATGAAAAGAAGTGTAATAATGCCATTTCCTCCACCTAGGAGGACATACAGCCCTATATTCAGACTTCAGTTTCTAGTCTCAATGGTTCCCTTTCAGAGGCTGTAAACTTGGAGAACCCAGACCACAGACATCAGACATGTTTTGTTTCTTTGAAAACATTTGGTTTTGGGGATCCCTGAGTGGCTCAGTGGGTTAATGCCTCTGCCTTCAGCTCAGGTTATGATCTCAGGGTCCTGGATTGAGCCCTGCATCGGGCTCTCTGCTCAGTGGGGAGCCTGCTTCCCCCTCTCTCTCTGCCTGCCTCTCTGTCAAATAAATAAATAAAATCTGAAAGAAAGAAAGAGAAAGAAAGAAAGGAAAAAAGAAAGAAAGAAAGAAAAGAAAGAAAACATTTGGTTTTGAATGGTTGAGACATTTACCACCAACTCCACTTCTAGTATTTTCTGCCACCCCTCCCTCTTTTTATATTACCTGACTGCAAACTACACACACTTGAGCTACTAAGTCCCAACTCAACCCATCTGCATACATCTTGGGTCTGCATTTTCAGGGACCTGTGGACCATCGCGGCTGTAAGTCCTACCATTCTTATACCAGGAAATTTATCACTGCAATAACCTCTGCTCCCAGATCACTGGAGACAAAAACTGAACATCTTAGCTCACTTCTAAAGGGCTGCTGATCCCCTGACCTACACAAACACCATAGTCATTGAAAAAATGTTGGGAGAGATATAGTAAGGGAAGCCTAGGATATTGGAACCTTAATATGCTGCCATTGAGGCTTTAAAAGAAAGAATTCGGTGACTTAAAAGCACCAGTTTTTTTTCATTTTGCATAAAAATAATCTAACATTGGAGTAAAAAAATAGGAAGTATATCAATTTTTAATAAATACAAGCCACAAAATAAATTTAATAAATTATAAATGATAAAATTATTGAAAAATTAAATATTAAACATTCCCACATAAAAATGTAGAACATTTATTAATTAGGGAGCATTTTCAGAGTAATACTTGCACTTTAAATTGGTCTTAACTTTTTAAACATGCAATGTTGTAGACCCATAGAAAATGCCTCTCTGTATTTGCATGGCTGGTCATAGCAGAAAGACGATGCATTTGGTCAGTTTCCTACAGAATGGTCAGTGTGTGGAGGGTACAAGATGGTTAGGGATAAAGTGGGAAATGGGACCAACGGTGGGATTCCTGAAACTGGCATTTATGGAACACAGTAAGAGATCTCTCTTTCCCCGTCTGGATTTCCAAATACAGTAGTCCCTTCTTGTCAGTAGTTCCACTTTCCAGTTTCAGTTGCCTGTGGTTCACTGCAGTCCAGAAGCCGATGACCCATTTTCTGACGAATCATCTGACAGTCAATAGTAGCCTGACTTTACCTTACTACGCCTGCGTCACTCACTTCCCATCTCATCACGTAGGGATTTTATCGTCTCACATCATCACAAGAAGGAGGGTGAGTACAATACAGTAAGATATTTTGAGAGAGAGAGGCCACATTCACATAACTTTTATTACAGAATACTGTTAGAATTTTTCTACTTTTTTATTAGGTGGTGTTGTTGACCTCTTACTCTGCCTAATTTGTAAGTTAAACTTTACCACAGGAATGTTTGTATAAGATTTGGTGCTCTCCGCGGTTTCAGGCATCCACTGCAGGTCTCGGAACATGTCCCCCGCAGATAACGGGGTACTACTGTACAAGGAAGAGCAACCACCATGTGAACATTTCTGCCAAAAATTTGGAAGGAAGGTCCACACAGATATGCCTGCTTCTCTTCCTGGAGGCTTTAGGGAAATTCCCAGCCCAGATGCTCTTATTCTCGGTTTTGGACTAAAAAAGGTAGCGGAGAAAATACAATGAAAGAGTATTTGGAGAGGGACAGCTTTTGGTTTTCTTCTCCTTAGACCATTGTGGTACTTTTTTTTTTAATCTTTTAACTTATAAACAGTTATTCTTTGAGCCCTCCCCGCCATCTTTCCCCTCCTTCTACGGTGGGAAAATAAAGGGTCCGGTTTGGAGAACCCGTGCACAGTGTGGCTTAGGTCCTGCCCCCCCCCACACCCTATGCAATGCTGCAGCACTGTCTCTCGAGGTCTCTGAGTTGTCTGAGGGGCACTGGGTGCTAGACATGGACACGTACTGTGCAGATTCCTGTTTACGGAGGGTCCTCCCGGCCGGCCATAGGGAGTGAGCGCCGTTAAACAGCCAGCCCCAGCTGTCAGCAACTTCGGCCTCAGCCTTAGCTGCAGAAGTCACGTGGCAAGTCACACTCTTCCCAGGCAGCCTACGTGAGACTCTAGACAACATTTATTCTACAGCACTCTGCCCAGTTGGCCAGAGCTTTGTCAGGCCTGCATTGCAGACAACCTTCTTCCTTGGACCAAGCCTCTACTCTACCCCCTTCCCTTTATGGGTATTAACCCTTAATAAATATCTTGGATTCCAAACTGCCTCAGCAACTGCCTCTGGAGAATCAGCCTTTGGGGACCGAAAGAAGTCTGAGAAAGCAGGAGGGTGATAAGATTAAAGGAGCTTTAATGCCAAATCACTCACCACCTGGCTGACAATTAGGGCCCATTTTCTGGCACCAGGTGGTGGTCCTATTGTTAAAACTTTCCTCAGTGGGGGATTGGTATGGCATATTGGTGGAAAAGAATCCTAGTGACGACAATATATAAGGCACCTGAAACATGATGATGTGGACATCAAGATAGGGGGATTAGACAAGTATGCTAAGTGTCACTGCTACTCTAAGGAAAGATCACGAACAGCTGAAGACGAGTAACGAGTAACTGAAAGCCAAAGACGAAAGCCTACAGCCTCTTTGCTTGCCCACGGTGAAGCTTTCCTCTTCTCTAGCTGGAGTGTGCGGCAAGGCAAGAACCAAGCCCAGGACTTCAAGTCAGAATGGATGAGCCAACCTGGGACCTTGACACATGAGAACATCTGAGAGGATGTCTGGCAAGTCCCAATGGGAGAACAACAGTGCAGGCTTTTGGCGTTCTCGAACAAAGCCAAGGTATCTTCACTTGTGGGATTATGTACCCTCTGAAATACAATTCTAGCATGTTAATAGGGCCCTACTATATACAAATGTCTGCCTACAGGAAGGATGACCAACACATTGTACTTTGCCCATGACTTTTAGCAATGAAAGTCCCGTGTTACAGGAAATCCCTCAGTCCTGTGCAAACTTGGTCACCTAAGCACAGGACACTAAGTGCAGGGAGCCTGCCCTGCCCATCAAGGCCTGGATCCTGTCAGAGCCACCACATCAGAAGGCCCAGCAGCAATCCATCATAAGAGGGCCATGATTCATCTGGGATCAAGCATAAGCAGGTCCGAATACATAAGCAAACCACATGACCTGGTAGCCCAGACCCACGGCACCTCCCCTTGTGGAATGTGCCCCTGCCTCAGCTCTTGCTTATGGATGTGTGGGACATCTGGTGTGACTGGCTGAAAATGGAGGGAAGAGCCAGAATCTGGCTCAATATGTGGGTTTCAACCAAAAAGGGAAGGCAGCTTTGATATAGACTCATCAGCAATGGCCTTGAAGGACAGTGTCAAGAGAAAATCTTCCAAATGGGCAGTTTCATGTGGTGTATCTGGTCATCAAATTGTAGAAAGAGAAATGACCCAAAATTAGAATATATATTGTGGCCTATAGTAAGCATGCTGGCTTGCTTGTCAGATGGCTAATAGGAAAAAGATTCAAAGGTTGAGGATAAGGCAGTGTGGGGCAGAGGCACGTAGATGAATATACAGGAGTGCACGAAAAGTGTGAAGATCATTGTACAACACGATAATGCCTACCAGAGAACAACCACTCCAGAAGCACTACAGGAGCAGGTAGATAAAACGACCAGACCAGTTGACCTTGACCAGCCTTTGTTATCAGCCACATTGGTGCTGGCCTGATGGACACCTGAATGAAAGAGCTGCAGCAACAGAGATGGGGTCTACATGCTGGACATAAAGCAGGGACTCCCACTTACCAAGGCTGTCCAGCTACGGCTCTGCCAGTCGTCCCACCTTCCAGCAACAGTGACTGACCCTGAGTGCCCAAAATGGCATCATTCTTTAAGGAAATCAACTAGTCCCTTAGGGTTAAGCTCATTACATTGAGCCTTTTCCATCCTAGAAGGGCCAACAAGCAGTTTGTTGTCACAAAATAGACACATATTCTAGGCACAACTTTACTTTTCCTACCAACAGGTACACAGCCAGCACTACTCTCCAAGGCCTCGTGTAGAAACACTGGATCCATTGACATAGGAACCCATGTAACATTGCATCCCATCAGGGGACCCACTTTATAGCATGGGGGTGAGGAATGGGCCTGTGACTTTGAGATCCATGGGTTGATCATATTACATTCCACGCTGCTCAGGATATAAGACATGCATTGAACCAAAGGCCTTTGTAGGGCACTGTGTCCCTGCAGCACTATGCTTTCAATAGGAAGAATTCATGTGTCCAGGAGCCAAGGAAGAGAAGTAGGAGTGGACCCTCCTCCCAATGACCTACTGGGGAACTTTGTGCTTCATGTTGGAAACCCAAAGTTGCCCAAAGGGGAGAGACTTCCTCTAGAGGACACAGCAAGGATCCCATTAAATTCTAACTGTTGCTGTTGCCTAGGCATTTTAAGATCCTTGTACTCAGGGAGATGTAGGCAAGATGAATGACAGAGTAACTGACCCTGATCACTAGGGGCTGGTGGGCTTGTTAGACTGTGGGAGCAGGGAGGACTACGTGTGGAACCAGACTATAGGGAACAAGATGCCTTGCCTGCCTGTCACTCTAAACAGAATCAGCAACACCATTAAAGAAAGATATGGTGATCCTTGGAGAAGATGGTCTGGGTCCGGCCACCAAGGTTAGCAGAGGTGGTCCCTGTGACTGGAGAATAAGAAAATAAACCTCGCTATGGGCCCTGAAAGCACTTGCCTTGCTCAGATGACCACACCGGGAGCTGTAATTATTCACTAGTTTCCCCTTTATAAAAGAGGCCTACGGGATTCCTGGAGATGCCGTCCCCTGAACACATACGGAGAAGTAAATCCAAGCAGCTCAAAGGTGGCATGTGGGGTGGACACTGAGGCGTGCCTCCCAGGTCGCCATTCAGGAAGAACTTGCCACCCAGCCATGACAGCGGACACGGTTCCAGCCACCAGTTTACCATGGTGGTCTGCCTCAGCTGTGGAGGCTGCCTTGCTCCCGATCATGCTCTTTCCAGAACACCTCTCATTTGGAGACTAAGAGGAACATTGTGAAGTCCTGGCCATTTCAGCCAGACAGCGTCCCCTCCAAATGGCAGTACTCACACTAGGTTGGCGGGGGTTTGTTGGTCCTGCATCACAGTGTGACTTCTTCCTCTGCCTAATCGTACCTTCTCTGCTTTCCATTCACAGCAGTTATTCCCTAAAGAAAATCTGGTACCCCAAACTCTATATGTAAGCATCTGCTTCTGGACTACTCATTCCATTTCTGAGTCTGAGAGGACCTTTGGCCCCAGAGCCAGGGGCCAGAGCGACAGAGGTGAAGACTGCCTCCTAAGCCTTGCGATGGGTGTTTCAGAAGTCGTCTGCAGGTAGGAACTGTCCTGAAATACTCACCTGCTAGATGTGGGCAAAGCAGGGCTCTAATGTGGCAGGTGGAGAGTTAAAGAAAAGCTCCACTCCACCTCCAGGCATCAGTCTAGACCTCACAGAGCTAAGCCACTTTCAGGGCTTGATGAATCCTTGGCTGTGAGGGCTTGGAGCTTATAAGACAGGCCCAGCCTGCTGTGATGAGCAGCCAGCTTTGGACACAGATACAGTGGGCAAAGTGGGGTCCAGAGGAGAAGGTGATGAGAAGCTGCAGGGAAACTGCAGATCACAGTGGCAAGCCCTGTATTCAAGTGGCCTGTTGATGTGTCTGTCTCACCTCCCTGCCCAGCCCCCCGTCTCTTCTTCCACTGCGGTACGCAGCATAGAGCCTATGCCCAGGAGATCTATCTGTAGAAGGACTAAACTAAAAAACCGAAAGTAGCCAGCAAAGAGGCCCTATAGCTCAGACAACCCTCAGCTTTCTGGCACTACCTTAGGAGACTCCGTGTGGCCTCCTGGAGGAGGTGGTCAGTAATAAGAGCAGGGCAAGTGGTCACTGACTGGGGTGATTTGGAGGAAATTTGGAGTTCCAGGAAATCTGTGTATAACTTTAGTTAAAACTACAGAGTTCTTTTGTTTTGTTTTGTTTCCCATGGCTGGCATGTCCTGAAAAGGAGGCGTTATATTGGTTTGTCACATGAATGGGTGGGGTGGATGGACGGATGGATGGATGGATGGAGGGATGGAGTCCAAGAAAGATATCAAGAGAAGGAAAGAGGCAGATGACCTCCTCTGCAGTGTATCAGTTAAGATGCCTTTGGCGGCAAATAAGAGAAAATCTGACTGAAAGTGGCATAAAAATGAGATATTGATTATCTCACATAAGAGAAACTCTGGAGACAGGCCCTTCTAGGTTTAATTTTGGGGTTCAGTGATATTCTCAGGGGCCCCTTTCTTTGTTTTTATGTCTTGGCATTCACTTCCGACTTGAGTTGATCCAGTCTGTCCCCTCGCGCTTGCAGGATTGCAGCAGCAGCTCCAAGTGTCAGAGCCTCATAAAATAGTCTCCAGGGTAGGAAAGGAGACTGTGCCTTCTTGCATCTGATGTCTGTTTCTCAAGACCAGGAAAAGCTGTATTGGTCACGATAAGTTAGATTGTATTGGAGTGACCGGGTGGCTCAGTCGGTTAAGTGTCTGCCTTCCTCTCAGGTCATGATCCCAGGGTCGTGGGATTGAGTCCCGTATCCGGCTTCCTGCTCAGCGGGGAGCCTGCTTCTCTCTCGGCCTCTGCCTGCAACTCCGCCTACTTGTGCTCTCTCTCAAATAAATAAAGTCTTTTAAAAAATAGATTATATTGTAGTAACAAATATACCTCTAAATCTTAATGGCTTAAGATGATAAAAGTACACTGCTTGCTCACGCTCCATGCCTTGCACATTGTGCTAGCTCACTGTAACGGACCCCTGCTGAGTGAGGCTCTCATTTTAAAAAGAGCTTCGGATTTCGCCATGGCAGGGAAGAGAAGGTTGAAAACTCCAGCTCCTGCTGTCAGTCCTTTGGCCTAACATGATAACTTCCCCTTCGATTTCATTGGCCAGAACTCTATCAAGTCCCTGCCTCAATTCAAGGAAATAGGGAAACACAATTTGCCATGTGTTTGGAAGGAAAGGAGAACCCGATATTAGTGAACATTAGCTATGTCTTCCAAAAACGGCTTTCCCCAGAAGTTCCAAATCTTTTACAGCTCTTTGTCTGGAATCAGGTCACGTGGTCATGACTAAATGAAAACCCTATTCAGGGAGAATGGAATCACTATCAACCCTCTGAGGGAATTCAGAAACATTTGTGCCAGTAGGTCAGGGAGGGGGTTGATCTGGGTAGGCAAACAACAGTACCTGCTGCTTGCTATAAAAGGGCTTATTTGGCAATATCTGTGAGTCAAAAAGGTCCTTCATAAGAGGATTTATTTGGTCCTAGATTTAGAAAATAATGCTTCCGTGAGTTAGCAGCCTGCTCGTAGACAATTCCTCAATCACCATGGGGGGATCAGACCCAAACAGATCCCACAATAGGTACTGTTAAGGATTTTCCTTTATCCTCCAACAGCTCTGAGAGATGATTGGTGAACTTTAGACAATAAGAGAAACTCTAGTTTGTTAGTTTTTCAAGAAAAATGATTTCAAACCAAACAAAAAGTCTTTGAAAGAAGCCAATTAGTTATTGTTTTTTTTACTCAAAGTTAATGAGGGACAGTTGAATTCAGAAGGTTCTTTTAATTTCTTCCTTCTCCCTTTTCTCTCTACCCATCTATTCCACTATAAAATAAAACTACATAAAATGCCATTGCCCTATTTTGCCATGGTTTGGGGCCTCAGATGTTTATGATTCTGTGGCAGCATGGGGGCTGTTTAGCAAATGGTTGAAAGGGGAGGGGGAGAATTACAGCAGATGGTTGAAATTCCAGAAAAGTCAGCCGTAGCACCCCTGCTAAGATTAAAATTGCTCTATTTCTGGGTAGGTCCAAACCTGGAAGTTGTTTACCTATATAGCCTCCTTGAGAGAAAAAGCAGAGGGTTGGAAGAAGAGCCCAAAGTCTATAGAACCAACTTGATTCCAACCCCAAAACAGGCATGTGGGGTGCGTGTGTGTGTGTGTGTGTGTGTGTGTGTGTGTGTGTGTGTGACATATGGCAATTTGAAACAGTTAAACATATGAAGAATGTTTTTCATTCACAGATGGTTAAAAAAAAGGCATTTATTTTTTCATATAACACATTCTCGGGGTTTGGAGCCAACTGCCTCCAGGGAGGGTCACAAATCCACTCAATGCCCCCGACGACTCAGGTTTATGTTTGAAGGTCTGCTTCAGCTGAAAGATGAGTAAAACTGTGGTTAAGGCAGACGTTCCCTGGTGGCTCTGGGGCCTAGGGGCACTGATTATTTCAACAAGGCTATATGAAAAAGTCCAAGTCGGAACATTAGCTTCAGATGGATTCACCTGTTCAAGGAAGCTGAAGGAACAAAATTTATCCACGGAGTTAAATCCTTCCCATGGCACTTACCTGGCACCATTTACCTGGCCCCAGCTTTTCAGGAAGGGCTTCTGGGGCTGTGAAGAGAAGGAGAGAGGTGGTTTTCCCTCTTCCTTTTCTCTAGTGAATAAAGTATTGCTGCTTGCCAAGGTTTTCTCCTGCTGCTATGAGAGCAAACTGGGACCCAGAGTGTCCAATCAGGGCACCAAATCTCTGCACTGCTTGCAAAGACAATTATTCCATGGGGGCTTTTGACAGTGGGAAAAGAGAATTAATTAAGTCTCATTGTAAAATTAAGTAGCATAACTATATATTTTAGAACTAGTGCAATTATGCCTTATCTTGGAGTATCATAAATTTGTAACTGTGATGTATTATTAGAAATTTCCTTAGAATTCTAGAACTCAAGGGTCTTTAGAGATCACGTAGCCAAGCAACTTTCTTTTGTAAAGATGAGAACAAACCCGGAGGGGTTATGTGACAGATTGGAGCCTACAACAAGTCTCGTGACTCGAAATCTAGTACTCTTATCATTTCGTTTGATTTGCATTTTGCACAGAGATAAAGTCTACAGCAGGTGAAAATAGTAGGTGGTCAAAATGGCCTCTGAAATCTCTTAGAAAGGCACTGTGCTGGAAACAGGCACACGTCTTCCACTGAGTCCCGCACAGGCATGTTTGCCTTCAGGCTAGATCTCTGTTTCTCGAGTTGTGCACCAAATGAAGCAGAGAGCTGGGGCTTAGAGGTACTATCGTGTGCAAAATGGGTCTTTAAAGTCGAGGATCACAATCTTTAAAGATGCTCCCACCATGAGGGGTAGCTACAATTGAGACCAACTCATAGATCAAGAGTGTCCTTAGGCAAAGACTCAAAGGGAACACTGTGATCTCTGAAGTGTTCTCTCAGTGAGATCTCACCTCCCTGGGACTTTGCCCTGTGAAGTTGAAACTCCCTGAAATCTGAACTCTGTCCCTCAACCTAACCAGGTTGCAGGTGATTTGGGACTCCCCCATCCCTGGGCTGGAACCTGGAGAGTCTCTCCAGAATTAGCTCATGTGATTATGGAGTCTGACAAGTCCTGAGATTTGCAGTCGGCAAGCTGGAGACCCAGGAAAGCAGATGGTGTAATTCTAGTCCGAGATCCAGGAAGAGCCAATGTGTCAGTTCGAGTCTGAAAAATGGGGAAAAGATAATGTCCCAGCTCTGAGGCAGTCAGGAAGGTGTTCTTTCTTACTCAAGGGATCCTCTTTGTCCTAGTCAGGCCTTCACCTGATTGAATGAGGCCCACCCACACTAGGGAGAGCAATCTGCTTTATCTAGTCTACTGAATATGGTTCATACTTTAATCGTATCCAGAAACACCCTCACAGACACATCCAGAGTAATATTTGACCAAATATCTGGGTACCCTGTGGCCCGGTCAAGTTAACACATAAAATTAACTAGCACAGCTGTTCTGTCTGCTGTTGTCCAATGGATAAACATTTTTGCCTCAAATATTTCTTCTGTTTGTCATTGTTATTTAAGGTGAGAGAGTACATTCAGTCTCCTCTTGCCCTGCCTCTCCAATAGAATGTGTTGTCCAATTTCTGGATTATTGTCTGTCTCATGGAAAGAAATGGCATCTCTGTACATTTTAATTTTACTTTTCTCTTGTAATGAGTGACACTGATCATCTTGATATATGTATGTTTTGGCATTTGTGTTTCTTTTTCTACAGTTTTTTTCATGTTATTTGTTCATTATTCTGTGTTGGATTCTATCTTCTAAGGGTTCCTTTTATAGAGAAATTAGTGCTTTGTGTATTAGTTGCAATTATTTTTTTCTCTTTGACTTTATGTTGCTTTTGCATGAAGTTTTTTTTTTTTTTTTAATGTAGCTGAATTTATCAGTCTCTTTCTTTATGGATTCTGAATTTTTAGTCATAGTTAGAAAGGGCTTTCCCACAT
Organism: Potos flavus; assembly: GCA_028534135.1. Classification (NCBI taxonomy): domain Eukaryota; kingdom Metazoa; phylum Chordata; class Mammalia; order Carnivora; family Procyonidae; genus Potos; species Potos flavus. Next base: position 71,145,676 of record CM052895.1, on the reverse strand, counting down.
CAGGATTCACCCATGTTTCCTTCTAGTACTTTTATGTTCCATTTTTCACATGGAAGTAATTAATCTTGGTGAATTGTATAAAGTATGGATCCAATTTTATCCTTCAGCACGTGACACTTAGTGGTTCCAACGTCTAATATGAAAAGTCAATCTTAATAATATACTAAATTCTATATGTATATGTATTTTATTGTTCTATAGTTTCTCTTCTGTTCCAAAGGTTTGTCTTTTCATATGGCAGCACCACACTGTTTAAAAACTGGGACTTTTGGGACTTGATCTCAGCTCAGGTCTTGATCACAGGGTCATGAGTTTAAGTCCCGCTTCGGGCTCCCCTGCTGGATGGACAAAATAAAGCAAAGTAAATAAAAATGTTTAAAAATTGGGACTTTTTATTAATATCAACTAGAGCTGGTCTCTAAAAATCCTGCTCTGGCCAGTTGTTTTTCAGAAGTTTCTGGGTTATGTTGATTTTCCAAATGAACTTTAAAATCAGCTGGCTTATTAAAGTCTAGGAAAGAGCCATTAGTACTTTTACTGAGGTCATGTTGAATTCATAACTTGGTTTAGGGAGAATTGAGATATTTATGGTGAAAAGACTTTTTGATCAGAAACCTTTTGGGGGGGTGCCTGTGTGGCTCAGTGGGTTAAGCCTCTGCCTTCAGCTCGGGTCATGATCTCGGGGTCCTGAGATCGAGCCCCGCATCAGGCTCTCTGCTCAGCGGGGAGCCTGCTTCCCCCCCCCTCTCTGCCTGCCTCTCTGCCTACTTGTGATCTCTCTGTCAAATGAATAAATAGAAAATCTTAAAAAAAAAAAAAAAAGGAACCTTTTGGGTCCTTCATTTGTAAAAGGTCCAAGGGGATCCCGATGGTTTTCTACCACTGCCCTCCAGGCTCAGCAGTGAGATCTGCTGGACAGATATTGGGATTGTGTTTTACCTGACTGCTAAATAACTCAGAAACCCAGAGCTGATGAAGGCCAAGTGTGTTTAAGGTGTTTTGGTAGGAGTTCCATCGACATCAACATCGTTGTTAATAATGCGGAACATATAAGATCTCTCAACTGATAGATTAGCCTAAATGACCTCCACATGGCTCATCAAAGCCATTTCATTACTTTTGGATAAGACTGGCCCTGTGGAAAATTATGAAGTGATCAACTCTTGGCCACCTCGCCTTTCCCATTTTTCATCAACACAGCATCCCCTCCCTCCCCAAGGCACAACTGCAGATATCAGTCATAGCCCCATGTTCCCTCCTATTTCCCCCTTATCAAAACCCATCCTAGGAAAAGAATCTGATATTAGTCATTTATACCTTAAGATGAAATTCTTTATAGCAGTAGAAAGAAAGATTATATATATATATATATATATAATATATATATATTATATATATATATATATAATATATATATATTATATATATATATATATATATAAATTTTTTTAAAGAGTTTTGAGTACCTGGGAGCAACTGAAGGTGTCTTGGAAATATTTCCAGGTAAATCTGTACCTTCTAAGGCCCTCCTTTTGGGCATAAGAGAACACTGCAGACCCCAGGAGATGCTCTTGTCATCTCCCTTCCCATACCCTGAGAGGAATACTGAGACAATGTAAGTGATTTCATTCTGACCACAAATTACAGAGAGATTGTCCAGAAGGAATGCATCTCCCTTATCTGCCAGGCCTGCCTGCCTGCATCAGGAATCAGAGAGCTCCTCTGAAAGCCAGAAATGGTATGATTAGAAGCAAAAATATGAAGTGCATTACATGCAACTCCTCTTACAACACATGCAAAGTAATCAATCTTAACCTCTGGCAGCCACACCAGGGAGTCTGTCTTTCCCTTTTTATTTATTGACTTGCCCTTGGCCAGCCCTTAACGTATTTGTTTTTTGTCGTTCCAAGGTTTTTGCTCAACATTCAGTCACTCCTGTTTCCTTCCTGGGATATAGACGGCTCATCTGTCAGCTGCCGTCAGGATTAGCGACCGACACCCATCCCATATTGTAAAATAAAGCCTGCTTTATTATGATTTAGGGATAGGGAGTCTTTTCAGCTCCGCCGTTCAGTGTTTTAATGAGCGGAGGGTCTCCCCTTTGGACGCGGACTCATTGCGGCTCCAGCTGGAGGGCCCGAGGCCACGGCTCCTCCTCCGGGGCTGCCTTCTGGGGGCGCCGACGTGGCCGGGGCGCGGGTAAGGAAGCCTTGATGTGCCTCGGGCTCCACTCGGCACTGCTCCTGCTTTGGAAGGGAAACTTTGTGCCCGACTCTAAACACTGCATTTGAACAGTTGAAAAACCCAGAGCTTCACCCTCAGGAGTAAGGGGAGCCTTTGGAACGAATGTGAAAGGGATGTGAGCTCACTGAAGTTCCTGCATGTGAGGCGCCGAGAGTGGAGGACTGCACTTCATTTTTTAAACACCTCGGCAGTTCCTCGGCTTCAAGAACTAACCGCAGCGCACAGTACTAAAGGCCCCAATTCCCTCTGACATGCCTTCTTTTCTCTCAGCTTCAAAACTTAGAGCTGTAAATGAGACTCGGGAAGAGAGCGGGGAGATCCGCTTCTGGCCGCAGGAGACGTTCTTGCCCCATCCGTGTCCCGGCTACTCCTTCTCCCACCTGCTACTCTCCCTCCCGCAGGCGATCTGGTTTCATCTCGGGACTTTTTATTAGCCTTCGATGAGACGGCACATCACAAGTCAGGTGTGCGAGAAAGTATTTTTCTTTCACTCTGGTTAATTTTATATTAAGGCCTAGTTCTGCTGAGGTGGAGGAAATTTACCCTCCGCTAATCTAAGGGGGTCGCATAGATGAGCCAGAGATTCACAGAGGGTACAGAGGGGCGTGTGGAAAGCGGGTGGGAGGGAGCGCTTTGGGTCCTTGGAATGTCTGCCCCTCCCCCACCTCGAGTCTCTACTTAGAAATCTATCTTCAGTCCTTTGCTCGTGTTCACCTGGGGTCCTGGGGCCAAATATCTCTCTGCATTGCTCGGTGCCATGCTCCATGTCAGAGTCATCATTCACAAAAATGCCGTTCATCTCTGGGGGAAAGGGCGCAGGTGCCCTCTGGCCTCAGATCTGGGAAAGCACCCTAACTTCTCCTGCTTGCATGGGGCTCAGCTCAGGAGACAGCACCGAAAAAACCTTGTGTCCAGGAGCCACCATCATCTATATTCCGTGGATTCCTCTCTGTCTCTCTTCCATTTCCCCCAGCCTAGGCAATTTTTTTCTACTCTGAGGAGTTACGGGTAGAGAGGAACACATTTCTACATTTTCTCACTCAAATCCATAGCTTTCAAACTTTTTGTCACTTCCTCTCCTCAGGACACTCAAGAGCCCTGGCTTTTGGATGACAAAAGCCAGGGATGTAATTTTGATTTCCGCTTTGTGTAGCATCCTTCCCTTGAAGCGATGAGCAGAAAGTGGCCCAGCTGCTTGAATGGGTATAAAATACATTGATTAAAGTTTCACAAGTATTATTCTGCCACAAGGATAAAATAGCTTAATAAACAAAAATCTCTCGGAGGGTCCCTCTGATGAAGCTCCTAATGCCTGCTGGCTGATGGGTACAGCTCGGCAGTGTATCGGGATGAAGGCCCTGGGCAAACTCAATGAATTTTGGCACTAGTTTTTCAAATATGACTGTTTTTTGGCACACTAATGTTTGTTCCTGCTTTCTGAAATAGTTGTGTTCTAAGGTCCCAGCCTAAGCAAAGGACTGCGGACACTTTCTAAGACCATACTACCAATATGGTAATGAACCCCAGGACTTTTTCTAGTATGCTCTGTCTCGTTCCCTGCCTGCTCTTGCTCTTCCTACTATATCCTGAGGGCAAAATTCATATGAGAATGAAGAATGTGACCCTCAGTAAGATTCTGCTCTCTTTTCTCTAACATGTCTTCTAAGTATTTTCCTTTAAATTTTTCCTATTTTGAATTCAATATTTTCTTTAATATGTGAGCAAATTTGTAACAGACACACCTTTTTAACATGCTTAATTTTTCAGCTTATTGTCAGATAAGCTCCAAGTCATTAGAACTCATCTAGACTGTCTTTTTAAATTACGAGTCCCTTTTACATACTTGGGCATCAGAGATCCCTTTTTAAAAGGAATATTTATTTTTGTTGATTGCACGAACTAGAAATGAAAAAAATATTAAAACATTTTTAAAAGACCTGTGTTAAGTAACATAAAAAGGAAGTTATTTTGAAATTCCTAGAGGTAATGCAGGAAAAATCGCTGTTGAGCTCAACATTCAATGGTATGCATATAAAGACATAAACCCACTCATTGTAAGAACACCTAAAAATGTACAGATATACTCAAGAGTGGGATAATGCAGAGATGAGAAGAGGGTGGATCACGGAGCCAAATAGTGCCTCATAGAGAAGAACAGAGTGAATTAGCACATAGGGGATGCGTGCTGTGTGCCTGGTACTTCCTAAGTCTGTGGTGTAGACATTATTGCTTCCGCTTTGCATAGAAGGTAACCAAGGCTCATTTAGGTAGCTTGCCCAAGGTTACATGTCTCCTCACAACAGAGCTTGGCTTTGAATCTTGGTCTGTGGGACTCCACAATATCCTCTTTTCACAATAAAAGCCAGCTGTGGTCAGTCTAGTGCCCACAGAGTGGCAACATAGATGTTTGGGTATATCTACCTTGGGTGTTTTATACTCCTAGAAATCCACACCAACGGATTAGCTAGAAGGAATACAATAAAGGGAGATAGCCAATACTATATCCATTTCACACATCGAAACAAGGTTGGCTACAACAAATCTTGTTGGAAGATATTGATTTGATCAGGGCAATCTTTCAAGATATGATCTAGGTCTTTAGCAAGAGCTACACTATTTTTGCAATCCATTGAGTGGTGACAGGAGTTCACTTCACACCATCACAAATTTCCCACGAGAGCTAACAAAAGCTTGCAGCTTGGGAACATATGGGAAAGTGCAATATTGTACTCACAAAGTAAAAGTAATATGTCACCATTGCATGGTGCAGTCATAAACTATGTGTGTATTATAAGTGAAATGGACCCGGGCAGAGGGAGCAGGAGTTAGTCCTCATATAGAGGGTGTATTATGAACTTAGAACCAGCAGGAGATACTGCATTTCTCACAACAGATTCGATTCCAACTCTGTCTAGCCATTTGTGGCCTAAATGCCTTCATTTCTTTACCTTCAGCACAGGACTGGAATGCCATGCCAACGTTTTCATTTTAAAATCCATTTTTACAAGTGTCACTCATTTGATGATACCTTTGGTCCCTCCAAAAGAAATAAAATCTACTTAATCTGATTTTCAGGAAGATCTAATCTTTTTCATAAGATGCTTAATAAAATATACAACCCTTGTACAGCTAATGCCTTAATGACTGACTTGAGATTTTTTTTTTTACTCTTGCATTGAAGAAACAAAAAATGTAGACGATCCATGTCCAAATCAAATAGGACCAGCTTCCTTTTATTTTTGTTTCTTTTTATTTCAGCAGCAGCTCCTTTCTCTCTTTTAAAATTAATCAGTGTGTTGATTTCAAAACCCAAACACTAAGAAAGAAAAATTTTTTAAAGATGGTCATTATCTAGAAATGGAACCAAGAACTAGTAAACCTAGCAATATACGGTTAACCAGCTGTTCATCCCCTGCCAGTAAAAACTGCTTCAGGATAAATTTGTCCTTCTCCAAGGACATTTGCTTTTTGAAGGCACAAGGAAGAAATCAAATATACCAGGAATACTGGAAAGTTTCGTTTTATTTCTAATTTTAAATAAAATTCAACGCTTTGGCGCAATAGCTTCTATCACCCCAGAGACACCCGGGGACAGTCTCGGGTAGAAAGAAAAACATGGGCTCTTGCAGCAGGAGGTTACCAGTCCCAGAATCACACTTCCTAACCAGGTGATCCCTACCAGGTCCCTTGGCCTCCCCGAGCCTGGTTTCTTAATTCATAAAACCTGAGATCAATAAGCCTCTGATCTCACGGGGTTGAAGAGGGTAATACTTGAAAGTATTTTTTATACTCTGATAGTACAAACTTTTATACAAGATGAAACTCTTATGTCACATGGTATATACATTTACAACAGTGCAGTTTCCTTTCATTGCATGAAATGCTCTGCATTACAGAGAATTTCAACCACATTCGATGTTAAACGAGCTTTCATGTGCCTCGACGTGTAACCACCATTTTGTCTCTGAAAAACAGGTGGATCGATTTCCAATCAAACAATTAGGCCCTCCCCCTCCCTTTCCTTTTTAAATAAAGCCTACTTGTTAGTTGGGGATTCACCTATTTTTCTCTGCTCAGTACTACCTGGAGTTTAGGGCCCTCCTGTGAAGGAACTGTAAGGGACTCACTATCCCATGAGTTTGTGGACAGTGGGGACCAGTGTTGCGTATCTAGCACACAGCACAGTGCTTGGCGCAGAGAAGGTTTGGTGAGTGTTGGTTGAACTCAGCTGCTGAACAGAATGGCACTGTGATGACAGAGGCACATAGTATTATTTGGCAACCCTCTCGAGCTTCTCAGGTGTGATCTGAAACTGGCCCCCGTACGCAGAGGGCAGGGGGAGACCGAAGAAAGTAGCCGGCCTCTCCAGGTTGGTAGGTGGCAATTTTATGAAGCAGAGGGAACTTACATACAAGACTTGTCTTGTGTGGCAGCAAGATGAGTAAGTCCTTGCACCCTCCCATCAAATTGGAAAATTTACAGAGACCCTAACTAGGTTTAATTCTGTGTATTACACAGGTGTCCTCAACACCACATCATGCTCTCAAGACTATGTCCTTGGAGCAGCCTCTGGGAGTGGAAGAGGCAGGAGGAACCCCCGTGCCAAGGGCAGAGAAGGGGATGAGGAGCCTCAGATTGCCTGCCGCCAGTTCACGGGCCAACCAGCTGTCATGTCTTTCGTGACCTTCCTCGACACTGTGACAATATAGTAAAGCAAGTGGGTAGGCCTGCAGCTGACAAGCGTGGAGCAGAGACTTCTGGCCTGGAGACAGCAGTGATCACCCATCAGAAGGTAATAAGGCCAGTGGTGGAGGTGTGTCCCTTGTTTGTGTGTAAAGGCGGAGTACGATTCTCCCTCTTGTGAGGTTATGTATACTTTTTTCTTTGTATAAATGTATATATAGATAGATGATGGGAATTTTGATGGCTAGCTACATCTATAGGTCCATTTAAGTGACATTTTGGGTAAAATCTGTTTGTTAAAAACTACCAAGACCTCTTCCTTTCTCTAGTTGTGAAAGATTATCTATTTTGTCTTTTTATTCCAATTTGGCTTTTCAATCAAAATCTAATTTTACTTATTTTATCTTATCACAGCTTATAAATATATATGTGTATATATATATATTAAAAAAAGAAATAAGTTACAGATGAAGGAAAAAGCCAGTCTGTTTGTAAATATATTAGTGTGTTTCATTTCACTCAGATGCCTCCCTGGTCTGAATTAGGCTATAATGGGGCCAAACACTGAGCTTAGTGTTGGTTTTGTGGGGGAAAAGCCAAGTAGTCAATTTTAATTACTTGTTGCCATATCCTTAAACAATGCACCAAGCGTGGAAATGTTCAAAATATCTTTCCTTCTGTCTGATTTCACTTTAGTCAATCCAAATTTGGCATCACTGCTTTCTGAAACATTTTTGATTTTAGAGCAGTTGGTGATTTTAATAATTTAGTATAGAGGAGAGAATGAAGAGAAAGAGATTGGAATTTAAAGCACAATGGCAAAAAAGTTAATTTAAAGTGATGTTTGGTTAAAAAAAAAGGTTCCCTTTGCAATGCTGTTGTGTAATTGAACGGATTAAGGGAACTGACGGGAACTTCACGGGTGTCTCAGTGGAGGTCTCTGAGGTCAGCCCTCGGCTCTTGTGCCTCACGTTAAACAAGTTTGTCAATTTTCCATCAGATTGATTTTTCTCACAGGTCTGAAGGCCTTGTCTTATTTCGCCTTATTTCCACAGGGGTTCTTAGCATTGCAAACTTCCATTTACTTTTGTTTCAAATTGTGAAGAGTGATTTTTATCTCTGAGACATCATCAAAGGAGAAACTCTAGAATTGAAACACCCTGTTTAATATGTAGACCGTGTTCGTTGTCTACCGTTTTCTTTCATTGTTTTTTTTTCTATTAGAATGAATAGCCCTTTAAGGATAATTGTGTTTATCTAGTTTACCTGGAATTGTCTTTTGCATTTGATTTTTTTTCAAATATTTGCTCACTACAGAGGTTTTGAAAAAGATCAGGTGAGTTGTTCCTTTGAAGGTACGTTGTTAAGTGACTATGAGAAGGTTCCAAATATACCCCTGGGAAATAGAGAGACTTACCAATATTTAAGAGTTGATCTACCTGGCCCAATGACATCTGCAAGAACTCAAGCACTGAGCAAAGAAGCTATTTCTTGGCTCTTAATTTTTAGTTCCTTTGTGGTAAATATTGGATTTCTCAGGGTTTCTTTTTTCCTTTTTTTTTAAAGTCGTGTTCTGTTAGTTCCAAAAAAGAAAAATCACTTTTACTCCAATTAAAAAAAAATTCCTTAAAATGACTTTTAGTCTTATGACTTCCTTTTGAGTTTTTTGGAAAGCATACAAGAAAAAAAAAAACACATTTACATAAGCAGAATCAATTATGTCTTTCATTGCTGTCCTTACACGTGCTTGACTATTTCTTATTTAAATAGGAAATCACAAAAATGTACACATCATACATTTCTGTTTTCTTAAACTTTCAAACATTTTCTTCACATACATGGTCTAATTTGCTCCTCCCAGCAGTGCTGTGAATTAGGAAGAATGAGTATTACCAACCCCCATTTACAGATGGCATGAGTATGTCCTCCCCCAAAGTGTATTAGTAAATGCAGAGTTGGATCTAGAACTCAGGTCTTCAGACTCTTCAGCCTATGCCCCTTCTACTGCATCCTACTGCTTGAAGGAGCTTGTCAAAGATGCTGGATCCCTTAAATTGATACCCTGGCAATTTTTCTTTCAAAAAAATGGAAATGGTTTCTTCATCCTCAACACTACAATCACTTCATCACATTAATGGGGAAAATCTTCTCATTTCCAGACTTTTGACAAATAGTTATCAGTGGATAAATGAACCCTGCTCTGTGTCTTACCTGGTAATTTATTAGCTGTTTTCATATTAATAGGGCCGACCTTAGGAGGAGGTGTCTGTAATGCCTGAAATTCTACTATTATAACATTGATTTCTTTGCCTGCTTTTGTCCCCATTGAAAATGCAAATAATCCTCAGCGAATCATGAAACGTTAATTAAAATTTTACTATGTGCTAGTCTCTGGTTATAGATACAAGTAATAATAACATGTACTGAACTCTTAGTACCACCAGACACTGTGCTGAGCACCTTGCACATATCTCCTTTAACTATAAAGCAACCCACTAGGTAGGTTCTGTTATCCTCATTTACAGATTTGGAAATTGAGACTCAGGGGTGCCTGAGTGGCTCAGTGGGTTAAGCCTCCGTCTTTGGCTCAGGTCATGATCTCAGGGTCCTGGGATCGAGCCCCGCATCCGCATCGGGCTCTCTGCTCAGAGGGGAGCCTGTTTCCCCCTCTCCCTCTGCCTGCCTCTCTGCCTACTTGTGATCTCTCTCTCTCTCTCTGTCAAATAAATAAAATCTTAAAAAAAAAAAAAAAGAAGCAATTGAGACTCAGGTTTAAAAGTGTGTCCAAGGCTCACAGCTCACGGAAGAGGTAGGATCAAGATTTTGAACGTGGTCAGCTTGGCTCCCAGTTCTTTGCTTTTAGTGCTCATGCTATAGGAATCAAGTTTCCCGCCCGTGAGAAACTCATGGTCTGGTCAGAGACAGGATGGGGTGATGGGGTCAGAAAACTGTGGGACCGCAGAGGAGGGAGTGCTGCACTTTGCCTGCAACACAGAAGGCTTTCCAGAGAGGAAGATTGGGGCCTGAGCCCTGAAGGATGGGTAGCAGTTTTCCAGGAGGCTGAGCAGTGAGGTGGAGAGGGCATTCCAGGCAGAGGGAACAGCCAACACCAAAGGAACATAAAATATGTGGTGTGCTTGGGAATGGCAAGTAATTTGGTGTCATTGGAACAGAGATATTTACTAATGGTAGCACTAATAGAAAAGAGGTTGAAAAGCTGCAGGTAAATGCCAAAATACCAAAGACTGAGGATGTTCTGTGCTGGATTTTTAGAATTTTTCTTTTGGAGCAATAAGCATCCATAAAATATTTTTTAGGATGGTATGATTGGATTTGTGGTAAGAAATAGAGTGTAGAGCAAGAATACCATTTATTAGACTGCTAAAATAACCTAGGAAACATAGGACTGGCTATGCTAGTTATCTCTGCTGTACAACAAATTATCCCCTAATGTAGTACTTTAAGCAGTAAACATTTATTATTTTACGGTTTCTATGGCTCAGAAATCCAGGTGTGGATTTCCGGGTGTTTCTGACTCAGGAGCTCTCACCAGGTGCAATCAAGGCATCAGCTAGGACTGCAGTGTCTCCAAGGCTGGACTGCGGGAGGACCCATCCTAGGCTCACTCACATGGCTTGTGGAGGGTCTCAGACGACCCACCTCCAAGCTCACTTGGGTGGCTGTGGCAGGCCTCTGGTTCTCTTGGGTTGTTGGCCGAGATAGCAGTTCTTGCCACATGGGCCTCTCCACAGAGCTACTCACAACATGGCAGCTTGCTTCCCCCTGGAGCAAGGGCTCTAAGAAAAGGAGAGCATGTACAAAGGAGAGATAGGATGAGGGAGCAAGAGAAGGTAAGGAACACAAATGCCACAGTCTTTTGGGAATGTAACCTCACCATTAATATCCTGTAACTTCTGTCATATTCTCTTTGTTAAAAGCAAGTCACGAGATCCAGCCTACTGCTGGGGAGGGAATTATACAAGGGCATGAATACCAGGAGGCAGGATCGAGACCACTGGGAGTCATTTTAGGGGCTGCCTACCAACACCGGCTTCTTAGAATGTTGATTTTGAGCCGCTTATGGGGCCTTAAAATGCTGATGTCAATTGGGCGGTTGAAAATATAGGTTTGAAGTTGAAAAGGAAAGTTGGATCAAACTATAATTGTGTGTGAAGCAGTTTTTTTTTTTTAGATAACTCTATGGCAGCTGTGTTTGAATGTGGGGCACACCATGGAAACATTCTCATTTACTTAGTAAATATTCAAGCACCCTCTGCATGTAAGATGCTATGCTAGGCCTTCAGGTAATAATTTGGTGTGCTGCTCTTCTGTGTCTTAATGGGGCTCAGCCTCTTCTGGGATTGTAGAAAGTAAAGGCTTTTTAATGGCAAGAAAATATGAGGTTGCAAGCCCTCATACCCTCCTGTAAATGGTCCATATTTTCGCCATAAGCATCTTCGCCGTAGACATCTTTGCTGCAAGCATTTTCACCGCACACATTTTCGCCGCATAACTAAGTGGCCATAAGGCAATTTTGCTGTAAAAAGATAAAAAAAATAACTGGTTGACAGTTTGGTTTCTTCAACTGGTTGACAGTTTGGTTTCATTGACACGGTACTCTCATTTTATATAAATCTTAGCCCTTGTGGTGGTCTATACTGCGGTGCAGAGTTTTGAACCCATGTTCCCCCTAAAACTTTGGAACACCTATCAACGAACGTGTGACAATATGCCAACAACAGAGAGCAGTGGAGAAGATTTTCACAATGCAATACAAAGCTCAGTTACGAATATACATCCTAATATTTGGAAACTGATACCTCTCTTTATGAAGGAAGAGATTTTAGCAAAAAAAAGAAAAATGCCATGCTGAGCCAGGAGATGAACCAACAAACGAAAAATAATAATAGGTGCTCCAGGGTGGCTCAGTCGGTTAAGTGTCTGCTTTCAGCTCAGGTCATAATCTCAGGGTCGTGAGACTGAGTCCTGCATCAGGCTCCCAGCTCAGTAGGGAGTCTGCTTCTCCCTGTCCCTCTGCTGCCCCCTCTCCTCTGTCCCCTCCTTCTCTCTCTCAAGAGAGAAAATAAAATAAAATCTAAAAAAAATAATAAGTATAATATTATGAAGGACTTAGAAGACAAGTGCTTAGGTAAAATTCACAAAACAAAACAGTTATTTGCACAGCATTGCCATGAATCTACACACATTTTAAATGTATTCAAATAATTGTATTTTGCAACCAAGTCCTTTTAATTTCATTATTCATTTTTCATGTTTCATCATGTCCTTTTAAATAAATGTCTGCCTTTTATTTTTTTGTGATTTTCTTTTACAGCAAAATTGCCTTACAGCCAATTAATTATGTGGCAAAAATGCTTCCAGCGAAAATGCTTGGGGCAAAGATGCTTCCAGCAAAACTACTTAGAACCCCTCTTGTAGCATTGCCTAAATGTGGCTAGAGGGAAGGCCAGGCCCTGGGAGTGATGACCTTGGCACATGAAGCAGCTCCTGTAACCATCCCATAGGATGGGCCAGGCTAAGGAAAGGCAATGCTCAGATACAGCTGAACTCCAGCAGGTGCAAGCTGATCTAAGCTAGCTGACTGGAATGCAAAACTGACTAGGATGAGGAGCCCACACCCACTGCTGCCTTCGTTTCAGTGAACTCAGAATAAATTATTTTGCAAGAACCACGATTAGACTGTGGCAGAGTTTACGGACTGCAAGCCCAAATGCCAAAGATAAGGGTGTTTTCTGCTTCTCTTTACTCAAAGTGGATTACATACTTAAAGAAAAAAAAATGAAGTGGTCATTTAAAGCCATTTTTTTAGATAGTTTAAACAGGTTAAATGTGATTATAACAGACACCATTACAACGATAACAGCAAGTATAATAGAGACTAATGCCCAAGTGATGACATACTTCTTGCAAACAATATGCAATATTCAAAGCAATTAGGCAGTGTCTTAAAGTTTGTTGAAATTGGATTTTACTTATATCCAGATAATTAAGGCAAGTCAGTAGTTTTCCTGAAATCTCCAGATAATTGCTTCACTTACCCCCTTGGGGCATATGTGAATAGCTAGATCCCCATGCAACTTAAGGAACAGTCCCTGGTGTCTCAGAAAAGTTGTAAGTACCTCACACTTTGGTACAGGATCTAGTTCATTATTCAAGAAGGAAAGAAAGTACAGCAATCCTCAGATAATTAAATGCCTAGCTTGTCAACACTCAATGTGATACATTAACACGTGAGAAAATACGTGAATTACAACTTTCTGGAGAGATGTATGACTAAAGCTTTACACAGCCAAGCTTTGGGGGAAAAAATACTGCTAGAGCCAGGGAAGTAATGTCACTGTTCTACCCAAATATGACTCAGGTCCTTCCATGTGGCTAATTTAATTGATACCTGTTATTTTTCATTTCCGCATTCAAGACTGCTGCACTGTGTGACATGAGATGGAGCTCTGGCTCCAGGTAGGAAGCACAGCCTTGTCTATGGAGTGCTCTTTTCCACCAGGACTCCTTCTTTGGCTTCATGGAAACATCTAGATGTCTGGCCTCGCTTCTTCTAATCTTTACCCCTCTTTCTTCCTGTACTACTTCATCCAGCTTGACTTGCAACATGCTGATGGTTGAGGTTATTGTTAGGACCAACATTCCGAATCATTTGTGTCTCACAAAAATCTAGCAAGTAGTTAAAGCTGGTGTCCCACGGGTCTGCACATATTTACGACACTAATATATTTGGAATATCTGAACGAGAATGTGATCTGACCTGATATAGGAGTATCATAATCATACCTTATATTTTTGAAGCATTTTAAAACTTTTCCAAGCCTTCAAATTTATATATATATATATATTAAAATTTTATTATATTTAAAATTTTATGTGTTATATATTTAAACATACATAATATATATTTAAATTTTCATTGATACATAAGGCAAGTATTACTGAGTTTATATTTTAAAGGAAGAGATGGCCACAGAAAGTCGAGCCATTTGTCTAAGTTCAGACACATTTGGTGACAGGACTGCGATGATATATTATTCCCTTCCAAGGAAACTGGTAAAAAGAAATTCACAGTACCTCTCCTCCCTGTTTTCATCAGTCAGGGCAGCAAGCATAAACCCCATAGTGAATGGATTCTCACCAAAGTCAGATCTTTACATCCTGCTGAACTGCTCTATCACCATTTTCTTCCTTGCTCCTGCCCCGGCTCCCCACTCCTCCCCCCCCCCCCCCCGCCCCCAGCCAATAACACT
>CM052895.1:71093891-71130975 GCA_028534135.1 Potos flavus | reverse complement strand
CCACTGAGAATGATATTTGCTGTGGGTTAAAGTAAACATTTAAAGGCTAAATTTTTCTTTTAATTTTTAAACATAAATCTTATCATATATTTTTATTTTAAAAAAATGATTTGCAGTTCTACTCTTAAATTCCCACCTAGCTGCCAATGTAAGGCATCAGTATTCTGTTTCATTCATGTTACGTATAGACCCATGCCTATATACAAATTTCAGAGTAAGACACATCAGCAGCCACCTGTAACTGTTGTGAATGCTGTGTTAATGTGTGAGTACCTTTGGAATCCCCAGTTGGAGTAGGAAGAGAAGCAAGCAAATGGACACTTGGTACCACTGGGAAATGACTCTTTGTTAGGTAAGACTCCATTGCATTCAAGCTTTGTGAGAGGACAAATTTGACAAGTTAATTTGTCATTTCTCTTACCTAAGTGCTTCTGCTGTTGAAATCTCCTTGTATCGTGATGCAGAATCCATCCCCTCCATCTCCCACCTGAATGTAGACCTTCATGGCATTCGGTTGTGGCGCCATTTGTTTTGAGGACCTAACACAAGACATGTGATCAGTGCTTCCCTGGGGCTTAAAGGTTTTATTTAGGAGAATAGGTATTTAAGAATGCAGATAGCCAACCAAGTGCTAGCACTGAACTTCAGATCTCAAATGGCAGAGGAACCCACGGAACTCCTAAGTAAATAAGATTTAGTATCTCCTATCTTTCCCCATGCCTGGAGCTCCTTTCCTTCTCGAAGCTGTGGGAGTTTCTTACTTTCCAGGAGCTCTTTTCCTTCTCGAAGCTGTGGGAGTTTCTTACTTTCCACTCAGTACTCACTGTGGCTCCCTCTCTTGTGAAGGCGGTAGGTTTTCTCTCTTTCCTGTTACTTTCCCCTCTCTCTCCTCACAATGGAATTCCTGCTACTTTTGGTACAAAACTGGCAGTTAACCTGTGATTTGTACGCTCCTAAATGGTGTAATAGATACCACTTTTCCTAAGAATAGACAACGTAAGCAGGTTTCGTCCCAGATTACATTCTTGAGTTTGGTTAATGTCTTCTGGATTCGGTGTCTTTTCTCCAAAGATCAACTTTAATACTTAAATTTAAGTTCCTAGAGGTTACAACTGGGGGACGTATTTTGGGAAAGAGGGGGTGGTCCTCAGCAATTCTAAAACATTTGTTATAAAGATGCCACAGTTGTGAATTCTTTTTTCCCAGTTCAGATATTTTTAATTCATAAGTAACTATCTTCCACTTTTGCATTATGTTGGTTCCAATTTAGCCTAATTTTCAAAGGTCAGGTTGCTATTACTTTAACATCCCTTAAGGAAGCTCCCTGTGTTTGGCATTCCTTCGTACTTAACAGTTGATCCTCCAGAGATGTGAAGGGAGTCGGGAAACTGGCTGGGTGCCTGACCCTCCACTACATTCTGATTCATGAATTTAATAAATTACACTTGGACAAGCCCGGACCATCACACGTCACACGTTCTTTAAAGTCAGGCTTTGTAAGAAACCCTACCTTACATGCTAGTGATCTTAAATAACAGCAATAGCAACACTAGTGACTATTGAAAGTGCCATTTAAGGATGGCAAGAAAACTAAATATCTTTATGAAAGGTAATGAAAGTTAATTTCCACAGACACTTTTCAAAATTAAGTACTTGAGACACCTTACATTTTTCTTACAATTCTAAAAATAATTAGATCACAATGTGGATTAATTTCTTGTCACATTTAATTTTTAAACAAAAGCTGTTGTTCAGTTCAACAACAACAACAACAACAACAACAAAAGTCCCCAAATGCTACCAAAGAATATTACCCCTTTTTTCTTCCCCTGGCATTTTTCTCGAGAAAGATAAAGGTTAGGTCTCCTAGATTTTGGACTGCAGACCAAAATGGGATTCTTAGTCTGGTTCCTTGTATCTTAAAAAAAGTGATTAAAATAATAAATAAGTAAAACAAAATCAATAAATAAAAATAAAATAATATTTTATATTTGTAATAAACAAAAAATAAAATAATAAAAATCAAATTCTTGATTAAGA
Source organism: Potos flavus (assembly GCA_028534135.1). Taxonomy (NCBI): domain Eukaryota; kingdom Metazoa; phylum Chordata; class Mammalia; order Carnivora; family Procyonidae; genus Potos; species Potos flavus. The sequence goes on along the minus strand of CM052895.1, from coordinate 71,128,935 downwards.
AAGAAATTCTCTCATTAACTCCTTATAATATTATAGGTAATGGATCTGACTATTGGAAAAAATCTTATTTTCAAGATCCCAAAATGGAAAAAAATTGTACATGTAGTATCCCGGCAGCCATAAGGAACTATTAACCCAGATTGAACCTGATTGCTAAGATCTTGAACTCTCCATTTAGAAAGAACTGAGTTCTGATCCCAGCACCACCATTTACTCCCTTATGACATTATATAATACTGTCACCCCTCTGAGCCTTGGTTTCTCCATCTGTAAATCTGAAATACTAATACCTACTCTTTGGGTTATTGTGAGCATGAAACAAGACAATAAATATAGAGTACTTAGCTGAGGTAAGCGTTCAGTTCATTGTAAAAAACTACTCTGATGAAGCCAGCTTGACTTTCAGGACATTACAAAATACTTGGTATCAAATCAAGTCTTAACAGATAATGAAATGGCTTTGACGTAGAGAAAGTACCAGACTTACAGGGGACCATCTAAATCCCAGGCCCTGAGAGGTCACCGGGCATTGCAGATTTAACCATATGGTGACAATCTTTGCAAGTTTTGCCTTCTATATTTCCCAGGAACTCTGTGACCCTGAAATCCCAGCCACCTGGCCTCCCACCTGTTGTGGGGAAGCTCCCAAGAACAGGGCGCAGGTCAGGGGTGAGAGCAGGGAAGGCTTTGTGGGGAGCTGGAGGGACCTGCTGCTGTGGGGACACCTGCGGAAACATTCAACAGCTTGAACTCGGCAATGTGTGGCTGGGGAGACCAGTCCAAGCGGGTGGGCAGCATCTGTTAAGGATGACCAGCCTCATTCACTGGCTAAAATACTCTCTCAACAGCTGAGGTGGAGGCAAGCTAGTGGTGAAGCCAGAAATCTAGACCACTTAAGCCTAAAGGGGAGAGAGAATTTTCATTTACTTTCTCCCACCTCCCCCCTCCTCCGCCCCAACCGCTTTATCCACCACTTTCTCTGCCTCCCTCTCTCTAGGCCACTCTGCCTTCCTCTTTGGCCACCAGGCTCACCCTCTGACCATTCCCAGCCCATGCGAGGTGGTAACACATGGACTCCAGAGTCAGACTAGCAGAGTTTGAATCCCAGCTCTACTACTTGTTAGCATTGGCAAGTTATTTCATCCTTTGAATCTCCATTTACTTACCTGTAGGATGGGATCAATCAATATTATTTGTTTCAGAAGTGGTTGTTGAAGTTTCAATTGTATAATATAAACTTCACAATAAACACCAGCTCTTATAACCCTTTAAGAAACAGTTATTTCCCGAGCGTCTAGTGTATGCAAGGCAGGTGCCAGAAGGAGGAAATTCAGTGGAGAAGAAAGCCATTCTGCTGACTCTCCTCTGGAAAGGAACACATATAACACATATCCATAAAAAATCATACAAGAACAGTGGGGATGTGAAGAAAGGATGTATGGTGTGATGAAGATATATAGCAAAGGGCTGAAAAAGCTTTCCTTGAGAATGTGGCAACGTGGCTGACATCTGAAGAACGCATGGCCAGCTTCTGCCCAGCCCTGTCTACCTGCCCCTCTGCCTGGGCCCCAGAGGTGCTTCGGGATTTGTCTGCCCTCCCCCTTCACGGTGATCTCCATCCTACCTGCCCTTGGGCCTTCATCTTGTCCATAAAAGAACCAAACAGTCTTTAGGTGTGTGTTAACGTGGGAGGGTGTGCTGGTCCAACATTAGCCTGCCAGAACTTTTGTCCACTTCATGAAGTCTCCCTGAGGGGCAAGCACATCTGTGCATTTACAGTGAAGTGTGTGGGTATTTTGGGAAATAACCTTGATAGGGTCATGGTTCAAGGATGACTCCCTCATAGGATATTTAAACTATGAGTGATTTAAACACTCAGGTCAGCCTATGTGAGGTAAAGAAGAAAATGGATGGATTCTTCAGGTGGCAATCAACATCTGTGGTACCTCACACTTTGTTCACTGTTTTCTAGACCTGTCAGAACAGCACATTCTCTTCTATCTGACCTCCTGCTGTTATATAGCCTAAACTGCCCGGTCTCCTCTCTGGGGACCTCCATGACTCTCTTTCCCAAAAGCAAAATTAACCACTCCACCTTCTACAACATCTCTTGGCTCTCTCTTGTTTGGCTGTCTCACCAGCCCAGGAGCTGATCGAGGCCAGGGGATATCTCTTCACACTTCCTGCCTGGCACAGAGTGGCACTCAATTCCTGTAAAATGACTTGATACTCTCTTTGGGCATCCCTGCAACTCTGATACCATGTACAGGAGAGCCTGAGTTTTTATAAAAGCCAACGATAGTTAAGAAGAAAACACTTCTATTTTATCATCTCCTCATTACATATTGGCTTCCAAATCTTTAATGCTTTCACATATTTTCCTTATCCTACATCCTACCTTCATTTGAACTCAGGATACATTCTTGGTGCTTTGTAAAATTTAATAACAATGCATTTTATTATATATTTATTCATCCCAAACCTGTTCTCAGATATGTACATATATAGAGGTATAGCCGAGTCCTGTAGATATTTATAATGTTTGACTCACTTCAGAATGATTCCTGGGATTTTTGCTGGGTCAGCCATCTGGCCCCTGTACTATGGGCTGTCTGGTGTCTCACTGCGGTGTCTCCCAACCTTCTATCCCCTCGTTCAGTTGGGTGACAGCTTGCCTCTGTGGTCAAATCCAGCCCCCACCTCCTTGAGCCCTTCTCCCACACAAGTCAATCTTTGAGTAGTTGTAGTGGACAGAGCTGAGGTGGTGGCCACATGTCAGAGGTGGGGGGTGCAGAGGGAAGAAGAAGGAAAAGGGAGTGCTCCCAGCTGCATGACTGTCAGGGGCTTCTGGTGCGGGAATCTGATGGAGTCAGGAGGTGAGAGGAGGACCAGCTGCTTAGCAGCTATTTATAAGACTGTCATATGGGGAAGTGTGTCTGGCCGGCAGAAGCAAAGGGGGGTGGCGGACTGAACTGGCTCCTTATTTAGCTTCATGACACACACGCAGCCCAACTGTGAGAACCCACTCTGTGTGGAGACACCTGGTCAAATCTGCCACTGCCAGACGGTGGGAAAGAACATTGACATTTCTCAATGGGATTGAAAAATGGTGGTGCGATTGAATTTTCAGCAAGAACAATAAACTTTTTCCTATTTTCTTTTCCTTCCTTGCTCAATCTCTTGGGCCTCCCATCAAATGGACTGGAGTTATCCCCAACCCCCACACCGAGGAGTCCAGGCCCCCAGCCTGTCAGTAATGCAGTGCCAGTCAGGAAAGAATGGGAGTGAAGTTCGATGCTTCTTTAAGCTGGGCGGGAGCAATCCAAGTCAGGAGATTTTTACAAAACCAGCTAAGCAGCAGGAAACAGTGTCAGCTGGCCTCCTGGAGTGGAGGGAGGTTAATAATGTGGTGCATTTGGGGTCCGTTTGGGGACCAATGTTATTTAATGTGTTTATTATTGATTTGGAGGAACAAGTGGATAGTACGCTGTGGAGGGCACGGAGTTATTTCACTTAGTAAACACCACAGAGAGTTGTAGAGAATTCAGGAAGGATTTTCCATAGAGTTAAAGAAATTAGAAATGAAAACGTCTTGTTAGATGATGTACTCCATCCCAGCGGGCCAGCACAGAATTGTTGCCAACAATAGAAAATATTTCCAAGAGTTTAATTCAACCTCAATTTTTAAATGCCTTGAGTGTGCTCACCTTCCCATTGGAATATGGAAGTTATATCTCTTCCCTAATGCTTGTCTCAAATTTTTCTCTTTAAATTCCTTCTCTTACGCCCCACAGTTATTCCATGGGGATGAGTGCTCTTTGTGGCTTCTCCGTATTTCTCTTTCTGTATGCCATAATAAAAGCAGGCCATTAACATCCCTCCTGGCCAACTCTGCTCCAAAGTAATTCTTTTATCTTTTCTACCATTTTATCATTTATCATTCTTCCCAGTTCCCAAATCCTGGTAACGGCCTCATCTCCTACGTTCTTTTTCGGGTCCCCAGAGTAGCCTGGTCCCAAGCCTGGCAGGTTGTCCCAGTGGCTTCATCTCCCGTTCCCCTTCCAAAGGCAAGAAAATGATGTAAATGTTATACAAACATGTATTTAGACAAATACCTATTTGGATATCCAATGACCTGTGGCTGAAGCTCAAAATCCTAACACCCAAGTGAATAGATTGAAAACTCTTCTCCACCTTGCCGCCTAGGCTAACCATCCACCTTCTTGAGTTCCAAGTACCCATCGAGCATGTTTTGTTGTCTAAAATATTCTTGACCATGCTGAAAGATGGAGCAGCTTAATGAGAGATGGCTCTTTAAATAAATGTAAAATTGTTTTAAAAATGGATACTTCTCATCCTGATTTCTTAACTGCATCCATAGCATGGGTAAACATGATTTGAGGATTAAGTGTAATATATGTCCAAGTAAGCCAATGAAGGAGGCTTCCATTTTGTACCCAATTTCAATCACTGGTTTTCTTCCCATTGGTATTACCTTCTTATATGCAGCCCTCGTCATGTATAACTACTTACTGACCTCCCAACTCCAGTGTGGACACAGAAGAGATGGCACTGGAGAAGCTGCATGGAAAAAAAAAAATCTCCTTGCAGCCTTGTTGTTACATTAGAGGAGTTTTACAGTCCTTCCACTTTAGCAAAACAGGCTTTTTTGTGGAGATGTCCTTACATTGCCTCCTCTCATCTGGGAGGAAATATGGTTCTCCCAGTCCCAGATAAATACTTAAGGGATCAGAGACTGTTCGAGCCGGAGAGATCTTAAAGGTCATTTTAATTAGCCCCAGCATTTCTAGATGCTGGAACGGAGAAACACTGGGTTTAAGCTCTTTGTTTGAATGCATGAAACAACTCCAGCAATGCATCTTTGAGTAGAAAAATTTTCAACAGATGTAAATGAAAGAACTACCACTTTTGATGTAGTTGCAGTATGATTCCGACTGGTACCTCCCAGCTGGTGTAAAGCCTACAGCAGGAGAGCTCCGCCCTATTTGCGTCTCTTATCAACTGTTAGTCGATTTGTTAGTCTTGCCCTGGAAATGTACGTTCTGAGCCCAAGCGGGCAGGTTGGGGAGCTTTTGCAGAAGGACACGAGAAGCTCTGGGGGAGGAACAGGGTGCTAGCCCAGCCAGCCAGCTCAGCCTCATCAGCAGTGGGGGATCACGGGGTGACGGATGCCACAGGCAGATCATTCTCACGTTGAAAATGCATAAAATTCAAAAGCCGCTCTCAAAAGCAAATCTATTTATGGGTTCATAATAGAAAATGAGTAACTTCTTATCTTCTGAAGTAAATTTCCAGTCTCCATTGCAATATCTATATCTGCAGGACACCCTAGGGGATGGCTGTGCTGTGCCCCCCGGATGCTCCTTCAGGACTGAGGGTCGAATTCCTCCTGTTCATGGGAGCCCGGCTGCGGATGGTACTGAGCTCCGGCAGCTGACTCACTTCAGGAACTGGCCCAGAGCTGGAGTGAGCTGCCTTGCCCCAAGTCACATCCTTGCCCAGGGAGGAGCCAAGGACCCATCCATTTCACTCCCAACGAAGGTTTCTCCTGAGAGCACTCCTCAAGAAATTTCCTACATGCTCCTCCTAGGAGTCTGCTCCCTCGGGGCCCTGACCTAAGGTAGATATACAGGACAAGTATTATTATTGCCACTATAAAAATGTAGGACTGGAAGCTCAGAGCAAACACTTCTCCTTTCATAGCACTCATCATATTTTATTGTTTAATTATATTCTCTCCCACTCCAATCAGAAATCTTCAGAGTTACCGAAAAACTTTCTCAAAATGCAACAGCCTGGGTCCTATCCTGGATATGCTACCAGTTCTATTAGGTCTGGGCTGGGGTTGCAGTGAGTGTGTTTTGCAATTTTTCCGGCAACTCTGAGGGACATCCCTGTTTGAGAACACCTAGATAGAAGGATCCAGTGTTTCTTACTCATTATTTCCCTCCAGCGCTTAAGACAAAGCCTGGCATATGGCAGCATTCAATAAATGTTAAATTAACGAATGAATTCCCTAAAGTCATAGATTGGTTCATAACAAAGGCCTAGGACTCCTGGACCATTGCTTTCACTGCTGGAGGTATTTAAAAAAAACAAAAAACAAAAAACCACAACTTTCTTAGCAATATCTTAATCAGCACTCCTTTGGCAATTGTTTATTTAACTTCTTAAAATTTCTCTCAGCAGTGGTAACAAAAATAAAACCACAAAAAAGCTGCATGCTAATCGGCTCTCTTAATAATTTCACCACCAAATTATATTGTACACTCTCCACTGTCATCCCCTACTTCAGAGTCATCAGTGCTAGAAAGATGATAGATACACATATTAGTCTCTGGTCGTAATGAACACATCCATTATAAAAGCAATAGTAACTGCAACAGGGATTATGTGCTCGGTGAAAACATCTCCTGTGTCTTGTAAACACCTCAGCCTTCTGGCAGCCCCCTGTGGGCCTATTTACTGCCTCTACAATGCAAGGTAGCTACTGTCTAATTATACACAACTGGCTTGGTTAATCCTGTATAATAATAATTAAAAACAATTCACATTTTTTTCTTTTACTCTCTTTATTAACTTTAAACTTTTAAAAGCCTCAGAGGTCCCTGTAGAATCAAAAGCTTATTAAAATATCAAGACATGCGAGCCTTTTCAAGTGCATATTATTACATTTGTTTTTGTTAACATGACAAGGCCCAAAAGAAACTCAGCAGACTTCTGTAGATCAAAACAAAGGCGATGTGAGAGAAACTGGAGCATGGGTGCAATGTCACCCACAGTCATACCGAAAACAGCAGGCCCCAAGGGGCTGCCCTCAGCAAGCAGCCCAGATGGGCAGGACGACATCAAGGGAGAGAGAACACAGCTGGGGGAGCTGCCCCACCGTGGCTGCTTCCCCGGGGGACGACTGCCTAGGCTCTGGGGGCTTTCAGCTGCCTTGGTTACCTGGCCCGAGGGAGAGGGGTCCCTGTGTCAGATCCATCCTGTAGACAGGAGGGCTAGAGAGGGTGCAGGAAGGGAGGAGAAGGCGCCACTCTGGGCTGCAGGCTGCTGGAATACTCCAAGTGGACGACTGAAGGAGGTGGCTGCTTGGCTCGTGGGCAAATGAAGGAGTCTCGCTTACATACATAAGCCCATGTGTACTTTTTGGGAACATATACACAATGGACACTCCACAGCCTCTCCATGGGCCTTGGGTAAAACAGTGCCCTCCAGGCCACATCCTTCCTTGATTCCTTTCCTTTTTTGGAAACTCCCTTTGCTTTATTTCATCTCCTTCTCGGTTTGGGAGGTGAGGCATCAGGCTGAGTTGTGTACATGGTGGGATTGGGCGGCCAGCCTCCCTGGGATGATCTCAGGCCCCACAGGCTCTTGGGTCAGCCCAGGTAAAGACTAGTTACTAACTCTCGAAGTGGACTCTTCTTGTTCCTTAACCATGAAAGAAATCCCCATATCTGATGGAGTATTAGAGCTTTAGAATGAAATGGTTGGAGTGGTAGAGAAAGGAAAGATTCCCTTGCTTATCCATACTGACTAATTAGCACTAAGTAATTTTAATTGGTCTCAGGAAGCAGAGGAGAGTGTGAATCCACATAGACCACACATAGGCAATTACTATTCTGAGCAGAGAAGTAACATCTACCGAGCACCTTCTGGGGTCAGGCATTGGGCCAGGTGTCTCATGCATATGTAACCTCCTATTTGAGGTAGAGAATTATGTTACTCAAAGCGAGTACTGAGAACAGCAACTACACTTAGTCCCAATTTAGTAAATGGATTAACGCATAATACTCACAATGACATCGTATGAGGCATTGATATTACCATTTAGCAGATGTGGAAAGTGCAGCTCAGCAATTTGCCCTAGTCCTTGCTTCAAACAGTCCCCCCAACCCCCGCTTCCAGGTCTTCATATGTTCTCGGTTTCCATCCTACCCCTCCTTCACCCATTCCTCCTCTTCCTCCTCATCTCTTAATTTTGGAGTATCTTCTTTTCTAAATTTACTCCCTTGGTGATCTCACTGAACCCCATGGCTTGAAATACTGATAACTCCCTCATTTCTATTTCCTCCCCTCACTCCTCCATATATATCCCCATATATATCCCCATATATATCCCATATTCCAACTGCCATTCAGCACCTCTCATCTCCTTGCAGGTCTATTGGATATTTCAATCTTAACATGCTGAAAATTACCTTCTTGATTCTCCCCCACCAAATCCACTTCAGGTATGCCTTCTGCAGCTCAGTGATGGCAACCCCACCCTTCCTGTTGTTCAGGGCAAAAACGATGGCACCATCCCTGGCTCCTGTCATTCTCTGGTACCCTATCCATCCTCTATCCTCAAAATATGTCTACTTTTGTACTTCTCGTCAGTCCTCCAGCACTGACATCCAGGTCTGAGCCTTCACCATTGCTTGCTTGAATTATTGCAGCACCTAACCGGGCTCCCCGCCTTTAGCCGTGCCCCCTGACACGGAAGCTAGATCATGCCACTCCTTTGTTCAAAATCCTAAAATACAGACCATTCCACTCAGAGTTAAAAAAAAAAAAATTGAAATCCTTCAACAACCTACGGGACCCAACGTGACCTCCTACCTCCCTTACTTGCAGAATGTCATCTTTTTAAATTTTCCCCTCGCTCATTGAACTCTAGTCATCTTGTCTTCCAGCTTTGTTCTGGCTCTTTCCTCTCCCTAAAATTCCCTCCAGAAGTTCACCAGGCTAATGTGCTTGAAGTCTTTGTGCAAATCACACTTTCTTAATGACGCTACTAGGCTTAGTCAGTGAGATAAAGACAGAAACTGAGAGGGTCTTTATAGCCACTTGACATTGGCCTGACATCATCCATGCATATGGTCTCTTGAGCAGGGTAGAGGCCAGTCCAGGAATAGTTGTCCTGCGGGGTGAATCACATACGGTGTGAGCTTGCTCACAGGTCAGGGGCGGTGGAACCATGCATTGGTCTGCGACAGACTGGAATGTCCAGAGCGGCCTCCTTGTCATGGTAAATTTGAGAACTGACTGTTCCAAAGAGCATGTGGGCACTGAGGAGATTGTTCCATGTGAAACTGGGACTTGGAGGTTGGGGAAGAATTCTATTATGTCCAGCCGACCCGACACTTTGAAGCTCCTGCCAGTTCATTTCTCTTTTCTTCTTTCATGTTATCCAGAACCTTTATTCCCTTTTCCCCCCTTGAAGGTTGTATGTGATCCACTCAGTTAACTCGGAGAGAGAAGGCGGAGAGGTAGAGCGAGAGACAAAGAACACAGCTGCTGATCTTGACAGCTGCTGCTTCTGTTACTGAAACTGGGAATTAACTGAATTGGAGAGATTGGATAGAATTAGCAAGCCGTGGGATGGATCTGCTGGGAATTGGCTTTCTTCAGGCTGGTAGGAATGAGAGTTTGGGAGGCGAGCTGGAGAGGGAAGTCCCCTGCAGACCTCAAGCAGGAGCACTCACTGTGGTTCCGCTGGAGCTGATGTCGGCATCTCCCCTGAGCCAAGGAGGATCTGTTTCCCCATCTTTGCTCCCTTCTCAGAATCATCACCTTCACTCCCCACAGCAGACATTTTCCTCCTTTTCTTTCTATCACCTGTGGTAAAGTAGTTATCTTGATCAGGGAAGCATGAAGGGCTCTGACATTTTAATTATCATCTGTCTCCTTGAACAACAAGAATAAGAGGGAAAACAAATCCCTTAAGAGTTACCTGCTGGAGGGTTTTGCCAGATCTCCTTTTACCCTACCTCCTGTATAGTTGAGCGGGATCTGGGCTGCGAGTTATGGAAAGGGGGCCCATGAAAATGCAGAGCTGTGTGGGGCCTGCAGTGTGGAGCTGAGGAGGACCCCAGGAGGCTGAGTGTGGAGTTGTGTCAAGAGGCTTATACTGAGAGCTTCTGTGGATCATAAGTGAGTTACATAATTTCTCTTTTGCCTCTGTTTCCTAATCTAAAAGCAGGGCTCATATTAATATCACAAGATGGATGTAAGGATTAGATGTATGCGCAAAATATACGTTGCCCTCTTAGCACGGAGACAGATGCCTTAGAAGCGATGCTCAGACAGGAGACAGTGGTAGCAAGTGCTTTCAGTGAGTTATGTTTTGCGAATTTTACCGATTTCTGGACACCTTTTACTCTCTGGCTCCCTCAGCGTGCCAGGCGGAAGAAGGTCCACTTCCCCTCTCAAAATGTCTCCATCCTCACATGGAGGATGTTATGTTTTGTTATGTTACTCGGCAAAGGAGAATTAAGGTTGCAGGTGGAATTAAGATTATTAATCAGCTGGTTTCATGGTGGATTATCCAGGCGGACACAATGTAATCACAAGGGTCACTAAAAGTGGAAGGGGACAGCATCAGAGCAGGCCAGAGTGATGCCGTGTGAGGATTCGACCCTCCCATTGGTGGCTTTGGAAATGGAAAGAAGGCCACGAGGCAAGGAAGGCAGGCAGGCTCCAGTGGCTGCAAATGGCAAAGAAAGGGCTTCTTTCTAGAGCCTCCAGAAGGAAGGCAATCCTGCCAACACCTTGGGTTTAGCCTCATGAAATCCATTTCAAACTTCTGACCTCCAGAACTGTAGAATAAGAAACTGGTGTCATTTGTGTTTGTGGCCGCATGTGACAAATTTTGTGTTTGTGGCCACATGTGACAGTGGCAGTAGGAAACTAAAAGCCATCTCTGTCTGGCATTTGTAGAAATGCACAAAGGTCAGGTTCTCGGTTCCTGTCAGCAAATATTCAGCACGTGCTCACTGAGCTCCAGCTACATACACAATGTCATTGTCGGGCCTGGGCGAGAAGGGAAAGAATGCAAGACATCAATCTTCTAGGTCTGACCATGGAATTGGAGAACATAGGCAGGTATGTGTGCAATTTATGATATAAAAGTGGTTAAGGAACTACAGGAAAGAAGGAGGCCTTTGCTATGGAGATAATGAGTTTGAAGGGCTGGCTAGCATCGAAATATTTCACGGGCTTGACATTCATCTGAAAGAATGTATATTACATGATGTCCATGTGGAAGAATGCAGCTGGTTTGACTTCCTGTCTTTACAATCCGCAGACATAGACAATGAGTGGAAGAGAAGAGGTGTCAATGCCATTGCTTCTTAGCTGACAACCCTAGGATATGTCACTTTATCCTCTTCATCTATAAAACGTGGAAGATACCCAGAGGAATTTTATAAGGATTAACTAGACATGACCTGTGCAAGTACTTTGTAAGCTACAAGGAATACATACAAATAAGCTTTTTGCCTCTAATCTCTTTCGTAAAATTTGGTAGCCTATATCCAGCTGGCATCCTCAATAGTTGGGCATAAAAGCTAATGCAAGCCACCTCTGTCTTAATCCACAAACTGTGAGATAAAGACTTAGGGGTGCTTTTGGGAAATTGTTAATTACAAATAAATAGCTCCTCTCCTATAGCCAGGCAACTGTGGATACACCAGATCAGGGCGGCTTCTGGAAGAGCACTCCTGGGAAATAGAAAGCATTTGCTCAGGATCGTAGGGTAAGCAATGCATAGCACAGGGTGGGAAAAGGCAGGACTTTGAGGATTCTGTCTAGAAGAGACTGCCTTCATGAATGCTGGGACTTGAGAGCATTCACTGTACATAAAGGTTCTCTGGAGGTGTAAGGATGTATCTGGTATTGGAGCATCAGGGTTGGTCTTGCAAGGAAATACAGATAAGTCCCCAGGGACTAGACTCCAAGGCGGTGTCTAGTCTGACACCTATTTTTATTTCTTCCCTGGTCTGAGATGGTACAAGTGCACAGGCTATCAGTTACCCTCAGACCTTCCCACCAGTCCCAGAGCTCCCCGCAAGGTCATCAGGAGGAGCAAATGAGCTGAGGCCTAGAGAAGAGTTTTGCCCACTGGGAAGCAGTGTCTCTCAAAGTGTGATTCCAGAGCGGCAGCATTGCCTGTTAGAAATGCAAATTCTTGGGGCGCCTGGGTGGCTCCATTGGGTAAATGTCTGACTCTCTGTTAGGGCTCAGGTCATGACCTCAGGGTCTTGAGATCAAGCCTTGCATTGCCCTCTGTGCAGGGCGTGGAACCTGCTTAAGATTCTCTGTCTCCCTCTCCCTCTGCCCTTTCACCGCCACCCCCCCCACCCCCACTCACATGTACATTCTCTCTCAAAAAAGTATATGCAAATTCTTGGCTTCCACCTCACACTGCTGAGTGAGTCAAAAATTCTGGGGTGGTGTCCAGCACTCTATCTCAACAAGCCTTTCAGGGATGCTGGTGCCTGCTACTGCTTTAGAACCCCCACTGTCCAGTTGTGGACCCCCTACGTCCATTACTTGTTTTCCAAAGGTGTCCTGGCCCCTCTGCCTCCCCACCTTGTGATGTAGGACTCTTTCCTCTGGGATTCCTGTAAGACAACCACCAGTCCCAATTACGTCACTGAAAGTTTCATGTTACCTCCAAACCCCTTTGTTCCAGGAAAATCAGGGTGGTTGGTCTTCCTAGAAGGGACTTCATTGATGCTGTGTGGTTCTAGCTCACCAGCTCCTCTCCTGCTGGCCCTCCATCTCCTCTTAAGACCACAGCTCAGTTCAGACTTTTATTGAGCCTACTGCTGCCCATGGAAACCTCTTCAGTCAGTGGAAGGTAAAGAACATTGGCTTAGCATGCCCAAACTGATTCAGCACTGGCTCCATCCATCTATCCATTCATTTGTTCATTCACATATTCATCTTTGCCTATACTCCTGCAACAAACACTAATTGCACAAGATGTCAAGGACACAGAGATAGAGAACTTGGCAGTTTACTTGACCAACTGTGAGCTTTCCCCTCTGTAATTAAAACAAGAATTCTAGCAGTCTCTTCATAGAGCTATGAGGATAAAATGAAATCATAGATAAAAAGCAAGCACCACAGGTTTGGCATACTCAACGAATGCTTGTTTTTCACATTGTGTCTCTCCCCTCTGATTTCTGCTGCTATGCCACCATGGTCAGGCTCTGATTATGTCACTCAGCCACTCAAAGTCCTCCAAAGTGCTCATGATTTAGTTGCCTGAGTACTCGCTTCTCAGCCCTGCACTGACAGTCCCCCCCACCCCCGCCCCTTGCTTTAGACACATCCTATCAACTCGTTGATCCCTAAATGCCCTCCATTTTCTGTCATTTCCATCTGGAACATATCCTGTGCCTCATCTTTCCCACAAATGCCTTCACAAAGTATTTTGGATGTCAGTTGCTCTAAGAAGTCCTTTGTGGTCTCCTTAATTGCGTATGAATATGGCCCTTAACTTATTTCATCTTGTATCTCTTCCTGCCTTGGGGAATATGCTTATCCTAGTGTTCCTGCAGGGCCTACATGCAAACCTTAGGGTGGTAAACACATTAAGCCATCATTATAAAGCACAATGACAGAGACAGGCATGGGACCCTGTGGCCATTAAGACATTAGACCCATCTTCAGAGGAGTAGGGAAAGCTTCCAGGAGATGAGGACACCTAGGACCAGGTGGAATTTTGCAAGCTAAAGAGTATTGGGTAATGTATTCTCAAAGGCCAGAGTCAACTCAAATGCCTACAGGTGTGAGGAAGGTAACAGGTGAGTGAGATGGGCGAGGTATGAGACTCGGCCGACAGACCATGCGCTGTCGAGTCGAAAGTGGGCAGGACCCTTCCGGCGCAGCCTCACATTTCCTGGTAGGAATGCACACTCTGTGTTGCGGGTTGTCTAATTCTGTAACAGGAGGCAGAACTTCTGAGGATTTTCCAGCACATGTCCTTCTCCACCCACACTCTGGCCCCCGTGGCTCCAGTACCTGCTCCATGGACGCTGGTTTCAGGATTGGCAGGGTTTTTTCCAGAGCCTCTAGTGGGATTTACTCCGACACCACAAGGATTTGGGAAAGTACAATGGATTTCATAGCCAGGGGACTGTGAGTATCCCAGTTCTCCTTACCACTTTAGATAATATTAGTTTGTTTCTTGATTGTGGCAAACTATGCAACAACTTTTGTGACCCAATAGATGGATAAGTAATAGGTACACTTTTAATTTTAATAAATGAATATTAAGATCAAGACTCTGTTAGGAGAATTCTTTTCCAGGCAACACTGTGTATTAAAAGGTGGCACTAATACTAAACATAAAGGCAGAGCTATCGCTAGAATAAAATTTCTCAGATTTTCACCTTTAATCTTGTTTTGTTCTTAAAGTGACATTTTGAGAGAATTAAGACTTGTTCCAAAATGCACCCTGCATGCATACACACTCCCAAATTTGCACTTGTGTATGAAAGGATCCTGGGGCCTGTTTACCTGAGATTATTTTTTACTCTCTGTTATTTTGATTGGCTTGTCTTGCAATCCAAGAAATGCTCAGCAGCTTATGTATCTTGAGTGATTAAAATGACTTCATAATAGAAATCGTACACTTTTCACATTGATGGCTGTGAATATTAATTAATTTCTGAAAAGTATGAAAATTTTTGTGAGAAAAATATTACAAAAGGTTGTTTATCCCCATGAAAATTTTAGACTGTGTTTATTGAAATATCAGTCAGAAACCATGTGAGGCTTACAAAGATAAAAGAGTTCTTTAAATTCTGGTCTGTTTATTTTTTCTCTGCTAAATTGCTTCTCTGCAGAGAATGCTACTGACAAAAAGGTGAAAATAGGCCAAGAAGCACCATGGAAATTAATAAAAGCCCAGAGTGCTCTTCTTAATAGAAGGTATCCTCTATGTGTCCAGGATTTTTAAAAGTGAATAAATCCAGTGTTGTATAAAATGGTCCCGCGCAGTATTTAACTTCATGAGAATTTCTGCCTTGCGAGTATTTTCTGGTTATTTTAGTGAAATTGTCACTCATGCAACAGCTTTGAACTAGTTAAACTCCTGGATAGAAGAAATGCAGTTTATTTTGAAGAATGGGGGTGTGGAAAAAAGAAAAACAAAAAACAAAAAAACAGTTGTAAGCCACATTGACTTCTTTCTAGTTTTGAAAGATTTTTCAGCTTTTTAAGAAAAGAGAATTAGCATTAAGTATTTCCTGGGCATCTCTTAAGGTCGAAAACTGAGGAAAATTGAAATAATGGCCCCTGTGTTTGGCTTCCTTCCTCCATAACTGAAAACTCTTCCATATGTTTGCTCTCATACCCCTCCTAGTAATCCTCCTCCCCAAATCTCTTTTTGATTTCCGGGATGGCTGATCTTGTTTTCCTGTTTCTCTGGCTGCTATTGTTTGAGGACAGCAGGATTTCTTCAGAAATCGCTCTGTGAGGACTCAGAACATCTCTGTTCTTTGGAATGTTTTGTCCTCGTGTCAGTGACTAGAACACGAAGAATTTAGGGGGCTCAAACCATTTACAGGGGTACAAAGTGCATTTTGTCATTTGCATCCTGAGCTCCACATCCTTCTTCAGATTTCAAATGAGCCAAAAATTAAAAAACAAAAAACGGAAAACCAGTTCTTTGAGCTGTGGTCAGTAACAAATGTGGCACGGGGCAGGGAGACAGCGCCAGACCCATCCAGGGCCACTAGTTACCATTTGCAGTAATGCGTTGACTGCTGTCTCTTTGGGCTCAGAAAACTGGACATGCCACTTGGGCCATAGCTCAGACTTAGGTATAGGGAATTGACCAGGCCTGAGCACCTGGCTCAAATTAGAGCTTGTTAAAGAGCATCTGGGAACCACATTGAAGAGAATTGCCTCATAGCAGGGATGATTTAGGGCTGCAACCCACTTAAGCTCTTTATTTCACCCAAAGTCAGGACAGCCATTTGAATTTTTTAAAGTTTATAATTTTTTTAAAATAATTTTTTATAATTTTTATTTTTATAAAATTTTTATTTTTTAATAATTTTTATTTTTATGTAATTTTTATTCCAGTATAGTTAACACACAGTATTATATTAGTTTCAGGTTACAATATATTGTATATTACAATATAGTGACTCAACAATTCCATACATCACCTGATGCCTATCACAAGTGCTCTCCTTAATCCCCATCCCCTATTTCACCCATCCCTCTATCCACCTCCTCTCTGATAACTATCAGTTTGTTCTCTACAGTTAAGGACATGCATTAGAATTTAAAACTCTATCAAACTCATTACATAAGTTCTTTTGTGAGGGCAAGGACCCTAAAACTCCACATCCCCAATGCACTCTATGCCCAAGTTTAATTCATACATCTAGAAGTAAACTGTTTAAATGATAGACTCCAGCATTTTCTGAACCTATTGCCTACTAACTACTACTAACTCCTAATTAGTTGATTTGCTTATCTCCATTATGTTCATCTATGGTCTTAGATTTGGTCTTCCTCCACTTAAAACTGTGTTCTGCAGGAGTGATGTGGCGTTAGTCATTTCTACCATAGAATTTGAAACATGTATATAGTTTCTCCTGGATATTGCTATTCATCAGTAACAGTAAGTTGAGCATGCAGAGGCAAATTTCAATGGTAAAAAGCTCTAACATTCAAACAGGACTAAGAGTGAACTTAGATTAGTCAAAAATATTTTAGTCCCCTGCCTCAATCATTCTCAGTTAGGGACCTGACATCCTCCTCTGTTGCTGGAATAGCTTTGAGTGGCCAGTCATTAGCGTGATGGCTCTCTTGCTGTTTCCACCTAACCATTTAGATGTTCTATGCTATTTCCAACATCCTTCCATAGAAATCCTCTCCCTTGCAATGTACAAATTAGGTAACTTACAGTCTTCAAAAAGATAGAATAAAACTTATGGAGGCCCGGAGGACAAGGAGCTAAGATTCACAAACCACTTCTTCTGCCTTTATAACGTGGGTTACCATGGTGATGGGAGTGTGGGAATTAGGAAAAGTCAAGGAGATGCAAAAACAAAAACAAAAACAAAAAACAGAAAACAAAACTTTGTGATGTTTCCTCCTGAGCCCAGACTGAACCAAGTCTGGTCCTCATTGTGAAAGATGGTCAGTAAACACACTTGGATTCTTGTCTTACCATCTTCTACTTTCTCTGTGCTACCCTGGGACCTTAATAGGACCGGCGCTACCAGAGGGCTGGTGCTTCTGTGGTTTGCATGTTGAATATCGCTTTTAATTGTGAGATGAAAGACTGTTGGAATTTTAAGCCTCATCAAGTGTGTGGCTGGTTTTGGTAAGGATCATGAGTGTGCTTGACATTGTATTGTAGAGTGGGTAAGGTAGACCTTGTTGCTACATCCTCAGGATCCACAGCAAGAGGGGAGGGAAAGAAGAGTGAGTCTTTCCTCATCTTTTTCTAATAAGTGCTGAAATAAAACCTTTGAAATATTTTTCATTGCCTCTATATTCTCAGTTGAGGGCCACAAATCTCTTATGCAGAGAGATGGCCAGAACCTCCAGTCACCATTTCATTGACCATTTGCTTATAAACATTCCAGGTTCACAAGAGAAACTCTAAGCAAATGCGCATATTTCACGACTAGAGGAATTTGACCGCAGAGGGCTCCATGGAGCCCCTGGCCCTGAAGAGCTGGAGGGCCCATGGTTTGTGGATCAAGTCTGTCACTTAAAACCTCATATTTGTGTTGGCCTTCCAGATCTTACTAGTTAGAAGGCAACAAAAGGCAGAAAAAGATACAACAGCAAGAGACAGCAATGTTCTTCCTAAAGTCTAGAGTATGTGGTCTCTGCAACCCTCTCCATGGGTTCTGATACCTAAAGCCCACCTTATACCTACTGGGCTCTTTATAAGGAAGAGGGAGAGAAGTAGCCTTTGTCACCAGCTGGAAGAAGTCTGCCTTATTTCATCATACCAACTATGTGAGAGGGGAAGGAGGGACTCAGGGAGGGAGATAAATGTTTTTAGAGAAAAATCCAAAGATGATACGTGTGTAGGCAAATAAGCTTTAAAATTCTTTGTCTGCTCAAGTGTCCCATTACCCAGAGTCTAAGGGCCTAGTAGCATCTCTGGTCTTGTTCTAATCACTGACCTTCCTGGTCCTCAAAACTCCTTCTGGCCCAGAGCAGTTTCACAACCGCCAATGCCTCTGTGGTCCAGGCATGTGATGTCAACATGTGAAAAGGACCACAGAGGGAATTGGGGGAATTGGAGGGTACAATGGGAATAGCTATTCAGGTCTAGCTGAAGATTATCATGAGAAAATGCAATGCCAGATACTCCAATTTTTAAAGTAAGGCTAGGAGTTCAGATTTTTATGTATATCTCTCATTCTTAGAATGCTAACTCCATTTAAAAAACAAAAACATTTTATACCAGATATAGGTGGATGACCAGTAACCAATATTTTCCCTGAAGCTTAGACATCAAAATACCACTACCCAATGTTGATCATAATAAGTGTTACATGAAAATAAGTTTGGGAAACTCAAGCTACAGCACATCACTAGCATATGGAGAAGGCCATGCAGGAGCTTATACCTCAAGACACTCAAGCATAGCTAAAGAAGAGTATATTCCCAAAAAACTATATGTACAATCCAATTCCTTCGTCCTACTTTGGTCCAAGCTGCCATCATCTCTTGCTTCGATCACTGTAATAATCTCCTAAGTCATCTCCCTGTGTCTATAATTGTCCCTTAGCTCAACACTGCAATCAGAGAGATCTGTTCAAAACATGTCAGTTCATGTCTCTCCTCTGCTGAAAACACTGCTGTGGTTCCCATTTCACCCAGGCCCAAAGCCAAAGGCCTTATTATTGCCCACAATGTCCTTGGTATTCTGTCCCCATTGTTCTCTGACTTCATTTCCAACTCCTCTCTCTCTCTCTCTCTCTCTCTCTCTCATTCCTTCTGTTCATGCACCTCCCAACTTTGGGCTTTGCACTGGCTGTTCCCACTGACTTAGATACTCTTCCCTCTAATATCCATATACTCCCTTTAATGTAGAAACCTGCCCTGATCACTTGATTTGGAATTGTCATTCACTCCTCCTCAGCATTCCCTATCCCTTCTACTCTGCTTTTTCTTTTTTATCCATAGAGTACATCCTTTCCATCATCATATATAACTTATTTGTTCTGCCTGTTGTTTACTGATGATAATTTTCCACTGGAATATAAGCTCCACAAGGGCAAGATTGTTTCTTTTGTTCACTGATAGATCTCCAGTACATAACCAAGTGCTTGCATAAAGTACAGTGGAAGCACTCACTATATCTTTGTTGTGAATTGATGAACGAATGGAATTATGCTTGGAAACCTATCTCCACAGAAGTCCCAGTGCCCTAACAGATCATAATGCTGTAAAGAATAACAGGTGCAGCCCGAGGCCCATTGTGTGGCTGGATTGAATCTAGAGATTCGGTGGCTCTTGACTGTGTCGAGGACCATGCACAATGAGCACCGAGAGAAAACGACAGGCTTCTTGAGTTTTGCTCTGTGAAGGTGCTACGGGAGCCTACAAGCCTGGAAGAGGTTGGTCTGAAACAGCGTACAAGGAGCAGAGCCCCACGCTTGCACTGCCTCTTTGAAATCTGGTTGAGGATGACATCTCCTTGGCAAGAGCTCAGTCCCCACAGTCCTGACTAATGTTCCGTTAAGACCTTGAGGTAGCAAAACCATTTCTCCTAGGAGCTTGGTTTGAGCCCCGGCAGAAAGACAGGCAATTTATCCCTGTGTGCTGGCAACTGGCCTCTCCTCAACATCTGTTCCTTTCATTTTTCCTGTTACCACACACATGCCAATTAATTTTTAACTCCATTAGCACATACTTCCTGCCACATCGCCCACCATCCCTGCTCTCTTCTGAGTGAGCTTCCTTCAGACCTGCTCTTGGGAGAGAGAATGTTCACAAGGCATGATCCCAAGTGAACTTTACTGAGAGAGTTGATGTATCAGTAGAGTCTCATTTCAACCTCAGCCCACTACACACTTTTTGAATGAAAACTGCACAAAACACAAGACAACACGTAGCTTACTGGCAGGACTTTTAACGTGAAAAATGAAATGCTTACTGTCACAGGGAGGCCCTACCCCTGACTGAGACTCCCCTCCTATTACCTATCCAACCTCATCCCACCTGGAGAAAGCCTGTGATCGATGACTACTTGAGGAAGAGCCTGAAAGCCAGTCAGAGGCTATAAGGTTTGGGAAAGGAGGTGGCAGGGAACTGACCTGTGAGAACGGAAGACAGAACTTCATTACCTTGAGGTCTGAGAGGACAGCTTTCAGCCTCTGCAGCTCCTGAGTGTTAGGAAGGGAACCACTTTGAATTGAATCACTTTAATGGCCACAATGGCGGAGGAAGTCAAAAGCTTCAAGACTGGCCTACTTGGGTCTTCCAGTTGGGCTGGTCTCACATTCTCCCCAGTTTTGGCACATTAGTGACCCTCCCTCCAGGCATTTGCTCACTTTATGCTTCTACTTCCTAACCCAATTCCATTCATCTCAAAAGCCAGCCATATGCCTCCCTCTTTTGCAGACTCTTCCTGATTATCCTTGTCCAATAAACCCAACATCTAGAGATGGCCTTGACTCCCTCATCTCATTGCCATACAGCTTAGCATTCCATGCACTATTTTATACATATCGATTATTACTCCTACTACTTTATCAAATCCTGTTCTCCATAATATAATGCTGTTACAATAATGTTGAAGTAAGGACCTCAGAGAGATCCAAGCTAACCAGCAATGTGATATTAAGGAATTGGGGTATGGTTTCAGTGTGGAGAATATCCACATACCAGGTGTGTACCCAAGTGATTCACAAGATGATCCACTCAATTAAGGAAAGACAATATTAGAACTTCTATTTACATTCACTTTTCAATTTCATCCTATTAAGATTTCTATTGTGTAACTTATCATACCTGCACTATATTAGCAAAATAGTATAGGTGCACATAATTTACAAATAAATTAATACACATAAATTAGAGGGGCTAGGTAAAAGTTATGTTAGAAGGGCGTGTGCGATCAAAAAATCTTGGAGATTACTGGCATAAAAGTCCAAACAGAAAAATAGCCCTCTGGATCTGTCTACATATTCCTGAATAAAATGAAAAGAGATCATATGACTTCAGAAGGAACCAATCTGATGTATTTATCATACAGTATAACTCCAAACCGTTTGCATTTCTTGCTATGATAAGTGCTATGGCTTTTGAGAAATCTTCCTTTTAAAAAGTGTGGGTTCTAAGATTCTAAATTATAGCAGTTTATTGATATTTATGAATTGCGGGACCAGAAATAGCAAATATTAATCTCTGAATAAGGCTAATCAATAAGTTTAAAGTTGATGGATCCCCTCAAGTCCTGAATTGCTAAATGCTGCTTTCCGGCTGTGAGGGTGGGAGTAAAGGAGGGAGAACTGATCCAAGGCCACGAGACAGGCCTAAGAAATTGACCCAAGAAATGTTACAAATCTCCTGTAATCTGATTTTGTAGTAAAGGGTTAACCAGCAGGCTGGGTTGTTCACACCCTTCGTATTCCAAAGAAAAAAAAAAACTGGTCCTTGACTGGCTTCTGGGACAGAACTTCTGAATCCTTGGAATATCCTGCTTGATAAGAGGCTCTTTGTGTACCTGGGGCCTTGGGCTACCCCAGATAGTTTATGCTAATGACGTGATCAATGGTGGGGGCCTTGGGCCATGTTGTATCAGCTTGACCTTGGGAGGGGTGGGGTTCTCCAGGCCCACATTATCAATTCCCAACGGTAAACCCCAGACACAAAGGCTTAGCTCCGCTTCCCTGGTTGGCAATACTCTGTACAGGTTGTCACATGTTACTACTGAGAGAAATAAGCATTGTCTGTAAACTCCACTGAGAGAGGATAACTGGAAACTTGTACCTGTCCTATACTCCTTTTCCTGATATTAATGTGTATCTGTTCACTATAATAAGCTATAGCCATATGTAAAACAGCTTTTCTGTGTTCTGAGTCCTTCGAATCATTGAATCTGAGGGGGGTCTTGGGGGAACTCTAGCACAGTAATGAGAATATCTATGATACTCCATTGGATGGAGTAGGAACTTGAAGCTCAGAAAGGTGAAGTGACTTGCCCAAGGTTGCACAGCTGGGAAATAACAGGGGGAAGAATCCAAATCCAGGAGTGTTGGATACTGAAATTTGTCCCATATTTCCTGCAATCAAATACCAGTTCTGCCACTTACTAGCTGTGTGACTTCATCCAAATTACTTAATGTTTCTGTGGCTTCAGTTGCTTCCTCTGTAAAGCAGGGATGATAAAAGCAGCCTCAAAGGGCTGTTGCAGTTGTGAGGATAATGAGATAGTGCATGTAAAGATATTTGGAAGAGTGCCTGGCATATGGTAAACACTTAGCATTATTAGTTTATGTAATTATGATGATGAAAGCAGTACTTGAGACTAGATTTATTCCAAACTAAAGAAACAGGCCACTAGCTATGTGTGTATATATATGAGCAAATATATACATTTCAGCTATTCCTAAATCTCTTCCCTGCTGCTCCTCTATGCAGTCATTTGCTTTATGTGTTTTAGTCCAGATTGATCCTATCAAACTAAAGAGAAAGACCTGGGTTCTCTGCTCTTTCTCTCTCATGTGAGATGTAGCTTCCATTGCCAAAGGAAGCCATCTTTGCCTCAGGCTGAAGTTGATGCTGATGGCAGAGTGGAGAGACAGAAAGAATCTCACTTCTCCTCCTTCTTTTCTTATATAATTGATATATAACATTGTATTACTTTTAGGATATTTATATATATTGGATTTTTATATATATTCCAAAAATGATCACCACAGTAAGTCTAGTTAACATCTGTCACCACACAGTTACAAGAAGTTTTTTTTCTTAAGATAAGGACTTTTCAGATATACTCTCCTAGCAGCTTTCAAATATGTAACAAATTATTATTAACTGTAGTCACCATGCTGTACATTATATCCCCATTATCTTAATTATTTTGTAACTGGAAATTTGTAGCTTTTGACCACCTTCACTCATTTTTCCCATCTCCCACACTCTACCTCGGGCAACCACCAATCTGTTCTTTATATTTATGAACTTGGCGTTGTTTCTAAAGTCTACATATAAGTGAGGCTATCATATTAGTATTGTCTTTCTTGTCTGACATATTTCACTTAGCATAATGCTGTCAAGGTCTATCTATGTTATCACAAACGGCAGAATTTCATTCTTTTTTATGGCTATATATCTGATGGCTGATACATATACCGCCATCTTATATATATTTATATATAAAAGAGATATATATATATCTTTTTTATCCATTCATCTCTCAATGGACGTTTGGGTTGTTGCCATATCTTGGCTATTGAAAATATGCTGCAAAATATTCAAAACATGAAATGCATATATATTTCAAATTAGTGTTTAGTTTTCTTTGGATGAATACCCAGAAGTGGAATTGCTGGATCATATGGTAGTTCTATTTTAATTTTTTGAGGAATGTTCTACCAGTTTCCATAGTGAATATACTAATTTACACTCTGACCAACACTTCTCAAGAGTTCCCTTTTCTCTACATCCTCACCAGCACATGTTATTTCTTGTTTTTTTTTATAATAGCCATTCTAAGAGGTGTGAGGTGATATCTCATGAGGGTTTTGATTTGCATTTTCCTGACCATTAGTGATACTGAGCTTCTTTTCATGTACCTGTTGGCCTTCTGTATGTCTTCACTGAAAATATGCCTACTCTGATCTTCTGCACATTTTTTATTGGAATTGTTTGTGTTTTGTCATTGAACTGTAGGAGTTCTTTATATATTTTGGATGTTCATCAGGTTCTCTGCCCAGTGGGAAGCCTGCTGCTCCCTCTCCCACTTTCCCTGCTTGTGTTACCTCTCTCACTGTCTCTCTCTCTCTGTCAAGTAAATAAATAAAAAATCTTAAAAAAAAAAAAAAAAAAAGGGTGGCGCCTGGGTGGCTTAGTCGTTAAATGTCTGCCTTTGGCTCAGGTCATGATTCCCAGGTGCTGGGATCGAGCCCCGCATCAGGTTCCCTGCCCAGCTGGAAGCCTGCTTCTCCTTGTCCCACTTCCCTGCTTGTGTTCCCTCTCTCCATGTCTCTCTGTCAAATAAATAAATAAAAAATCCTTATATTTTGGAAGTTAACCCCTTATCAGTTGAATGATCCACAAATATTTTCTCCCATTTCAGTAGGTTGTCTTTTCATTTCACTAGTGGTTTCCTTTTGTGTGCATAAGCTTGTTAGTTTGATGTAGTCCCATCTGTTTATTTTTCCTTTTGTTGCCTCTGCTTTTGGAGTTAGATTCAAAAACTCATCACCAAGAGCAATGAGTCAAGGAACTTACTGCTTATATTTTCTTCTAGGAGTTTTATGGTTTCAGATCTTACATTCAAGTCTTTAATCCATTTTGAGTTAATTTTTGTGTATGGTGTAAGATAGTGATGGAGTTTCATTCTTTTGCATGTGGCTGTCGAGTTTTCCCAACACCATTTATTGAAGAAACTTTTCCTTGGCTCCTGTGTCATAAATTAATAGTCCATATATGCATGGATTCACTTCTGGGCTCTCCATTTTGTTCATTCATCTCTTTTTTTTATACCAAGACCATATTGTTTTGATTACTGATTTGAAATCAGGGAGTATATCATGAGCCTCCAGCTTTCTTCTTTCTCAGAATTGCTTTGGCTATTAGGGATCTATTGGGTGCCATATAAATTTTAGGACTGTCTGTTTTATTTCTGTGAAAAATGCCACTGGAATATTGATAGGGATGCATTGAATTTATAGGTTGCTTTGGGTAGTATGGACATTTTAACAATATTATTTCTTCCAATTCAAGAGCATGGAATACCTTTCCACCGATTTGTGTCTTCTTCAATTTCTTTCATCAGTGTCTTAGTATTTTAAGTGTATGGGTCTATTACCTTGGTTAAATTTATTCCTAAGTATTTTATTATTTTAGTATCCAATTGTAAATTGAATTGTTTTCTTAATTTTTCTTTTTGATAGTTTGTTATTAGTGCATAGAAATGCAACTGATTTTAGTGTATTGATTTTGTATCTCACAACTTTATTACATTTATTTATTAGTTTTAATAGCTTTTTTTTTGTGGGAACTTTTGGGTTTTCTAAGTATGTAATCTGTAATAATGAAAGTTTTACTTCTTCCTTTCCAATTTATTTCTTTTTCTTGCCTAATTGTCCTGGTTAGGACTTCCAATACTATGTTGAATAAAAAAGATGAAAGTAGGCATCCTTGTCTGGTTCCTGACCTTTTTGCCATTGAGTATGATGTTAGCTAGGGGATTGTCATGTACGGTTTTTATTATGTCGAGGTACCTCTACACCCACTTCATTGAGAATTTTTATTGTAAAAGGATGTTGAATTTTGTCAAATGTTTTTTCTATATCTATTGAGATGATCATATGATTTTTATCCTTTACTTTGTTAATGTGGTGTTATATTGATTGATATGCAGATGTTGGTCAATCCTTGCATCCCTCAAATAAATCCCACTTGATCTTGGTGTATGATCCTTTTAATGTACTGTTGAATTTGGTTTGCTAATAATTTGTTGAGGATTTTTACATCTGTTTTTATCAAGCATATTGGCTTGTATATTTTTTTCCTTGTGGTGTCCTTGTTTGGTTTTGGGTTCAGGGTAATGCTGGCCTTGTAAAATGAGCTTGGAAGTGTTCCCTCATATTGCATTTTCTGGAGGAGTTTCAGAAGGATTAGTATTAATTCTTTGAAAATTTTTTTTTTTTTGCATAATTCATCAGTGAAGCCGTCTGGTCCTGAACTTTTTTTATTACTGGTTTAATCTTTTTGCTAGAATTTGTCTATTCAGTTTTTCTGTTTCTTCATGATTCAGTCTTGGAAGGTTGTATGTTTCTAGGAATTTGTCTAGTTTTCTCTAGGTTGTCCAATTTGTTGGCATAAAAATGTTCATAGAAATCTCATAATCCTTTGTATTTCTGGGCATCAGTTGTAACTTCTCTTTCATTTCTGATTGTATTTATTTGAACCCTTTATTTTTTTTTTCTGGTGACTCTAGCCAAAGGTTTGTCCATTTTGTTTATCTTTTCAAAGAACCAGCTCTTCATTTCATTGATCTTTTCTATTATCTTTGTGGTTTCTATTTTACTTATTTCCATTCTGATCTTTGTTACTTCCTGCCTTCTAACTTTGGGTGGCATTTATTTTTCTTTTTCGAGTTTTTTGAGGTATAAAGTTAGGTTGTTTAAGATTTTTTTTCTTATGGTAGGCATTTATCACTATGAACCTCCCTCTTAGAACTGAACTGCTCTTGCTATCTCCCATAAATTTTGGCATTTGTATATCCATCTTCATTTATCTCAATTCAAATTTTTTAAATTTCTCCGTTGATTTCTTTACGAATCAATTGCTTGCTAAGATTCAAAGTTGTTTTTTTTTTTTCCTAAAGATTTTATTTATTTATTTGACAGAGATAGACAGCGAGAGGAAGAATACAAGCAGGGGGAATGGGAGAGGAAGAAGTAGGCTTCCCACTGAGCAGGGAGCCCGATGGGGAACTCAATCCCAGGACCCTGAGATCACAACCTGAGCTGAAGGCAGATGCCCAGTGACTGAGCCATCCAGGTGTCCCAAGAATCTAAGTTGTTGATGATGTTCCTGAGCCACTAAAGTCTTGGATTCTGCCCTTTTAGATTTTCTTTTGTAAAGTTAATTCATTATGTTGTTACTTCATCACTTTGACTTAGGGATTTTGTTTATCTCTTTGTAATTTACAACTGAAGGCATCTTAATTAACACAACCTGACCTCCTCAGATGATGCTCAACTTTGCTACTGTCCTGAAATTTCTAAAGACAAAGAACAATCAATTGAGGCTTACTTGACCCTCAGTTACATTGTTTCACAACACAGAAAATTCCTGAGGTAGAATGAACTCTAAGTGTGGTTTGATGGGGACTCTGGCTCCATTTCTCTGTCTTCCCAGCTCTTTCTCTTCGTGTTAGTTTCATCCTTGTCTGTCCTTGCAAGGTAACCAAGTGGGTGAAATGGCCTCCTAGAAGCCATTTCCCACCTCTCCATACCTCTATACTAGGTGGAAATCTACTTTTGTTTAGTGTGTAATAGAGATCCCCTTATCTCAGGGAGCATGGTTCTGGGTCTGGTTTATAGGTAGGTATGTAACCAAGTCCTCGTTTTAGGGGTGTTTGAGAATGACCCTTTTTCGTCCTGATGAGAGGAAGGCATGTGAGGAGAAACGATGCTTTGTGCTTTGTGTCCTCTCTGCTCCCTGCTGCAGAATACAAACGCATGAGGAAGGGTGTGCTTCAATCATAAGACTAAGTGAATCATGGAGATGTTGCCTAAAAACCATTTAACTTAAGCCAGCAAACTCTTATCTCCGATGTGCTTTTTCGTTTTTTTGTTTTGTTTTGTTTTGTTTTACAACAAAAAATTACTTTAATCAGGTATTTTGGTTGCTTTTCACTGAAGGCATTCTTGACTAGTATGGCCCACCAGCAACAACCAGGGTTGTGGGCTTCCTTGTTTACATCCAAGGAGAGAGAACCCACTACTAACCATACCCAATGATTAAAAGTCCTAAACCTCATTCTGATTGAACCATCCATGCACCAATCACTATGGCACTGGGGATGACATACCCCTGATTGCCTTAGTCCAAAATGGAGTCAATTTCTACCAAGCCAAAAGTGTGGGGATGGGGGGAAGAGGAGACAGAGGGAGAATATGTAATGATTTGTAGGAATAAATCACAGTGTTCATCACACACCTCCATTCACATAAGCAAATATTAATAAGCCCTGTGGTGGCCATGGAGGTGTACTACTCAGATGTTTCTTCAAAAGAACTTTCTGTGGACATATATTCAGTTGATGGCCTCCAGTTTTTGGCACCTGTGGACCCACCGTGGTTTTTGTGCTAAGGCAGGAGTATTAGATTCTGGTCATTCTTGCTCACTGAGGGACTCCTCTATTGTCATTCTTGCTCTTGGGCTCCCTGTTGGCCAAGCTGAGACTTTCACAGAACAGCACTGCATTTTGAGGCTGATCCTAATTGAGCTTTGGTCCCTCTGTCCTCTCAAAGGGGTCAGACCTGCATATTGGTCTGAAGACTCCCCATGTACCTACTCCTGCTCCTTCTTTCCTTTACTCTGGACAGGCATTTCCCCCAATAAATCTCTTGCATAGCTAAATCTTTCATTGCATCTCTTCCTCACAGGCCCAAACTGATGTAATCATATACCAGATGGTTCAGTGCTACACATTTCTGAGTACATAATTGTCCTGAGAGTGAGTCCTTCTCTCCTGAGAGTGAGTGCCCTCTGATGGCCTCCTTTGCCTCCCTAGTCCCAGCCCTGTGACATAGCAAACATTTTAGACTTTTAGGTTATACAGTCGTTGTCACAAGTACTCAACTTTGTTATCACAGAGCAAGAACAACCATAGGCAATATATAAACAAGTGGGCATGAACATGTTCCAATAAAAGTTAATTTACAAAAACAGAGAGCATCTCTTGGGGGTGCCTGGTTGGCTCGGTTGGTTAAGCGTCCTACTCTTGATTTTGGCTCAGGTCATGATCTCATGGTCATGGGGTCAAACCCTGTGTCAGGCTCCTTGCTCAGTAGAGAGTCTGCTAGAGATTGTCTCTCCTTCTCCCTCGGCCTCCCCCTCCCCCCTTCCCTTGCTCATTTGCTCTTTCTCTCTAAAATAAATAAAAATCTTTAAAAAAAAAAATGGGCAGCATCCCAACAGGGCCTATTGGCCATAGTTTGTTAACTCCTGATATAAGAATTGATTGGAGGTAAAACGAAAGTAGAGTCAATTAAAATAGTTTGAATGAAAAATAATGATTAGCTGATGTTGATAAAGGAAACAAAATGAGGCACCTGGGTGCTTAGTTGGTTAAGTGTCTATCTTCGGCTCAGGTTACGATCTGGGGGTCCTGTGATCAAGTCTTGTGTAGGGGCTCCCTGCTTGGGGTGGGGGGGGGATCTGCTTCTTCCTTTCCCTCTGCCCCTCTCCCTGCTTGAGCGCTCTTTCTCTCCTTACCTCTCAAATAAATAAATAAAATCTTAAAAAAAAAAGAAAACAAAATGAAGGAGACAGTTGTCACTTTATTCATACTATAAAATTCATACATGTTAATTTTTTAAAAATGAAATTTATAAGAAAATGCAAGGAAGAAAAAATTAGTCATAAAATCATGAGCCATTTTTATGTGATTTCCTTTCAGTAATTTTCTAATTTTCAGTTACTTGCAGTAATATTGCCAAATTCTCTATAGTAATGTATTATCTCTACTCAATATTATTGTATCATTAACACATCTTCATACTTTAAAAGATCTTTAAAAAATTATTTCTGATGTTTGCACAATATTCGACTGTGTATTCTGTAATTTAGTTATTCCTTTATTCACATGTTTAAGATTGATTCTAGAATCTCAACAGAAAAGGAACTTAGAGATTAACCTGAAAAGATCTGTTTTTCATTTTTTTAAATATATTTTTGAATGATTTTACGGTCTACAGTATTTGGGAAAAGTTTTAAAATGTCATGGCCTTTTTAGGAAGTCACAATAACATTAGCATATCCAAAACCATGAGAATTCTGTAGTAAACAATGGAAACTCCTTACCTTATTTTAACCCAGAACTTCCCAAATACACTTGCTTATTAAATTATGCCTCCCTTTGTTTTGGCCGAAGACCTATTGTATCCTCCAGGACTCTAATACTTTAAGGAAAACACTTCTACAAGGCTTTTCCTTCGCAAAATGAGATTAGAAGGGAAGTATTGTTTGCAGAATGCAGTTCTATTAAAGTTCAAATGATGTGGTAGCTTTAATAGGTAAACCTTCTGGAAGGCAATCAATGGATATGAATATAATGCATTTATTTTGTTTGTATTATTTCTAAAGAACCTTTTTATTGAAATTAGGGAGGGGATTAAAAATATGTCAAATAGAGATTCTAGATGGCCCCTGAACTGAGGCAAGAAACGAATTTATGAATCCTGCCACAATTGCAGTCTCAAAGTAAATGAAAGAGTTAGAACTTGTCAGTTTAAGAGTTAGAGATTTCTATAGTTAGGAGCAAATGATAAATGATGAGCATCGATAGGATAATTTCAGCATGGAACATAACAGCTGAATATTATTTATATTTTATTATATATCAAGGGTATTGCAGTGTTAAAATTTCATCTTGAAATATAAATCTAAAGACGTATTAATCTGCACCTGCATTTCTGAAATAGTGAAATCCTCAAATGAAATTGGTACTTTGCACATTTGTCAGTTCATTGATACTCTTGTCATTTTGTGGAAACAGAGAAAAGAGAATGAACATTTTCTATTTTCCAAGGAGTTATGCTTCATATTTTTCATGAACTTACATTAGCAGGAACCAATTGAAGATTCTTTTGTTGGGCATAGTGATTTCAGCCGCTTTCTGTGAAAGAAAATGACTATTTTATAGCCAATGACAAAAATTAAGTCTGCCTTTCTAAACCCAGGGAGATCATACAAAACACCTACAATGCCATCACAAGAGGGCCAGCTCTAGGCTGTATCCTATTTAAACAACTTTTCAGACTGTCCTATTAGGAAGGGGGGGGTAATAAAGGGTCTGAATTAAATATCATAACGCTTGCAAATAGAACCAAAAGTTCAGATAACATTTCTAGTTTTAAAACTAGCCACCTTTACTGTGAAAAGTTCAAAAGGAAAAAATAAATAAAATTAGAGAACTACTTAGTCTTAGCCCCCATAGATAATGTCTTTGACCTCGATTATGAGATAAGAAATGGTCAACTGGAAAACCATGTACATGTTTACACATAATCTTCATTCATGTTTATATCCAGGCGTATAGGTGCCAGTTGTATGTGAAGGATGTTTCCCAGCAATGCTGTTAGGTTACAGTGTCACAGCAATAAACTCTGACATGACCTCCACTAAGTCTGGAATGCTCAGTAATAGTTAAATCTGCTTTCATAGCCATTCCATTAGGCCTACTAACTCATTGCCTAAGCTCTTTCAAGACTGAAATTCTGAGCCCATTTACATTTTATTAGTGGTATGTGGAGCTAGACCGTAGCATATATATATTTATGGCTTCAGTATACCGATCTTATTCTAGATTGTGTTTTCCAAGTGTTTCTTTTCTGTGTAGAGTGGATTCCATCCAACTTCCTCTGATGGGACCAGATTGGCATTTCTAAAAGTCACCAGGGCTGTAGGAGGGAGTTTTGAGTTTATTATAGAGATAGGAATTATAGATTTTTCTAAATATTTTTTAAGGAAAAAGGAAGTATCCACATCAAAAAATTGATCATGGACTCTTTTGTCCTGTATCTTCCATTGCTCCTCCTTTATCCCAATGCCATCTGGTGATACCTGAGCATGGGCCATTGGGTCTCTGTCTCCCCATTTCCCTTGTCAAAAGCACACAGCATTAGTCTCCTCCTTCTCAGAAGGAGTAAAGTGTTTCTTTAAATATCATACTCCCATCCTATCTGGTGTTGATACTATAATCTCCTGGAGTAAAGTTTACTTTCAAAAGAGCTAAAAATTCATGCCTTTTAGTAAAGGAACAGATCCCAAGTATACAAAATTAATGAATATTGGGACTGGTTTTCTAAATTAAAATGACATTGCTATAGACTCCTGATATGAACAGAGCATAGGTGAGCATTTTCTCCCTTTCATCCATATGAAAGTAAAAGTAAATGAAATAAAATTTCAGTGAACATCATTTTCAGTGAGAAGATAGATATAATCAACAAATTCTAGGATACATATGAGAGGCATAAAGCTTCTAGACAAAACATAGCAAATATCTTTATGACACCAGAACAAGGAAAGATTTCATAGACAGGACACAGAAAACAATAAGAGAAAAAAAATAATGAATTAGACTTCTTCTGAGTCAAAATTTCTGCTCTTCAAATTACACTGTTAAATAAATAGAACACACAGGGAGAAACCACACACAGGGAGAAAATATTTGCTTTAGTTATATCTGGCAAAGTACTTGTATTCAGAAAATGTAAAGAACATCTATAACTCAATAACAAAGTGCCAAATAATCCAATAAAAAATGGGCATACCCAAAGTTAGCTAAACTGCAAGGTCTGAGGGCACAGTCTTCCACAACCACTCTCACTTCTGACACCAATTTCAAGTTTGGTGGGGGATGGTTTCTAAAACCACTTTCATGTTGAGTAATTCTCTGGAAGTACTCACAGAACTAACTGAAAGCTATTATACTCTTGGTTACAATTCATTACAGGAAAGAGAAAAAAAAAAATCAGAAGAGAAAGAGAGTGCTAGGGCAGAGTCTGGGTCAGTTCCAAATGTGAGGTTTCTGTTGTCCCCAAGATATATTACCCTCCCAGCATTGATATTTGACAATATGCATAGAGGACTGCCAATTTGGCTCATTTAAAGTTTGGGATCCATAGTTTTTATTGGGGCTTCATTGCATAGGAATGCCTGATTGATTGATTGCCCACATGGTTGATCTCAGCCTATAGGTGAACTGACTCTGTATGACCAAAAGCACCCACCCTCTATTCATAGGGTTGATCTTTTGGTGGCCAGACCCCTGCCCTAAACAAGGACACTTCAGAACTTCTCTGGTGACTTTTTTACTACAAAGGGCAATGGACCCTCTGCCAAGGAAGATATGTGATTGATCAATTTGTACTCCAAATATTGCTCACATCAGTAGTCATCAGAGAAATGCAAATCAACACCACAGATAACACCACAGTCCACTAAAATGAATGAAGTGAAAATGACTTGACACCATGAAGTATTGTTGAGAGTGTGGGCCCGCTAGAATTCTCATACATTTCCTGTGCAGATATAAAATTGTACAAAACTTTATTTTATAAAGTTAAAAATACATATGACCCAGACTTCCACTCCAAATTAATGAATACATTTTTCTACAAAAATATGTGTACAAGAGTTTTCATGCCAGCTTTAGTCATAATAATCAAAACTATGTACAACCCAAATGTCCATTAACAAGAGAACGTATAAGCAGCTTGTGGTATATTCAACCCTAATTCTCAATAGAAAAGAATAAACTATTACCCAGGAACATGAATGGATCTTAATCAATTTATGCTGAGTGAGAGAAGCCAAATACAAAAAGAGTACACAGTGGATGATTCCATTTATACAAAATCAT
Organism: Potos flavus; assembly: GCA_028534135.1. Lineage (NCBI taxonomy): Eukaryota > Metazoa > Chordata > Mammalia > Carnivora > Procyonidae > Potos > Potos flavus. Next base: position 71,095,811 of record CM052895.1, on the reverse strand, counting down.
AGGACAGACAAAACTAATCTACACTAATAAAAATCAGAATAGTGGTTGACATACAAGAAAGTGGGGTGGGAGAGGGTCGTGACTGACAGGGGAGAAACTCAAAGAAACTTTCTGGTGTGATGGAAATGTCCCATAATTTGATAGAGGTAAGGGTTACAAGGTATAAAGTATAAGCAGTTGTCAACTCATCAACTTGAATACTTAAGATTTGTGCATTCATTGTGTGAAAATAATACCTCAGTTTTAGATCCACTTTCTGAAAGCGAGACTCATCCAGAAAGACAAGCTATAAATTCTTTGTTTGGAATGATGGATGGGAGCTGTGTGTAACCTTCTGCTGGGCTGGTTTTGATTCAGAGAAAAAGAGAAAGCTATGCAAGTGAATAGCTAATCTGGAAAAATCCAACTCATTCAGTAATAAAAAACAAGAATAGGCCCAGCATCAATATAAAGATTTTATTTTTTTTTTTAAGGCAGAAAATAGCAGCAATAACCATAATGGACTGAATTGTGTTCTCCCAAATTCCTATGTTGAAGCCCTAACCCCCAATGTGACAGTATTTGGAGATAGGGTCTTTAAAGAAGTAATTAAGGTTAGTTGACCATAGAGTTGAGGGTCCATTTCTGGGCTCTCTATTCTGTTCCATTGATCTATGTGTCTGTTTTTGTGCCAGTATCATACTGTCTTGATGATTACGCTTTGTAATAGAGCTTGAAGTCTGTGATGCCGCCAACTTTGGTTTTCTTCTCGTTCCAAAGAAATTTTAGGATTACTCCATTTCTTTGAAAAAAGTCGATGGTATTTTGATAGGGATTGCATTAAATGTGTAGATTGCTCTAGGTAGCATAGACATTTTCACAATATTTGTTCCTCCAGTCCATGAGCGTGGAACATTTTTCCATTTGAGTCTTCCTCAATTTCTTTTGTTAGTACTCTATAGTTTTCTGAGTACAGATTCTTTGCCTTTTTGGTTAGATTTATTCCTAAGTATCTTACGGTTTTGGGTACAATTGTAAATGGGATCGACTCCTTAATTTCTCTTTCTTCTGTCTTATTGTTGGTGTATAGAAATGCAACTGATTTCTGTGCATTGATTTTATATCCTGACACTTTACTGAATTCTTGTATGAGTTCTAGCAGTTTTAGAGTAGAGTCTTTTGGGTTTTCCACATAAAGTATGATATCATCTGCAAAGAGTGAGAGTTCAACTTCTTCTTTGCCGATTTGAATGCCTTTTATTTCTTCTTGTTGTCTGATTGCAGAAGCTAGGATTTCTAGTACTATGTTGAATAGCAGTGGTGATAGTGGACAGCCCTGCCATGTTCCTGACCTTAGGGGAAAAGCTCTCAGTTTTTCCCCCATTGAGAATGATATTCACTGTGGGTTTTTCATAGATGGCTTTAATGATATTGAGGTATGTACCCTCTATCCCTACATTGTGAAGAGTTTTGATCAAAAAAGGATGCTGCACTATGTCAAATGCTTTTTCTACATCTAATGAGAGTATCATATGGTTCTTATTCTTTCTTTTATTAATGGATTGTATCACATTGATTGATTTGTGGATGTTGAACCAACCTTGCAGCCCAGGAATAAATCCCAAATAGACTCAAAATGGATGAAAGGCCTTCATCAAAATCCTTGAGGAGAACACAGGCAGCAACCTCTTCGACCACAGCCGCAGCAACTTCTTCCTAGAAACATCGCCAAAGGCAAGGGAAACAAGGGCAAAAATGAACTGTTGGGACTTCATCAAGATAAAAACCTTTTGCACAGCAAAGGAAACAGTCAACAGAACCAAAAGACAACTGACAGAATGGGAGAAGATATTTGCAAATGACATATGAGATAAAGGGCTAGTATCCAAAATCTATAAAGAATTTATCAAACTCAACACCCAAAGAACAAATAATCCAATC
>CM052895.1:71022647-71093791 GCA_028534135.1 Potos flavus | reverse complement strand
ACACTGTTGGTGGGAATGCAAGCTGGTGCAACCACTCTGGAAAACAGTATGGTGGTTCCTCAAAAAGTTGAAAATAGAGCTCCCCTTACAACCCAGCAATTGCACTACTGGGTATTTACCCTAACAATACAAATGTATTGATCCAAAGGGGCACATCCATCCAAATGTTTATAGCAGCAATATCCACAATATCCAAATGTTTATAGCAGCAATGTCCACAATAGCCAAACTATGGGAAGAGCCTAGATGTCCATCAACAGGTGAATGGGTAAAGAAAATGTGGTATATAAATCCAATGGAATACTATGCAGCCATCAAAAAACTGAAATCTTGCCATTTGCAACGACATGGATGGAACTAGATGGTATTATGCTAAGCGGAATAAGTCAATCAGAGAAAGACAATTATCATACGATCTCACTGATATGAGGAATTTGAGAAACAAGGCAGAGGATCATAGGGGAAGAGAGGGAAAAATGAAACAAGATGAAACCAGAGAGGGAGACAAGCCATAAGAGACTCTTAATCTCAGGAAACAAACAGAGGGTTCTTGGAGGGGAGGGGGGTGGGAGGGATGGGGTGGCTGGGTAATGGACATTGGGGAGGGTATGTGCTATGGTGAGAAAAAATAAGTAAATATATTTAAAAAATAAAAATAAAGAAGTAATTAAGGTTAACAGATAATAAGGGTGAGGTCCCTAATCCAATAGGACTGGTGTCCTTGTAAGAAGAGTAAGAGACACCAGAGGAAAGGCCATGTGCAAGGAAGGGAGGGAAGCTTCAGAGGAAACCAAACCTGTCCACCACTTGATCTTGGACTTCAGACTCTAGAATGGTAAGAGATAAATTTCTATTGCTTAAGCCACCTAGTCTGTGGTATTTTGTTATGATAGCAATGGCAAACTGATACACCACAGATGAAGAACATTCACAGAATAATTTTCCATAGAAAATATGAATATGGTTTTAAAATATTTTTTAATTTTTTAATTAAAGAAAAAATTGCCTCCAGGGAGATCACAATGCAGAAATGTAAAAACTACAGAAAGACATGAGCCAACAGAGAGATGAACAGACTTGGCAGAATTAAAAGAGGAATTAGAAGAAAAAACAAAACTGTCATAAAAATAAAATTGGAAGGATTCCAATTGGAAGAAAAGACAATAAGAGAATATAAATTAGTAATGTGGGTGAAAAAAACTAGAAAACTTGGAAGAGTTAAAAAGCATTTGGAAAGAAAAATTATAGGTAGAGACAGATACCGGAGATAGGCAAGGGAGATCCACCAGCCAAATAATTAGAATTCAAAAATTATAAACTCAGTAATGGAAAAATAAATATTTGATGCTCTAATTCAATGTTTTCACCATGATAAAAGCATGCATAATTCTATCAGTTGAATGGGCATCCAACGTACCAGAGAAAATTGAGCCAAAATGGTCAAAAAAGAGACTTATCATTATAAAGAAATAGATGGAGACTGCTTCTGAGTGCTGGGATGGTTGAACTGAGGATGCCTTGCTGTAAGAAAAGACAAGTTCTTCCTCTCAGATAACATGAATGTTACACATTCCTGCATTATAATGTATCATTTTTCAAGGTGCTGAACTGCAAAGTGGTGGGGCTAGCTCATACCTGCTCCCAAGAGCCAATTGTTAAAATGGCAGGAATTTTGCAAGCTAGTCTTTAAATCACTGATAGCCTGAAATTAGCCATTGTGAGAGCATTTACACCTTGGAAATTGGTAAACACTACTAATCAGGGCACTTCCCTCCCTCCCTCTGCTGGCTTAGCAGCACACTACTGGCTAGAAGTAATCCATTTTTGTCCTCATTCACTGTTCTGGAGGTGCCCACAACTTAGCCTGGTATTTGCAACAATTTCATATGGTAGCTGAGGAACATTTTGGAATATTAAATAATTCATGTTACTACTAAAGTTGAGTGTTAGGATTATGTCTATTTTAATTTTGGTAAAAATAACGAAACTTCAAAAAAATTTAGAAGTGAGCATTATTTTTTAAAGTTTACTTAAATTCTTATATTCATAACTATAATTTCTATTTTACCTTTTAATTTTAATATATAATTTTAACATTGTAGAAGAAAATTAACTGAGAAATCTATGAAAACTAAATGTTTATGTTTGATTTAAAGTTTTGATGAAAATGTATTCAGATTTCCTATTTTATTACTATTACCTTTTACATTTAACACTTTAGATCATTTTTGGCAATAGAACAAAAATTATGTGAAAATCTTTTATTTTATATTTTTTGTTCATGGTTGCTAGAGGCTAGGGGAGTGGGAAATGAGTAAGATCTTAGCGGGCAGGGGACTTTTGGGGGGTCATAAAAGTGTATTGCAACTAGATGGGAGTCGTAGTTGCACAACATTATGAATGCACAAAGTGCCACTGAATTGTTCACTTTAAAATAGTTAATTTTATGTTATGTGGATTTCACCTAAATTAAATTTTTAAGAAATAAATAAAACAACATAATGTTGCTGAAAGGAAGGCAAGAACAAAATTTTAGGGGATAAATATATAATAATTCATGAATTATGTCTGTCTTATTTTATTATTTACCCAAACATCAGCAGCAAATCAACAAATCATCCAGACATGTGCAAAAGGAATTGAATTCTGTCATTTTTTTAAATACTTGGTAGACTTTTAGTCCTATAAAAACTATGCCTTTTTACATATTACTCAATTTGTCATTATGAACATATATTTATCAGGATAGAAGAGCAGAAAGTTTATTAAGCGTGCTAGAGATATATAATATGTTGGCCTATGTCTGTGCTCCTGCCTTAGACCCCATCCACCAATGGTAGACACGGGCCTGTCCTACATGCTTGACGTGAAGCATCAAAAGACAGTGCAAAGAACCAAGCTCTGGGCAGTTCTGGAAGCATGAGAGACTGTTAGATACCAGGAGATACTTACAAAGTGCTGTTTTGGAATAAATGGTGAAATTCTCAATTATGGATTAATTTTTCAATTTGATTTCCATATGTTTAATGTGAATGATTCATTTAGTGATATTTCAGAAACCAACTTACACAGAGGGGGATATTTTAGAAGTTCGTTACACCTGCAAAATCATTGCAGAGGACTTTGCCAATCTCTTAGAAAAATATACTACAATACATGGGAATGTCTGACTGTCGGTACTTAAAATAGGTGATTGTTTATCCATCAGTAAATAGAGATTTACCTAACCACTGGTTTTTTAAGGATATCCAATAAGATAGAGTTGGAGAAAAACAGGGTAGGTTTGTACCTTAAATTAAGAGGCATGACAGAGCAAAGACCTCAGTATCATATGGCTATCACAGAAAAGCTAAATGATGACTTGGTAAATTTTATCTGGAGTTGTTGCTGCTACTTAGAACTGTACCTTGAAATGGCATTCACCAAAACGACTATCCCCCCCGCTCATCATTGCACCCGATTTTGCCATTACGAAATAACTTTGGGCACATGACAAAATCCTCTCGTAGCCCTAACTGTAAAATAATTGTTAGTCTCAGTCCCTTACAAAAGAAAGAGACTGCAAACATTTTGAAGGTCAGGGAAGTGACCTCCACTTGGGGGGGGGGGGGTTCTTTTTTCCTTTTTTTTTTTCTTTTTTCTTTTCTTTTCTTTTTTCTTTTTTTTTTTTTCTAGCTCACTTTCAGCCCTCATGACTCCAGCTGTATTGAGGGCTAATGTCACATTACAATTCTAGGAGGCTTTGATTGACAATACTGCATGATAGCCCATCCAAAAAATTAATCTGTGTTGGAAACAGTGAGATGCCCTCCAGACACTCAGTCAGTTGGCTCTTTTTTCACTTTTTCTTAGAGATAGTAAGGATTATAGTGATTCTCCTTAGTCCTTGAGAAAAGATACCACGCAGACATCAGAGCAGCATCTCATGTCTGAATTTTCAGCAGGTCAGCCATCTGATCTGGGAGCTTTAGTTTTCTTCACAATCATACTGAAATGTCAGTTTTGTCAAAAGATAGCATCACATCTCTGCCGAATGTCTAGGTAGTGGGGCTGCATTGGGCCATGGCGATGTGACCTATGATGATGGAAGAGCCTGAAAGGTGATCACAGAGGCATTGTTGCTGTGTCCACAGCATCCTCCTTTGTCAGCTCTTCAGAAACTCCTTCGTAACCATGGAGTTCGAAATAATCTTTCATGTGAAACATTTCAAAATGTCACGTTACAATTGTGATTCTTCCAGAGAGGGTTGAATTTTCATGGAGCAAAAAGAGCAAAGGGGAGAAGAGCTTTTGAATGTAAGTCTGAGAAGGCAGAGACCAGTCCTTCTTCATGATCTGATAGCTATTTTCATTCTCAAAGAATCACAGAAGGGTCCAATTTTCGGCATGAAATAACTTTCCCCTTTCTGTACCCTAAATGATTGGAATGGCCTTGAAGGTGAAATCTGCCCTCAAACCTTCATGTCTCCTATTTAATTTCTGTATCCTTCAGACCTGCAGCTACACTCTACAGTCCCCGACTTCAGCCATGACCTCTGTAATCCAAGGAAAAACTGGATCTTACATCAAACCAAAGTCACAACTTCCCCTCCTCCTACCAACTCCGAGACACAGGAGAACGACAGCCCCACCTTAGCTTGTCTCTTGCAAAACACAAAGGAAAATACCTGGGTGAGGAGAAAAATAGAGATATGAATATAGCAACAGACTGTCAGAAAGAGCACCTGATGCGGGGAGGTTTCGTTCATTTCAACCCTGAACTATCTGAGAGATGACAGAGAACAGATCTTGAACACAATCCCTTTGGGTTGCAAGAGAGACCGTAAACTCTGCCACTGGCGTTGTGCCCTGTCTTGAAGAAAAAAAGATCACAGCTCTTTTACTTAGCTAGAGATAAAAATACCGCGTGTGGAAAGGGCTCGGCCTGAGAGCCCTCATTTCCCCTCTGACTTCTGTGAGCCGCAGTGCGCTGAAAGATGTTACGGCTGACCGCCCCTCAAAAATAGACACTGTGATGGTGATATATTGTGGCCCTTGAAGAATTTAATTGTCAAATTGACATTTATCAAAAGCTTTAGTACATGTGAAAGATAGATTGTGCAAGTTTGGTCAGATCAAAGAGCCCGCGTCCTTCTCCATTCATGGAGCAGACGGCTTCCACAAGCAAGTCATGGGTGAAAAATGATCCCCTTCCCGGTCCACCCCTTTAAGCCCTCCCCTGGTGACAGATAATCACAAATTTAAATGTTAGCCTCCTCTTCAGAAAGTTCTTAAAATAATGGAGAACCCATTGAGACCATTTGTATTTGAAAGGAGTGCTAAATAATTTAGTGTTCGTGAGCAGGGATGCGCTGCACTGGGCAGATAAATGATGAAACCCCAGCGCAGACTCTCTTCAGCAATTGCCACGCTAATTACAGATCAATTACTTCCCAGTTGTTTGCAACCTTATCAAAGAATGGTAAATTTACTGAGAGCAAAGTGTGATAAGATGACTTTTCATTATTACAGTAGATTTGTTGAAACGGCTCTGACACTGAGATTAATAAGAGCTCTCCCAGAGGTAATAGGATCCGTGAGCATATAGGGAGAATTTAAGAGCTGAAAACCAGATGCTAGACACTATCATAAAAACCCTTCCTCTCATTAATTGTTATCATGAGTGTGTCCATAATGCAGAAATAAGGCAGAGAAATGATCCATTCACTGAAACTTGCCTAAAACAATGTAGCTCTTTACTCCCGACGAGGCACACTGAAAATCAAAGGAAAGTAAAAGCATTTGGGTTTGGAAGCAAGAGAAGAATGTGTGTGTGTGTGTGTGTGTGTGTGTGTGTGTGTGTGTGTGTGTTCTAGCTGAATTCCATTTTCATTAGGATAATCACAAAGAGATGGTCTGTCCCATGTCATTATAAAAGAAAGTGTCAGAGTGTTTGAGGTGGATGTCAGTGGAATCCCTAAAGAGCTGAGACCAGGAAAGATTTGGGGTGGCTGTTAGGGTCACACATAGCAAGATCCCTCCTGGGGGAGAGGCCTGGAAGGGAAAATGAAGGGTTCACAGAGGCCAAGGAATCTTTCAAGATTTGAATAAGCAATGCACAATGTACTTAACACAGTGCACAGTAACTATGGAACCCTATTTTTGTTTGTTTGTTTTTTAACTGAGAAATAACTCATCAAGGAACACTTACACTGGGTTAATTTTAACGCCAGTGTGTGGGTCTACTAAACTTTTAGAAGCCATTCCATGCCTCCTGATAACCCTAAGTTTAGTGGGCACTTGGAACTCTTGTGGAATAGTTTATTCAATTTGCAAGCTATCTGACATGCGTGCTCTGGTCAGAGGGACCAGATGTGGGAAATGATGAGAAACTTCCATGTGACTTGGATAACTAGAGTAAGCTTTCAAGTCCCATTGGAAATGGATGAAGAGAGAAGCTGGGCAGCAAGAGTCAGCTTTTAGGAATGGGCAGGCTTTTCTAAGACATTTTAATGAAGTCCGCCATAATTTTTTTCCTGATTTTTAGAGGAAATATGAAATGATAGAGTAAACATCAGGTCTCTTTGTGAATCGATTATCAGCCAGGAAAGGGAAGGACCAAGTGCTGTGAGGCAGCATGGTAGTGGTAAGATGTTTATCCTCGCCCATGCTGTGTTGCTGATAGGAGGATGGACTGAATGTGGTTCTCCATAAGTGATGTGCAACTTAACTTCTTAGGAGTTCTATTCTAATAAGCTCTGTACAGTTATCCTTATTTTTGGGACAGAGTCAAATAAGTAAACTAAAGCCCAAGGGCAGAAAATAATTCCTCCTGGATTACATTCAGAGCCAAATTTAAAGCCTCGTAGATGTTCAAGGCCAGTGATTCTGTTCCTTCAAGGATAAGCCATGGCAAGTTTGAAGACTTTTCAGATGCAACTAAGGAAATTGGGAAAGAGGCCAGGGACAGAGCATGTAGTATTTAATTTGGGCAAATGCAAGCGAAGATGATAATGACTGGGGAAAGATAATATGAACTTGTTCTACTTCAAACTTAATTCTTAAACCTGCAAACTTAATTCATACACATCCCTATGGAAGGGCCTTGGGAATAACTGTCAACCAATCAGTACATTTTTCTGAGCCACAAACACCAAGAAATCCAGATGAAAAAGGAAGTCAATGTGGCATCAATAATAATGTCTGTTCTGTGCTTTCACTTTGTGTGTTTTTGCCACGACAAAGGAATAAAGCAAAAACTATAGGGGAATGATAAAATACCATCTTTAAAAATTTTCTCCATGAACTCTAGAAAAAAAGATAGCAAAATACCCCAAAACAAATATCTGTATTCTCTTCTACTCAATGGGCTTTTTGTAAGGTGATAATAGAGAAGAGAAAGCTCAGAAAAGCCTTTGGAAACCACACAATGGAATTTCCAGCCCAAATTTCTCTCCTTTTCCCCAGTCCTTTCCGCCTTTTCCATCTCTCCTCTTACTTTGCTGTATTTGATTTATTTCACTCTTGGTGGTTATTTGGACATGGGAGCATACTTCTTTGCACATTCTTATTGCAAATTTGTTTTCCTTCATTTTAAAAATCAGGCTGGGAAAACTCTAGTGTCTGTATGTGTGAGGTGCTATTACATAAAGGGGAGAGGAGAGGAAGGGAGCTGGCGTGGTGTATGAATTACACACGTTGAGAATATTTAGCATGGACTGTCTTGAAGCAGATGTGTTTGATGTATTCAAACACGTGCATATTCAAAAATCACGAGAGGTGTTAGGAAAGCTGATCAATTCTCTCCATACTTCCTGCCCAGAACGTCAGAACAAAGGATCACTTGATGAAATTGAAGGGCAGAGATTTATGAGGGAAGGGGGTACAAAGTGAAAGGAAATTCCACTTCACATTACATTCACTCAACCTTCTGAATCTGCTTCCATGGAAATCCCTGACTTCATACTGTGGTTGGATTTTAATAAGGTTAATTTTCTGACTGATTGTACCACTTGTACAAGCTTTTGCTGAGATGATAATAAAAAATAAGAAAATCTCTTGCTTTGGGTTGTAGACCATCCTTGGAATGATTAACTCTATTCTGTGCATAGTGTTGGCAGAGTTATTTGAGGAAGAGTTGGATTTATTTTCCCTCCTCAGAAGAAGTGCTTTTGGATCATCACTGACTGGATGAATCTTTTGCTTCAGAAAACCCTATTCATGACAACCTGAAATCCACTTTGTTGAAGAGGCTCTTTCATTTTGGTGTTAGCTGTCATTTTCTACAGCATTAGGACTAGTCCCATTTTAAACATTTACCCTTTTTTTATTATAAAAGTAATATATGCTCATTCAAGAAAATGCAGAAAATTAAGGAAAGAGGAAGAAAAAATACTATCATTCAGATATAGCTATCTATATCTATATTGAAAAGCTATAGCTTTTCAATAAATTTTTTCAATAAATTTTTCTCAAATCCTGTATTTCCTCTACAAATGAATTTTTTCTGCCTTTTTGGGAGTGGGGAGCTGGGGCTGGCTGGCCAAGGAATTATTTTCTGTCCTTGGGCTTTATATATGTTACCATATATACTTCTGCTTATATAGAATTTTGCATCTTGCCTTTCTGACTACATTTTAGCATAAGTATTTTCTACATTATTGCATAATCTTTATAATCATTGCAATGGTTGTATAACATTGCACTGAGATCATAAACTGTGGTTTACTTAACCATTCCACTATTATTGGATATTTAACTTGTTTTCTATTTTTGCTATTGTTTAGAATTGTTTCCTTGAAATAGTGGTGTTACCAAGTCAAAGAACATGAATATTTTAAAAGATCTCACCAATTTGAAATACAAATTACTAGAAAAAATAGATATGTTTGTTTGATTCTGTGTTTCAATATTCAGACAGTAAGGGACCCCTTTAAGTAGGACAAGAACAAGGACATCAGTTGTAAACCTTTTTGAGTAAACTGATGTCTGTTTGTGTTAAAGATAGGACCTGAGGTCTACAGGGTGTTTCGATGCCTTTTATGGCGACCTTTCCCAGCCAAGTGGCCACCATGTTAATGGTACATCAGCTTCCAGACTGGTTTGTTGACTCTTGTTAGCAACCTTTTGTCATTTTTACAAAGCACATTCTCAAATTCCCTTTGCGGAAAACATCTGCAATTATTGCCCTGAAACTTCCTGATGGTATTTTTCTTTCACTACTTATGTAAAATTGAATTTGCTTTCTTTTCCCTCTTAGGTGACAAAATAAACTTGGCCCAGGCACACTCAAGGGCAAATCTGCTAACTCCAAGAGAGTTGGGTGGATTTTGGAAAGAATATTTTAGAATAGGGGGAAAAAGATTTTAGACCATCTTAAGTGGATTTTTTAAGGAGGATAATGAGACCATTTTCTGATCTCTCACCCACAACTGCTTTGGCCTGAGTGTTCATGTCGAAGGAACCAACATTCCAGCAGGGAGGCACAGGGCAGGCGCTGGGGCAGTGGATACTATCATAGCCCTTTAGCTCTGGGAGTCCTCTTGTATTATCACAGCAGCAGAATCAGGAGATCAAAATGCCACTTCCTGACTGTGGCAAAATTGGGACTATCCTCATGCTGCCTCTGCCCTGAGGTCCTACTCATCTTCTGCCCCGGGTTACACTTACCCTTGTGCTGTGAAACACCAGCTGTGTCTCTCAGGCTTCCCATTGGGATGGAGATGGGTGGGGGTGGGGGGTGTCAGGGCTTGTAGGTAGATTTCAAGCAATGGGTGTCCTATACTAGGAGGCTTTTATGAGAGAAAAATAAGACCATCCTCTAAGGAAGCTTATAGGCAAGTTTCATTAGTCCAGTGTTATTAAATCTGTTAACAAATTGCCAACCTTTAAAAAGTGGGCACATTCATGTGAAAATTTAAGTTTTTAAAAAATGTCCCATTAAGAAATCAAAAGGTAACACTAGGCTGCATTTCCATAAAGCAGTAGTCCGATGAGCAACAACCCCCCAGAGCGTGTGCCCTTCATTCCCGCTCATCGTGGTTCCCACTGTTGCCTCTTCACTTCTGTCACCTTCCCACTTCAGTGACTCACACTCCTCTCCTGGCCACTAGGCTCATGAGATGGTGACCTTCGAGATGCAAGAGCATGCCTGGAAAGAAATGTGGGGTATGACATCCTAAATCAAGAGTGACAAAATCTTGCCTTTCTCATGGATGCCGTGGTCTTTTTGTCAGGGGCCAGTGTTACTGGCTGCTCTGACCCGTTGACCATATCAGCACTCTCCAGGGCTGTGTGCACTTACCTCTATAGATTTTTGGTTGTTCACCTGCACAATCACATAGAGCAATCCTACTGACACTAACAATGGACCTGTCTTTGCACCATCTTAAAAGTACAGTATGGGAACTTCCCCTTTTCCGTTAACAAAACTTCTGTGAAATGTTTTGCTCGTTGCTTTAGTGTGATGATAATTTAGTAAGAAAGTGTAGTTCAGTCACTAAAAGCTGATGTCTACAAGAAACTGTTGACATGGTTACTTAGCCCTGGGGAGCAAAACTGAGGTTTGTGATGGGAAGAAGAGTTCCATCCAATCACGTCACAGTTTGCAGTGAATTGATGTTTTTTTCCCCATCATATAAAGGCATAATTTTCATTTAAAGAAGTGAATATTTTTTATTTTTAAATAACATATGACGACATGGGAGAAGGAGGTTTTTTTATTTAACATATGATTTTAAATAACATGACATGGGAGAACTTTAATGTTGAATAAAAAAAAATCAGAATATAATATTGTATATATGGCAGGATCCCAACTTTAGAAAAATGGCATTTAATGTGCATATAAGAAGTCTAAAAGGGAATAGTTCACAGTGTTAATTGTGATTACCTTTAAGTGATAAGATACAAGTAAATTTTCTTCCTTAAAGTATATTTTGATTATTATTTTGGGTCCAGGGCTATTTTATGGGAGAATATTGCTCTAGAAACTCTTATAATTATACATATACAAATTGAAAAAGTATTCTAAAATCTTTCTTTAAAAGATATCAGTCATTAGCATAACGAGGCCATGCTTTGTACTGGCGAAATTCAACGTTCCTATCAGATACTTAAATATATCTATTTGTTTCTCCTCCTACAATAAAAGGAATCATACTTGCTTTTGTATTTCCAAGTCAAATATGGGGCCAGCCTGTTTCACAGACAACAACAAGGGAATGCCAGGAAATGGGAATGAGAAGGGGAGACAGTATACCTGACACATATCCACCTATAATACTTCTTAGCCAACTGGCAATTTTATCTCACTCTTTCCCTTCTGGGTGTCAGGGAAGAAGGATACATAAAATGGCAAAAGGAGTTGAACATAATTCATTCATTAGTATGGAAGGTGAACTCTGTCTTCTCTCTTTATTGCCTGTGCCACATGACTAAGCATTTCTAACAATAAAGTGAGAAACTGGGATGCATTTCCCAATAAGAATATTACCAAAGTGTGGACAGTCTTACATAGAACACTCTTTTATGTTTTGTTTGATGAGGAAAAAATAGGCATTGTGCTCATAAATTAGTCTTTCGTTTCAAACTCTTAGTAATAAATATTGAATACAATGTATCAGCAGGACAACTAGACCTGAGATTTTTACAAGCTAACATCACATTTAACAATACCCATTGATATTAATGGGTGGAAATGTCAAAAGGGAGAGTGTTCCAGAACTTTTCACTGATTTATTTATTTTACCAAGAAAAAGCACTGCATTGGATCAAAGTTAAGCTAATTACCAGAACGTATTTAGATATCCCTAAACAGAGGCTGGGACCTTTATAAACATCTTTCGTGTTTTTGTTTGGAAGTGAAACAGGGATATACCATTTAGGAGCCCGTGTAAATTACTTCTACTCAATCACTGAGCAAGTTTGAAATGACTTTACAGCAAAGTTTCTCCCTCAGGTATCAATTGTGTCCTGGTGCCCACAGTGCTCCTCGCGCCTCATGGGCCCTCCCGGTTCTCTGCCTGGCTTCATCTCTCTCTCAGCTCCTACTTCAAAAACAGATGATAAAGGCCATTCTCTCAGGCATATTTTCTAGCTGCGACTATTAGCTTTTTCTTCTCATTCTTTTTTGCAATTAGCAAAAAAAAAAAAAAAAGTAGAGCTCTTTTCCAAAATCGTTGCATTCCTTCCGGCTGCAGATGGGACCACCTGCAAGTCATTCTGCTCACTCTCCTTTTCGACAGAAGGGGAAAAAGGCAGGCATTGTGTTTTCTGCCCCTTGACTTCTCATCCTTGTGTCTATGAAAGGACACCCCAGAAACATGCTTGTCGCATTTTAAGCAAGTGGGTGGAAAGGGAGATTTAGAAATTTCCTACCTTTTTTTCTAACCCAGGGGCATTCTGTGTTGCCAGCTCCCCTCCTGTGGAAAAGGTGTTCGGGTCTGACAAATGCCTCTCTCTTTGTGGCAGGGAGGCCCAGGGTGATGCGAAGACAGACAGAGATGGACCAGAGCTGGCTTGTTCCTTCATTAATTCAATGACCATGAAAAGTAAACTTGCCTGACACGGTTTTGTGGTTCACTGCGCTTATTCCCCCTGTCCACCCTGAGCACAGAACAACTTTTAACTTTACCTCAGTAATTAGCTAGCCTCAGATGAAATTCAAATCCCTCTGAGAGGTGGTAAAAAAACGTTTTAAAGAGCTACGACTAAAACCATTAGCCTATACTACATTTTTAGAAGCCTCGGAAATCCCTTCTTTTTCTTTCAAAAATCTTCCCCTCTGAATTTGAAGAAACCTTGGCAGAGTAATAAATACTTAATTCTCGATAGATGGTTCCTAAATTGCTCAGGCCAACTTGTAAATAATCCAGCCTACAAAGAAAAATGAACTACTTGATTCGTTTACTGTGCCAGTTAACAATCTAATTCCTAGAAACATCACACTTTCAAAACTTCACCCTAAAAATCTATTGCTCTCAGGCAAAATGCCAGTCACCCTATTAAAAATCCTGAAAAACGGGTTGGTGATCAAGACAAAAACCACACTCTATATTAGGGACTAGCCTCTGACTTTCCATTTATTCCACAGGCTAAGACTGGCTTCTTATGCGATCCATCAACCATGCTTTAAATGAACTGGTATAACACTGGTGGATTTCAAAATCACTAAGAAACCCAACTTTGGAGAGAATTGACTGAGTAATGAACCCCTGTGGATTTCCCCGCAACTCCATTCTTCTTCCTCAAAAGCTCATCTCCTGGGTCTCTTTCCCTAAATTGGTTCCCAGCAGCCCAGGGCTCTCTGTCAATCCTTCATCTGGTTCTATCACCCCCTGCTTCAGACCTCCTGCTTCTCCCTCCCTACTGCGGCTGAGCTCCCAGCCTCCCCCACCTCTCTTGAAACATACCCAAGATTCCTGCCACTCTCTTTATAAACTACTAATCTAAGACACCAATCTTAATTCAAGTTCTAGGAGAGCATCTGAAGGAGTCTGCTAGCCTTCTCTGTCTTCAAGAGTCTCCTAGAGAGGATATCCTGTCTTTACCTAAATCCTAGAAATGAGTCTAATAGTAGAGATTCCTTACCAGCCCAATCACAAGAAGAAGGTGGCTGCCAATTTCTCCCATGCAGTGGGCTGGCCCTGGCCATAAGTATATGTGTGGGAAATGGAATTGAAGTTAGTAAACCTAGTATTTACCCTGACCTAAAATTATTTACTTGGAGGTCTTGTTGATGCTTCTTTTCTGTCATGCTTTATAAACACGATTCTCCAAACTTATTTATGCTTTCCCTTTTTCAGCTCCAGGAACTGTTCTCAGTGCACTCTCACTCCACACAGGTGTGTCGTGCTCAGTTGTGAGATGTCGCAAGAAATTTGTTACCCATAATAGTTTTTCTGAGGCTTGCAAAGGATTTGGTTTCTTTTTCTAGGAAGAGAGTTTTCCAGGCTATAGCAACCATCTCCTAGTCTTGTTACAGCCAGAATAACCCTGACAGCACCCTGGAGAGTATGTTGCACATGTGAAAGTCATCTGCTGGGGACGAGCAGGAAGAAAGACTGTTGACAGGCTCTGTGCTAGAGCACTGGATCCAGTAATTGAATGTAAGGGAGATTACTGGATCATTTATTCCAGTGAGCTCCTGTTCAATTAAACCATATGCCCAGAAGAACAAGGCAGATAATTCACAGGGAGGAATAGGGCACCGTGCTCACCTCATGACCTAGAAAACACACCGGGTCAAAAAAAAAAGGGCGGTAGCTCTTCTGTTCTGGCTGACTGGTGCCATGAGAGAAAGAGAGCCCAATGTTGCCAGCACTCCCAGTTTTTCCAAAGGAACTAGAAATGAAAATTTTATATGCAATCTCTACATTCACAAATGTAAATATCTATGTAAAACATCAAATTGAAGTCGTCATTTGTTAAATTCTGCTTGGGTCGAATGATACACAACCAGCCAGACGGATCTGCAGGCTACAGTTTGCTATCTCTCAATTCAATAAGACATTAACTAACAAGACTCAGCATTTAAAGACGAGTGTGACCCAGTCCCTCGTTGCAAGGAACAGATGAGGAAAAGAGGGAAAGCGTCAAACGTGGCTAGCTTAAGCGACACGGTAAACTGCTTTACAAGAAGCACAAAGTACCGTTTAGCCAGGAAGGAGAGCAGAGTTGGGAGAGCTTGTGTGGAGTCCCCAAGTTTGTTGGCACTTCGGGCTTCCGACAGGGGCCGAGAGAAGTCCGGCACCTGAGCCGTCGCCCAGCAGAGAAACCTCCTCCAGCAGATCCTGACTCTACTGAGCGTTCTCAGTCAGCGCCAACATTAGCCTCTCGGGTGTTTGTGGACACAACCCCGTGTGTGCAAGGGTTACACATGGATGACGTATTTACACAGAGCAGGAAAAAGGCGTCCTCGTTTAGGCGGTTGCAGCCCCATGACAGGATACTTGGCTTGGCCAACAGATGACAGGATGGATTCCATCCCCTGGCCATGCCTTTGGCTGGGGGCCTTTTTGCAGGACACAAAATGTGAGGTACATTCACCGAGCGGCCCAGCTCCTTATCAACTTAGGTGTGCATCTCCAGATGCGCTTTTCCTGAGCCTGGTAAAATGTAGACTGTGTTGAAAATTATTTTCCTGCAGCCTTCCTACCTGCCGTGTAGATGGAAATCAGGAGCCCTTGGGATGTGGAGCTATTTAAAAATAAATGTGGCATATGTAACCATAGCAAGCGATTATATCAATTCTAAATGGACTTTGCCCTAAGAAAAATAAAAAGCCAAGCTTTGGAGTTTTATTTCATTTACCAAAACCCAAGTGAATTGAGCTTGATTGAAGTGCCTGCGTTTGGCTGGGCTCCTCTCTGTAATGCTGGCTTGCTGGACTGGTTTGAGTGGACCCAGCTGTAAAACTAAGACGCCCCTCTGGACGCAATCTCTTCCCAGATGCCAAAAATACCTCCTCTTTGAGAAGCTGGAGGAATAATTCTGCTCCAACAATAGGACATTCTTTCTTCTTGAAGGTTTTATTTTTTCAGGGAATAGGAATGGAGCAGGAGGTTATTCTCTGCCACAAGGCAATGCGCAGAGCAGGGACTAAGTCCTAACCTAGTTAGGAGACTGGGAATTTGATCCAGCATCCCGAAGGGAAAGTTGTTCTAGTTTTCTCTTTATACACAGCACCCTTGTCCCTATGGTACATTTACTCTGTGTGTGTGTGTGTGTGTGTTGCCAGATGGGGATGAGAATCACTCAAATTCTTGGAACCAGACTTGGTTTTTATTTCTGAGGGCATCTCAGTTGCAGAGTTCTTTCCAAAGCCCCAGTGCAGAAATATTTCACCAAGCCGCATTACAGCGACGTGGGTTATGCTGCAGGAGGCATGTACCCTTCCCTTCCTACACATTGCTTTGCGGATTGCGGGGTGGCTGCAGCCCCGAATGGAAGCCTACCCCTCCTTTCTGTTTCTTTCAGCGTGTACCCAGCAGTTCTCCCACACAACCTTGTAAAGCGGATGTCTCCCGGTTTTATTTTAGCTCCCCACTTAGTTTGGAACTCTTGCTTCTTGATTCAATTTGAACAACTGTGAGAGTTCAGATTGAAACAAAACAAAAAAGCATTACCTCTCTGTCTGATGTTGACTTTCAAATTGGCTCGAGGGCTCCTGGGATTAAACAGAAGATATGTGGTATCTTCTTGTAAGGATCATTTTCTTTCTTTCTTTCTTTTTATTAGAAAATTTCTGACTGAGACGGAGGCCGGGAGAGTCTGTTGAAAAATCAGAACATCTCATGTGGCTATTCCAATGGCAAATAAAAAAGAAATGCAAATCCTGTACAGCACCTCGGTCCCTATGCAGGAACCAGGAACTTAGGAAGCTGAGAGTGGCAACTCACTTCCCCTGGGATCTGTAGTAATTAAACGGGCGTTGCAAAACCAAACTCTGAATGGATTTAAGTGTCCCTAGGTACATGCAGCCCCTTCCTTGGGAAGAAGGTGAAAATATGCATCCTTATGGCAAACAAGAAAGGTTTTCATTTGACTCTGTACTTATTTATAGAGCTTGCTACTTTCTGTCAAATTTGAGCTTATCTTCCTTACTCTAGCCATAAGGAAGCAATGTTATAGCTTGTTATGTCGAAGTTGTGAAGGAAGTATGTACCTAGCTGAAGAAAGCGTGTCGTTATTTTTCTTAATTATTTCAGAAATGTCATCTCTGATACCATCCAGTCTTTTGTAACGCTGAGGAGAAAATTGAATAACCGCCCATTTCCCGAGAACCACTTTAAAAAGTTTGCAGTCAATTTTTTCAGATGGCCATGAAACAATTCAATGATATGGGTAAGCTTGCAGGATGATAGGAGAGCCATTACATGTAATCAGGAAAAAAATATGATGGTGTATACAGGCAGACTGTTTCACATAGTTCAGTTAGTTTAGGTTAAGAAATGTTTTCTCTCAGGAAATGCCTCTAAACCAGGGCTACATTTTATTTAATGATGTGGAAAAATTCCACAAAATATCCTTATGAGAAATGTATTTAATTTTCTCTTTTTAAGCCAGTCAGCAAGTAAAGTGAGCTGCATATTGCTCGCATTACTAACACCGCCTGGCAGAGCATGTTGAAATATGCCTGGTCATGCACATTCGGAGGTAATGTTAGTTGGGAACACTTGGTATGGTTGCTTAGCACTTTCCAGAAACTGATTGACTTCAGCTGCTGGAAATTTCTACCGGGATATTGACAGATGTTGAAACCCAGAGTAGACTCCCCTTGCCTTTTTCTGTCCCTAAGTACAGAGGAATAAACAGATGTGTATCTTAGCATCACTACCCAAGGACCTCACCTTGTCCTGGCTTTACTGACTGAGCTGAAGAAAGAGCATTTGTGCCCTGATCCTAAAGAGCAGTTATCCACCTTGCCATCGTCAGGGTAGGTGGAGGGAGAAGGAGGCCCAGGCGATAGGACCGTGCTCTAAATGTGCATCTTTCTTCCCTCCCACTCTGGCCACTATCCTAACTCAATTGATCTTTTTTAGCAGCTGTAATTACAAATAGATCACATTCTGTCCTTCACTGGATCATTTGGTTTCTCTCTCTGACCTTTGGTGGAGGTGGGCTTGGCTCCACTCTGCTCTATAAACACTGCAAAGCAGTAATGACATTCTCAAAACATGCGGGATTCAGTTATGAAAACCACTGAGTTGACAGTGATAAAACAGTGTGCTAAATTATCTTTCCCCCCTCTATTTACAATTTGTAAACTCTAATTTTTACTCCAGGTAAAAAGTAAACGGTAAAGATAGGCTGATTTTTGATAGAGGTAAATGTGATGGAAAATTCTTGGTGCAAAATGAAATGTATCTGATTTGAGATTTCCTTTCTTATTTGACCTTCACTCTTGCTTCCAGCTCAAGGCTACTTGCTTGAACACTACAAAGAGAATGTGTGTTTTTCAGAAGTCAGATATGCAAAGGAAGAATTGTATTGGCAGGGCCTGTTTAGGCATTTTAATTCTATTAGAGCTGTCATAGGATAGTGTTTTTTATAGAATCAACTTCTATAAATTTTAAATATGTACACTGTCTCAAATTCATACATGATCAGCAAATTAATAGAAAATTTATGTACTACCTAAGGGTATGAGCACAATAGAACAGTAGTCCTTGACCCTGGCAAAGACATTAATCACAATTGTTTATATTCCCTGCCCCCCACCCCACTCCCCTGCCAAGGTTAATTGTTGCAAGTTTTCAATGTGCTAATAGCTCTTAAGGAGGCTGTCAGCTATCAGTTAAAAATGAAGTATTGTTGTTACATAGAAAGAGCTTCTGCCCTCCAGACTGTTGATTGACACTAGGCCATAGGTAAATGTTGAGGTATAAGATAGGTGCAGACAGTCACTTGAAGCCAAATGTCTATCTAACTTTATCTTAATCCAATGGGAACAAAAAGGAACCAGTGTCCTGCAACACTGTATATCATCTCTTTGACCTGGAGACAGATGTTATCTCATGCTTAATAGAGGTTATTTTACACAGAGCTTTCATGTCCCTGGAAAGTATACTGGTCTTCCCAACCAAGGACTAGGAGCTTCTTTTAAAGAAAAATCTTGCAAGAAAAATAAGGATCTCCCATAAATGTTCAAATATATGGTCTCCAGACCAGGTGTCCTATTTCATTCTTAGCCAACATCTAATGATACCAAAATAAATTGGCCATTGACCCCATAATACAATAACCAGTGGGTATGTGTGATATTGCTCAGCAAGGGAAATAAATGGAATCTCTTTTGTAGATAATCTGCTAATGACCCCTTGTTTTTGATAGCTTTGGATTACGTGTAAGAGATTGATAGAACAATTTTTTAGACTTGTGGAGAAAAATATAATTAATGGTCATAAAATATATATCTCCATGATTTTTCTACTATAATCTTTGACACAATGTTCTCTATTTTAGCTCTATGCAAAGTGAAAAGTAGTTTACATTTTTAATAATTTTTTGGGTTATTAATTTCATAGTGTCCCTTTTCCTCCTTAACACAGGCTAAAATGTGGAGTTGCTCAGAATTTATTTAGGGTTTAAATAGCCCAATAAAGGCTCTAATAATTTTTCTCTAGTATAAAATAATGCTAGACTGTTCAATTTCATACCGTGTATTGGGCCATCCACTTTACAGTCTCTATTTGGAGTCTTAATCCAGAGAGGTTGCCTTAACTTTTATTACACTTGACTATCCTAAATTTTTTTGAGTAAAGCCACCAAAATTAATTATACTCTTAAAGATAAATATTTTAAGAAATGTTTCAATATTGGCATATCGTAGTTATTTCCGGATTATAGAAATAATACATAGTCATAATAGAAAATTTGGGGAAAAAAACAGAAAAATATAAGTCACTTCTAGAAAGTAATGTTGGATTAGTTATATTTTCCCCATTTTGTTGTACTTCCCCAGAAAGAGTTTAAATTAAATATTGATTTAATTTTTTTGCTTCAGAATATATCAAGATAATAACTGCAGATTGGTTCAATTAGTCTTTGAAGCAAGTGTTTTAGAATTCAAGAGGCTCAGAGTTTTTAAGTTTCTTATATCTCCTGAGGACAAAACACCTTTGTAATTTCCAGAAATAATCCCTCTGCACCAATAGATGATGGGACCCAATTCTCACAACTTTATTCAAGGAAAAAAAAAAAAAACTCCCTGCAGAGCCCAATGTTTCGGTAAGAACACAGCACTGAGACTATATTTTATGTCCTGACCAATGCTATGGCCATTCACATGTGAGTCCTCCCGGGACCCTACAATGAATACCATCTGGCTTTGGAGAGTGGAAACACTTACATGTCTTAAGTGCTACGTAATGACTTCCTGGAAGACTTTATTCTCCATCAACCTTTTACAAAAAATGATTGCAGGAGAAATTTTTGTTTTACCTTAAGCTTCTTTGGTTGAAACTTCATCTCTGGAATTCTCAGCTTTGTATCATATTCTTTGTGAAATTTATCTTTAGCAACAGACTTTTTCATCCAGCTTCTTAACTACATTATATAGTTTTCAAAAAGGTTCTCAACAATCTATCTTTTGTACCATCTGCTTATCTACCCCCATCCCATCTGAATTTAATATAAGTACTTAATGCTACAATGACTAATTAGAGCCAGGTAGGTTTTTATTTTCTACATTATATTTTATTTTATAGAATTTCTGTTTTTGTTTGTTTTTTTTTTTTCCTGAAGAAATCATTTCTCTCCTTCATCACACGGGGCTTGCTCTTTCTTGCCCTTACACTTTACTTTTCAAAAGTGTAGTGACCTTCAGTGCCTTTAACTCAACATGTTTATACAACCTCAAGGCTGATTCTAGGCTGCTGAGTGTTTTTTATGTGTGTGTTTTTGTTTTTGTTTTTTGTCTGTACTAAATTTGTCCACGGGGTTATTGCTGCTGCTGCTGACCATGCCAAAAATTGCAGAATTGTAGACTCTCAGTCACTATTGAAAGGCTTCTCTTAGTTTCATTTTCCCTAGTGGTTCTTAATCTTATGTATTTTTTGTTTTTGACCAATGGGAATAAATTAGAAACTCCTTGAAGACAGACTGTAGCTTATTAATATTAATTAATTAATAATTAATTAATAATTAATATTATATAAATATATAAAAATATATAAATATATTTATATATAAATAATTAATAATTAATTAATAATTAATATTAATTAATATTAATTAATTAAAAATATTGATATTAATAATAATATTAATATTAATATTAATCTCAATATTTGCAGTGCTTAGCATAGTGCCTGACCTATGAAGTACTCATAAGTATTGAATAAGAGACTGGATGAGTGTCCCTTGACCTTACCATGACTCAAAATGTTCACTTTTTTGTCAGTTGACTTTTATTAGTCTATGGTAGTATATGTATTGTCTACAGACATTTTTTAAAGATATTAAAATGGCAGAAGTATTTTTGGGAGTGAGCTTTAGTGCTTTTGCTAAAGCCAAACTAAAGATATTTTCATTTAGAATACAGAAGTCATCACAATGCTGTTGCAAGTGGAAATAGAGGTTCCATGGGAAGAAATTCTTTACGGTTGCTCTGAAATCCTGTGTCCCCCTGCACTCCTTCTCCAGCCCATAGGTGGCATGCAGCTGAAATGCATCAGTATGCCGCCGTGGCCCTGAGACCACATAGAATTCCCGATTAACTTAGGAATATTCGCATTAGATGGTGTTGCTGATATGTTGCAGACCTGGGGAAGAGATAAATTGAAATTAAAAACTGTCACCATTTTCTAGGAGAGGCTCGTGGTGTCAATGGGGTCACCAATAGACCAGGAACTATTGTAGAGATTTTGACACATCATCATCTCTTCACTTGTTTGGGTTTTTTGGCTTTTTTTTTTTTTTTTTTTAAATCTACCAGTAATAACAATGCTGGCTTATCAGGAAGGTAAAATGATGAATTGATAGCAGCGTACTTTAAAATGTACAAAACCCCCAACAAATATTGTTATCAGGTAGGCTCAGTCTGTTAATCTCTCCCAGCCATCCGTTCTGTGGAGCAGCCAGTGATGGGGAGAAATGCACCGCAGTCATTTCCTCTTATATGTGTCACCAGGGCATGTGGACGGAAGAGGCTCTGGGACTTAACATAAGTATGAGTCTATTTTGTTGAAGAGACCTCAGCCTCAAAAATTTCCCAAATTCCTATAAATTGAAGATTAGATAAGAAGGATCTGTCTAAAACAAACACACAAAAGCAAAAACAAGAAAAAAGCAAACAAAACCCTGAGAATGTTGTGAAGACTATGTGGGGGAACTGTCCGTTATCCTGGTATAAGTAGTCCCTTCTGACAGGAAAGACCCACCCTGAGAAGCTGACTCGGGATGACTCTTCTTCCCTGCAATCCTCAGTGGCTCTGAGTATGGTCATGGACCCAGCAGCATCGACATCACCTGAGATCTTACTACAAATACAGACGATCAGGTCGACATACACATACTATATCAGACACTCAGGGAGTGGGACCCAGCAATCTGTGTTTTAACAAGCACATCAGGGGCTTCTGATGCACAGTAATAGAAAACTATTGGTTTAAATCAGGGAGAAGTACAAAGGCTGATCCTCCCAAACCCCACAACTATATTCCAACAGTCTCATATTTTCAAATGTGAAAATGTCACATTTCAGTCTCCAAATGAGAGTCAAAAAGACATGGCCTGAAATCCCCCGAATAGTCTTTGAAACTTCTGGCCTATCATGTTGTTCCTTTTGCCTTTCTTTTATCTCCCTTGTTTGCATGGAAAACTCCTACTCACCCTTTACCCTGTTCAAATGACATTTCTTAGTGAAAGCTTTCCTGACCTGCCTCCTTCTTACCCCAAAAGCCATAACAGAGTTATTTGTACCCACCTCTATATGAATTTTGTCATTTGTACTTTTGAGAACCACAGATAGTTCTCTACATTTTTCCTCCTTGGCCTCATTTGCGTTATCCTTTTCCTCAGCCAACCCCTAAAGAGTCAGTAACCTCAGGGCTCTCTCATTTATGATCTCTCCCTGGACAGTCTCATTCATTGGCATGGCTCCAACTACCACCATTTAGTTGATGATTTTAAAGTCCATATCTCCAACCTAAACATCTTCTCTGAGCTCTAGAGTCATATTACTAAAGCCACGTGGACATCTTCACCTCAGAGAACCACAGTGAACCTCAAAGTCAACATGTCTAATATGGAATGAAACATCTTCTCTCACCCCCTGCACCCAGCCCCTCATTTGCTTTGTCTCTGTTTTCTCTCAGAGGCTGTCACTGTCATTCACTCTGCGAACAATACCGGGAATCTGGGAGCCATTTCGAACTCCTTCCTTGCCCTCTCTCTGAATATCGAACTGTTACATACTGTCATTTTATAGAACTTACCTAGTAAAATCTCTCACAAAGATACTGGAATAGTTTCCTAACTGGTCTCCTAGACTGAAATTAGTTCCTACTCCCATGTCTATAATTCACCCTGTTCACTTTAGGCAGAGAGGTCTCTCTAAAATGTCAATCTGATTATAGCACTGCCTTGCTTATTAAGTTCATGGCTCCATATTTTATAATTCAACAGGAGGAGGACCAAACACACTCATCTGGGTCTTGGCTACCCATTCAGCCTTAACTTTCCCCCCACACATTTTATTAAGAAAATGTTCAAACTTACAAAAAAGTTAAAAGAATTGGGGGTCGGGGGTTGGGTGAACCTGGTGGTGGGTATTGCATGGAGTACTGGGTGTGGTACATGAACAATGAATCTTGGAACACTGAAAAAATAAAATAATAAAAAAGTAATAAAATAATTAAAAAAAAAAGAATTTTACGATGAGCACTCCCATACCCTCTACTTACATACCTTATCTACCTTATCACATAATAGTCCATCTGTCCATCCCTCAATGTATCTATCAATTGGTCATATTTGTTGATGTGTTACAAAGCCAGTTCAAACATGAGTGTACTTCTCCCCAAACACTTCAGCCTGCATATCATTAGTTTCATATCATTAGCATACTGAGTTTCAGTATTTGTTTACAGGGATTTTATTTGAGGCAAAATTTATGCATAATGAAATGCACAAATCTTACATAAATATTCTCTGACAAACGTATGTACTTGTTTAACCTAAACCCCTATCCCAATATAAAACATTATCAACAATGCAGAAAGTCACCAAATGCCCATTCCCAGTATATTGTTGCTTAGCTCGGCACTCACTTTTCTGACATTTTCCACTACATATTAGTTTTGCCTTTTCTAAAATTTCTGTAAGTGTAATCTTTGTGTAAGGATTCTTTCCCTCAGCATTGATTTTGAGATTCATTCATATAGTTCCTCCCTGCTTTTTTTTTTTTTTCCCTGAGAGAACCTGAGTGGTGTGGTGACAGAGGGAGAAGGAGAGAGAATCCTAAGCAGGCTCCAGGACCAGTGCGGAGCCCAACGTGGAACTCGATCTCATGACCCTGAGATCGTGACCTGAGCTGAAATCAGGAGTCAGACACTAAGACGACTGAGCTACCCAGGCACCCCTTAGTTTTCTCCCTTTTTATCCCTAAGTAGTAGTCCATTGTACAAATAAAGCAGAGTTCTTTTCTACAGTATTCTGTTGATGACCTACTTCCAGCTTTTAGCTATTATGAATAAATCTATGAACATTATCATAGATGCCTTTGTGGACACACACTTTAATTTCTTTGAGTAAATATCTAGGACTAGAATTTCTATAGACATAAAGTAGCTTGTACCTACTCTAGATTGTACCATTTTTTTCCTCCTACCAATACCATATGAGAGTTCTGATCACTCTTTGTCAACTTTTGGTGTTGTTTGTCTTTTTAATTTTAGCATTCCTTGTAGATATGTAATGGCATTTCATTGTAGTTTTAAGTTGCATTTCTCTGATGACTAATGATATTAAGCTTTTTTTCATGTACTTTTGGCCATCGCTGTATCTTCTTTAGGAAAGTGTCTTCAAACCACCTCCTTATTGAGTTATTTGACTTTATGTTACGGAGCTGTAGAAGTTCTTTATATCCTGGATACCAGTCTTTCACCAGATATATGCTTTGTAAATATTTTCTTCCAGTCTTCAGTTTACTTATTCATTTTCTTATCAGTGTCTTCTGATGAGAGAATCTTGTCATTTGATGAAATCAACTTTATCAATTTTTTTCTTTCATGGTTAGTGTTTTTTTGTCCTATCTTAAAAAAAAGAAATTAATCTACCCCCTAAGTCATGAAGATATTCTCCTATCTTTCAAAATTTATCTTCTAAAATTTTATGGTGTTAGCTTTTATGTTTAGGACTAGTATCCATCTTGAATTAATTTATGTGTATAATATGAGGGAGGGGCCACGGTTCACCCTTTCTCCATAAGGATATCCAATTTATTGATATTTATTTCCTTTTATTTATTATACCATTTATTGGTGAGAATGTCCTTTTCCTATTGGATGACTTTGGCATCTTGTTGAAAACCAAATGACCACCTAAGTGGGAGTCTATCACTGTACCCTCTATCCTGTTCCATTGCTCTGTTAATCTTTATGCCAGTATCACACTGTCTTGATGACTGTAGCTTTCCAGAATACTGAAATCAGGTAGTGTAAATCCTCCAACTTTGTTCTTCTTTTTCAAGATTGCTCCGAATATTCAAAATCTTTTGCATATCCATATAAATTTTAGGGTCAGCTTGTCAATTTCAAGAAAGCCTGTTCATTGAGCCTTAACTTTTGATGTGCTATACTCCATCTCCACTCTCTCTAGTCTGTAGGGATAGTGAAGAAACTGCTTTCTTTAATAAACTCTTAGCTATATAGGGTTTTAGCCAAAGGTCAAAAGTTTTAAAATACTATATTTAAGGTTTGTTTTTAATTTTAGGTAAAAAAAAGAAATTCCTCTTTCCAGTCTGACAAAATGCATATGGCCCCATTTTACAGTGACTGTTTTTCTACAAGGACAGGTAAAGGAATGCATCTGAATGCTGCGCTATATTTTACCCTTAGTAAAAGAGGATTTTCCACTTTTTTACCAGACAACTGTTTCCCAGGAGTCTCTCTCTCTCTCTCTCTCTTTTAAGATTTATTTATTTATTTTAGAGAAAGAGAGTAAGAGAGCTCACATGCAGGGGGAGGGGCAGAGGAAGAGAATCTCAAGCAGACTCCCCACTGAGCATGGGGCTCAATCTCACAACCCATGAGATCATGACCCATGAGATCATCACCTGAGCCAAAACCAAGAGTCAGATGCTTAATCAACGAGCCACCCAGGTGCCCATCTCAGGAGTCTCTTTTAAAAGGATATAGATTTGGGTCTTGCTGATTTTCTAAGTCGTTCTCTTCTTCGTCCCCTTTTTCATCATTTTCACCTTCATCATTATAACATCACAGCTGACATTTGTTGAGCTCTTACTCTGTGCCACCAAGCCTGTGCTAAGGGCTTTATTCATATCTAATTTAAACCTCACATCAGCCCCATGTAGTCGGCCTTGTTATTGTGTTCACTTTAAAGGCAAGGAACCTAAAGTTCAGTGAGATGAAGGACTTTCTTAAGGTCCAGCAGAGTAAGTGGTGGTGCTAGGGCTCAAACTCCAATGTTTCCTACTCCAAAAACTGACATTTTAGGCATCTTCTATAAAAGAATGCTTTACTGACTCTATGCAATAGTATTTCCTTTGTCCATCCTAGGATAATTTAAAACATTTATCATTATGGCTGCTGTTTCTGTAGCAAAGTATAATGCATACCCTGAAATCTTCGGATACTCCTCCAACTTTGGCAATCATGCAGTTCTGAAGACATCTGGAAAACAAAGTTGGTTCAATTGGTTTTTGCATTACATGGGGTTTTAGAGTCAAAGTAATTTAACCTTCCCCTTTTCTCTTCACAGTAGTAAACTATTTTCATAGTGTCGAAGGATCCTTTATACATCATGTATGTCTCATTCCAGTCCTCAGCTATCTTTATGTATAACTCAAAGTGGAGCTTGTCATGCCCCACTGATTTCTATCACCCAAACATTTTGCTGAAATTCCAATTATGATGTGTCTATCTGACTCAGCCATATAAACTCAATCCTACGATTTAGATTTTTTTAATTTCACTATTGGCATACAGATAGTCATTAATATATTTTCATATTAAGCTGTATGTAACACTTTGTACTGAACTCTTTGTTTTGCTAAGAATGAAACATATGCCTTATTATCCTTATTCCTGAGAATCCAAACTTTCCTTAAAAAAGGAAATATTTATGTACACATACACACACACACACACACACACACACACACACACACACACATATACACACAAACTCTAATACAACCACATAGGTAGCATTCTGTGCTTTTTAACTGACTCTCAAATGGAGAATTGAAATCTTACCAGGTGTCTATATTGATATACAATAACTACTGCCAAGATTGGAATGATGATGTCTTCACCTGATATCAACAGAGAAGAATTAAAGGATTCACATACTGCAATCCTTGAGAAAATGGCTTTATCTGAGGGTAAATGGTAGAGGAAGACAGAAGCAATGACCGAGAGGAAAATATACTTTGTTTATTAACCACTGGCTACAAATAGACCCTCTATCACAAGTTCATCAGATGATGAGAAATACATTATAGCTCAAATTGAACATGAATACATTAGTTGGTATAAATACTGTTTTTGAAGATGTGAAATTAAGTGCAGGAATTTTTTCCTATATCCATTCATTTTATTAACAGACATTGTATTTATAAGCTTAATGGCTTTGGTTGAAAGCATAATGAAAAAAAGTTGGTACATTCTCAGCTTAATTTTATAAAGATCACATAATAATGGTGACAGGTGGAGCCACGTGGGGGTGGAGGCAAATTGGTCTTCTGTCCCAGACGTCAAAGACGTGCTGCAGACATCAGGGAAATGTCTCGTGGTTGGGAAAGGTACGGAAACTCAGCAGGCTGGTCTTTGATACCTAGGGCTTTCATTTTTAATTAAAGAACAGAACTCTGGTAAAAAGTCATCATATCATCCTATCTTATACAGGGCTTGGATGATAGCTCTGTAAAGGAGATGACTGGGAATATGCCTAACATAGTATCTAAAAGTTTCTACATATCTAATAAAATAATAAAAATTAACATTTATTGAACACCATTTCAGCAACTACTCACGTCTCTGTGAAGGAGGAACAACTGTTATCCCCATTTTGCAGATGAGAAAATGGATTCTTAGAGCAGTTTAATAACTTTTCCAGGGTCACAAAGCTAGGAAGTGGGTGATCTAGGAGAAGTAACCAGAATATCATCTTGAAGACTGTGCATCTACTCACAATGTCTTATTCCTAGAACTTTTCTTCCTTCCTTGAGGATAGCTTAAATTCCTAACTTATATTTTATGAAAGAGCTTTTTCATATACTGTGAGGTAGAATTATTTCTTTCTCTATATGTATGACCTCAATGAAATAAAACCCTAAATGACCTTTATCTCCAGTATCTTTTCTTCCAGCCATGAAAGGTGTCTCTTCTTCCTTTCCTTGGCAACATGCTATCATACCCCACAATTTTCCCAACTTTAGAGTCTTGGAGAATCTTCCTAATGTCTCTTTGTAATCTCTGTTCCAATAGCCCAAAGCATTTGTTCTCCTCTGAGTAGAAACATGAAACAGCTGCTCACTGTCACTCATATAATAGTTTTTTCAGACACTCAGAAACTAATTGCTAACATTTCCTGCCCCTACCTTTTCTTTTCTGAGTCAGATAATTTGCCCTCCTCCTTTTCTTTGTCCTCCTCCTCCTCCTCCTTCTTCATATATAAATTACTTCCACATAGAGCCTATTTCTAAAATTGCTAATCATTTTTGTTCCGGTCCTCTAGACTCTTTCAGCATCTGGATGTTCAGTGGGTTGAAGACGTTGCCATACAGTACTGAAATTATGGCATCTGGGAAAAATTTTAAATGTGTCCACAGGAATATTTTCTGTTGTTTTACAAATTACAGGCAAAACATTAAAGAAAATTATAGTTTTCCCAGTTCTCAGATGGTGTTTCGTCTAAACTAATGCAAGACAAGAAAGGTGGGGTGCTTTATATTAGAAAAGATGTAGTCATTTTCGAAAGATATTATGCTCTCTAAATTTAGTAATTATTCGCATTTGTGTATCTGAATGTATAACATGAGAGATGCCAGTCAACTAGAAATTTAGAGGGAAAAGAAGTTATTGTTTAAAGGAACCAGGCAAGGCTTAACAGAGGTAGAATTTGTGATGGCTCTTAAAGAATAAGTAGTACTATGACATAAAGAACTCGGAAGAGAAGTTCAAAGTGAGAAAGCAGCATAAGCAAAAACTTGAAGAAACATTTTCTTTGGAAAAGAGAAAATGGTCCCATTTTGTGTCATCCATTTTGGTTACTATGTCAAGAAGCATTAGACAGTAAGGCTGGAAATGGATACTGGAGCTAAAATATTTAAGACATTTAAGCAAAGTTCAGTTTCCTTTAGGAAAATAATTCTGGCAATGGAACACATGATGAGTAGAGAGATTATCAGTAGGGAGAAAAGTTTTGAAGTTGATGCTATTATGATAACAGGACTGATATATATTGAGGACTTATCATGTGCCCAGGAGATAGTCAGGAATATAAAGTGTAATATGAAAAGGCTAAGATTCGAAAAAAATGAAAAATAAGAAAAGGCCTTTGGATTTAGTGATTAGGATATCATTAACTAACTTTGAGTGGAAAGTTATTAAGAGAATGGAGAAAAAAGACTAGACAGGAATGAAGCAAAAGGAAAGTGACATGATGGTGATTTGAGGGTCAAGGGTGTTTTCTTGTTAGTTGGCTTGTAGGATGTGAAACTTAAACTTTTTGGGCTAATATCATAGGGCTAGTAGAGAGAGACACATTAAAGACTCAAAAGAAAGTAAGTCCCAAAGCTGCTGAGAAAATGTGGCAAAGATGAAGGCATGATCTTGGCAAGCATAAGAGGGATGTCTTCTGAGGTAACAACAAAGAGAGAGTAAAAGAATCAATATGGAGAGATATTGAGGTCAAGAAGAGGGAAGTTGAGGGAACTCATATTGTCTGACATTAATACTTTTAGTTAAATGGATGGGGAGTCCCCTGCTGGGGGGGTGATGGGAATAAATGGTGGCTGGATTTTAAGGGGTAAAGATCTGGTGTAAGCTCCATGGGAAAACAATAAAAAACAGGTAAGAAATCAATTGCCAAGCAGCAGTGAGTGCCCAGCCAGGAAGGATGAATAGTACATATGCATAATGAGCATTAAATATCTTACAGATATTTAAATACAGATAAATAAATAAACAAATACATAAATAAAGATAAATAAATATCTTATAGATATTTAATGCAATGACAACAAAACATCCGATAAATTCTTCATTTGCTTTGATGATAAGTTCATCTCTCATATACAGAGGAATTGACCAAGGAATTAGTAATCTCTTCTTAATTCTGATCATCAGGAACAGTGATTATGTCACCCGAAAGTGTGTAGCATAGTTGGAGAGATAGCTTGAATATGAGGCAAAGCAGTGTCTGGAAAGTTCCATGAGCTTAGCAATATATGAATATAAGATAGGAGAGGCACATAACCATGGTAAATGTAGAAGAGAAGCATAAATCTATTTTAAAACTGACACAAAGTCCTAGCTAAGAATAAATTGGGGGAGACATGACTTAACAGGAGCATAAGTCAAATGATTTAA
This sequence comes from Potos flavus, assembly GCA_028534135.1. Classification (NCBI taxonomy): domain Eukaryota; kingdom Metazoa; phylum Chordata; class Mammalia; order Carnivora; family Procyonidae; genus Potos; species Potos flavus. Next base: position 71,063,531 of record CM052895.1, on the reverse strand, counting down.
GGGAATTGACATATATCCCTTGTATATCACTGATGTGATGTAGCAAATACGAACATGGATGGCATTACTAAAAGTAACAGGTAGAATAAAGCACAGCCATCCTACTGGATTGAATTTTGGTTGCCATGTCCAAATGATATTAAATATAACTCTTCTCTTGTCTTGGATTTTTGCAACAGGCCTCAAAGACATGAATAATAGAAGAGGCATCAAGTTCTCCCATATCCCAAAGAGATGTGCTAGATCACTTCTGTGGAACATGCTAAGAGACCGTAAGTCCAGTTTTGTCAACATGAGCCCATCACCCACCTCAACAGAAGATAAAAGAGGAGCATGATCTCTTTAAGCCAAGGGAGGGAGGCTTCAAGAGAACTCCTTGAGAGCTTGGCACACATCTCTCAAAGCTTGTCGCACAGAGGCACTCACATCCTCATCTCCCCATGAGTCTAAGATGGACAGTTTAGGTGTAGGGACCTCTGAGGAGTACAGCAATGAGTATATAATGATGAGAGGGGACTCTACTGTTGCTAGCTGTAGAGAAAAAGTAGTATCCTGGGCTACAGGAGATTTGTGGGCTCACCTCAGCAGGAAAACACAGAACTGGAGGTGCAATGTGCCCAGAAACCTAGGGCATGACCAAGCTTATAAGTGGCCAGTCAGAGGAGAGGAACCACTTTCTCAAACTTTAGCCTGCATTAGAATCACCCAGAGGGCTTATTAAAATAGATTCCTGTGCCATACTCCTAGAACTTCTGATTCCTTAGGATGGAGGGGCCCCAAAATGTTATTTCTAACAAGTTCTCAGGTGATAATAACTTCATCATTCGTGGACCACACTGTTGAGAAGTTTAGATGTCACCAGCAGGGCATCTCAGAGGAACGTGTGAAAGTACCACATATGAGAAAGAATAAGCTTTGCATATCCATTATGCTTGGAAGTCATCAATAGACTTAACAGCACCAACCAGTTTCCCCTGGTCTTTTCTCCCCCAGTGCAACCCTGGAGTGGTCAGAAACAGCAGCTAGGATGAAGGAGGAAGAGCTATGATCCAGAAAAGGAGACAATCGTACTCTGCCCCTCATCTCCACTCTTCAAAGACTGAATTAGATCTGAGCAGGAACAGGGGATAATCTCTTCTGGACGTGTATTTGGGATTTGAACTAAACTGGGGTAGATTGGACTGGAGTTAGAGAGCTCTTAGATTTGTGGTGCCCAAACAAAGGAACTAAAGGAACTTTCCCAAAGTAGGAAAGCTATGGTTTGTTTCAGACTTTGTACCCTGATGGAAAAGAACTGGTTTGAGAAGAATAGATACAAGAACAAACTTAATTGAGGCAAACTTGTTTAATCAGTCAATTACACACGTCTTCAGAATGGTATTTCTTAAACCCTCAGCAAATCCAGTGAAGTACAGCTAGGACAACTGGACCCTGGAAACCTCACCAGAGAAGTACCCCTGCAAGGACATAAGGAGCTTCAGCCTGGAGAAGATTGAGGAAGCATAATCCCACACTTAAACTATTAACAGGCCATTCCGTCAGGGAAGGAGTAGCTTTCTGTGTGGTGGCAGAGGCCACAATTAGCTTAAGTTAGTGAAAGGCAAGAGAGGCGTCTGCTTAGTTTCCATGTAAGGAAGACATAACAATTAAAGCCATGCTAGTGACACCAAGTGATGGACACCTGACAGGAACCTCGAAGAGTTTTACACCTGGCGGAGCGTAAGTTTTGGATGGACTCTACGCGTATCAGCTCTCCAGCAACATTTTGCGACAGGTAAGGGAAGGGAGGGGTGGGGTCATCAGGACTCCCCTGGCTTCCTATCCCTGCTTCCCTCCATGTGCTTTAGCTGAGACTGCCTCAGGCTTCGGGACTACTCCCAAGGCAGCCTGCGGGGACTCGGGGCTCTGACGAGGGCAATTTCTCACTCATGGTTTTAGTCCCCGTTAGTTGAAATTTGATAAATGGGCCTTTGCAGTCAGGCCTTTCTAAGACAAAGTGACAAACTGGTCAGGATGACTGGATCCTGTCTGGTACCCGAGGCTCTGCCCTGCTCTTGCCATTCCTCTCCCTGCCCTGTGCACACAGGCGTCCTGTGGAAATAACTGAGTGGGCAGTCTAGGTATGATGAGAAACCAGAGAAGCCAGAGACAGGAGGAGTCCGATGTGGGTCCTTGACATGTGGAGAGTCAAAGCTCAGGAGGGAAACTGGAAAGACCAGGAGCATGTACAGTGACAGAGGTGGAAGGAAGAGAGGGTGACATGATATTGCCCCTGACTGCAAAATGCAGAAGTTTGTTTGTTACGCCTGTTCGTACTATCACAGACAAGAACGGTTATGATAGTTATGCCAGTCAAAACTCTGAGCAGACAGAAAGGCGTTGTGTCTCTCTTCCAAATGTTGACATAATCATATAATAATCCAGGATCAAGAAATTCCTAATCCTCCATCTAAAATAGCTTCCAAATGTCCACAGGGGTGCAGGAAAATATTCATGGGGTTAGCTGACCACAGGTAAGTGATTGTGACAGCTGCAGGCCTTAGCGTTTACTCAGTGAAACAATGGCTTTTAGACAATGTCATTCCAATTTGTTTTCAACATTGCAGCCAGAGTGCACTTTTCAAAATACAAATCTGATCATGTCACCAACCTCCCCGAAAACCCCTGAATGGCGTCCCACTGTTCTTGGAATAAAGACCAAATCCTTAACTAGGAGCTGCTTGGGCTAGGCCCCTGTGGGGGTTGAGCGTGGGGGTGGGGTCCTCCTTTGGGTATGCTCTTCTCTGGGTCTTGAGGGCTCCCCTCCTTTCTCAACTCAACTTTGCTTGTTAGATCTCAGCTCAAAGAGCCCTTTCTGCACCCCCACCTGGGCTCCTTTGTTCTTGACTTTTTATAGGACTCCATTCTTTTCTTTTAAAGCACTTATCTCAGTTCGTAATTATACATTCATCAGTGCCGTGGTTTGATGACTGCTCTCCCATCCCCTCTAGCCTCTCAATTCCGTGAGTGAGAAAGGTCTCTTTTTGTTCACCATCTTCTCCGAGAGCCTAACATTGTGCCTGGCTTATAGGAGGCCCTCAATGCCTTTTTTGCTGAATGAGTAAAAGGACTGCCTAAACTGTGCTTTCCTTCCGAAATTTCGAATTCTATAAAGGAAGGAAAGTGTTAAGCAGGCATCAGAGCAAAATTCTTCATAATATTTCCTCTGCTTCCATGCAGTGATTTATTTTAAAATGCAGAACCCTATGAGCTCTAATCTTCCTTCTTATTATATAGAAATCAGTTCATCAAAATAACCCTCTAACTCTACCTGGTATTCTCATTTATTCCCCATTTTCTCTGGAATGAATTTAAGTAGTCTTTCTTAGGGTTCATCTTCTTTTGGGAACTCGTACAGAGAACATTTTATTTTAGGTTAATTCAGTTGAGATTTTATTTAAAGGCACCCTAAGTTACAGACATTGACAGGTAAATGTTTATGAAAAGATAATATACATACACTCTGTATGTGTGTATGTCTATCAATCCATCTAAAAATATGTGTTTTCACGACTTGAAATAGAAAAGATTGGATTTAGGTAAGGAAATCATTACAGTGTCAAAGTTTCCACCCCCATACTTTTACCCTCTCCAGCTAAATTCTGCAGGATTTGGTGGAATAAGCAGGCAGTCGTGATTTCCTGATGACTGACTGAAGGACATGTTACTTCCCCTCCTAATGAAATCCTCAAATAGTGAGTCATAATGCCAGAGGCGCTGTTCTCCAAGATTCCATCTCTGCCTATTTTCTAATCCAAATTCTGAAAAGAGCGCAAGCCTAGATCCAGCCCTTTAGATCTCTGTGTGGGTCTGAAGTATACGTTTCCTTTCCAACTTCTCATTTTCTTTCTGCAGTAGAACTGACATCCCCTGGGCAGGAGTGGTCAATGTTGATGACCATGATGGCAACAGAGAATAAAGAATTCATTGTTATTTGCTGACTGTGCCATGGTGGTGAATGTCTCTTTCAGAAAGCCACAAAAATGGACACTTAACTGAGTCATGAAAGAGCCCAAACCAAATTATCTAGACAAACAACCTTTGCTAGGACTATCTGGCCATATGTTATAGAAATCTGGTTATTTTCTTTAAAGTACCAATCTGGTACATCTGCCCCTCGGAAAAGAAATTTTTTTAAGGTACATGGAAAGGGAAAACAGTCCTTTGTTCTATTCTACAACACCCTTTAGTTATTGTCATATTTCTCACCATACTTTTATTGCCAGGTTTCTTAAAGAGGGGGTCTATAAGCCCTGTCTCCTTTTCTTCACCACCTATTTTTCCTTAGCTCCTTGTTTGTCCTCCCACTAAATGACTACATAGTTCTTACAAAGATTCAAGAAATCTCCTCTAATCACTTTTTAATATTAGTTTCCTAACAATCTTCGGGAGTTGGCCATTCTTATTCTATCCTCCCTAAAGCTTCTAGTTTCACCGACCCCAGCTTGACCCTGAAGCTTTAGGGACAGTGCTCTGAGGAGATTCTCTTCTTCCTCTTGAGACAACTTCCTGGATTTTTAGCTGTCTGTGCCCAAACACCATCCAACCCAAATGCCCAGCCTAGTTTGGGTTTCCTTTCTCTTTCTTTCAGTTCTCATTCATCTTCACATTTTCAACTAGCACCTTTTTCAGGTGAATCCCCAAATTTTCTTCCCTAGCACTTTTTCACAGCTTCAACTTCACAACTTGATCATCTAGTTGAATATCCCTCTGTCAATGGCTGTCTCGCTAACACTTCCCTATCATATTCCCTGTGCCCCCTTCCCATCCCTCCTAGTAAATGCTCTCCCCTCACTGAGACTTGAAAGCTCATGTTTGCCTTTGATTCCTCCTTCCCACACAATGTCTATATCCCATCAGTTACTGAAGTCTTCTGTTTTAAATTTTTTAATTTTTATTCAAGTATAACTAACATCAAGTGTTATATTAGTTTCAAGTGTACAATAGAGTGATTCAGTGATTCTATACATTACTCACGGCTTATCATGGTAAGTGTGCTCCTTAATCTCCATCACCTATAATCCTCATCTCCCACCCACCTCCCGTCTGGTAACCATCAGTTTGTTCTCTAGAGTTAAGGGTCTGGTTTTGTTTGTCTCTTTTTCTCGTCATTTGGTTTGTTTCTTAAATTCTACATATTAGTGAAATCATACGGTATTCATCTTTCTCTAACTTATTTCTCTTAGCATTATACCCTCTAGGTCCATCCATATTGTTGCAAATTGCAAGATTTCATTCTATTTTATGGCTGAATAGTATTCCATTGTGTATACATACCACTTTTTATGCCTTTATCTATTCATGGACGCTTGGGTTACTTCCGTATCTTGGCTATTGTAAATAACGCTTCGGTAAACATAGGGATGCATATATCTTTTTGAATCAGTATTTTCATTTTCTTTGGGTAAATACCCAGTAGTGAAATTACTGGATATGTGGTAATTCTATTTTGAATTTTTTGAGGAACCTTCCTACTATTTTCCACAGCGGCTATACCAGCTTACTTTCCCACCAACAGTGCACGATGGCTCCTTTTTTCCACATCTTTGTCAACACTTGTTATTTATCATGTTTTTTATCTTAGCCATTCTGACTGGCATGAGGTGATATCTCATTATAGTTTTGATTTGTATTTCCTTGATGATAAGTGATGTTGAGCATCTTTTCAGGTATCTGGAGGCCATCTGTATGTCTTCTTTGGAAAAATGTCTATTCAGGCCTTCTGCCTATTTTTTAATTGGATTATTTGGGTTTTTTGGTGTTGAGTGTATCAGTTTGTTATATAGTTTGGATATTAACCCTTTATTGAATATATTATTTGCAAATATATTCTTCTATTCACTAAGTTATCTTTTTGTTTTGTTGGTGGTTTCCTTCACTGTGCAAAAACTTTTTTATTTTGGTGTATTCCCAGTACTTTAATTTTGCTTTTGTTTCCCTTGCCAAAGGAGACATAACTAGAAGAATATTTCTACGGCTCATGTCAAAGAGATTACTGCCTATGTTTTCTTCTAGAAATTTTATGGTTTCAGGTTTCAAATTTAGGTCTCTAATCTATTTTGAGTTTACTTTTGTATATGGTTTAGGAAAGTGGTCCAGTTTCTTTCCTTTACATGTATTTGTCCAGTTTTCCCAAGACCATTTGTTGAAGAAACTGCTGTTTTCCCATTGTATATCTTATCTCCTTTGTCATAGATTAATTGATTATATAATCATGGGTTTATTTCGGGGCTCTCTAATCTGTTCCTCTGATGTATGTGTCTCTTTGTGCTGGTACCATATTGTTTTCCTTACTATAGCTTTGTACTACATCTTGAAGTCTGGGATTGTGACACCTCTAGTTTTATACTTCATTTTCAAGATTCCTTTGGCTATCTGGGGTCTTTTGTGGTTCCACACAAATTTTAGGATTGTTGTTCTAGTTCTGTGAAAAATGTTGGTATTTTGATAGGGATTGCATTAAATCTGTAGACTGCTTTGGGTCGTATGGACATTTTAACAATATTGGCTCTCCTCCACCATGAGCATGGAATAGCTTTCCATTTGTGCCATCTTCAATTTCTTTCATCAAAGTTTTATAGTTTCCAGAGTATAGGTCTTTCACCTCCTTGGTTAAATTTACAGGAATTTTATTATTTTGGTGCAATTATAAATGGTATTGTTTTCTTAATTTCTGTTTTGGCTACTTCATTATTAGTGTATAGAAATGCAAGAGATTTCTGTGTATTAATTTTGTATCTTGCAACTTTAGTGAACTCATTGATCTTTGGAGGAGTTTTTGGAGGAGTCTTTAAGGTTTTCTATATATAGAATCCTGTCATCTGTAAATAGTAAAAGTTTTACTTCTTTCTTACCAATTTAGATGTCTTTTATTTCTTTTTCTTGTTTGATTGCTGTAGCTAGGACATCTAGTACTATGTTGAATAAAAGTGGTGAGAGTGGACATCCCTGTCTTGTTCCTGATCTTAGAGAAAAAGCTCTCAGTTTTTTATCATTGAGTATGATTTTAGCTGTGGGTTTTTCATATGTGGCATTTATTGTGTTGAGTTATGTTTCCTTTAAACCTACTTTCTTGAGAGCTTTTATCATGAATGGGTACTGTACTTTGTCAAATGCTTTTTCTGCAACTATTGAAATGATCATATGGTTTTTATCCTTTCTCTCTCTTTTTTCTTTTTTTTTGAGAGAGAGAGCATGTGCACATGCAGCATGAGTGGGGAGGGGCAAAGGGAGGAGGAGACAGAGGATCTTAAGCAAGCTCCACACTCAGTATGGAGCCTACATGGGGCTCCCTGAGATCAGATATGTAACCTACTGAGCCCCCCAGGCGCCCTTATCCTTTCTCTTTATAATGTGATGTATTATATCAATTGATTTGTGAATATTAAACCATCCTTTCATCCTTTGATGTGGGCAATATTTTTAATGTATTGTTGAATTTGGTTTGCTAATATTTTGATCCATCTATGTTTCTCAGAGATACTGACCTGTAGTTTTTTTGTTTGTTTGTTTGTAGTGTCTTTGTCTGGTTTTGGTATCAGGGTTATGCTGGCCTCACAGAATAAATTTGGAAGCTTTCTTTCCTCTTCTGCTTTTTGGAATAGTTTGAGATGAATAGATATTGATCTTTAAATGTTGGGTAGAATTGACCTGTGAAGCTACCTATTCCTGACCTTTTGTCTGTTGGGAATTTTTTGATTGCCAATTCAGTTTTATTGCTAGTGATCAGTCTGTCCAAAATCTCTATTGCTTCCTGATTTGGAAAGTTAAGATATTTCTAGGAATTTATCCATTTCCTCTAGGTTGTCCAATTTGTTGGCATATAATTTTTTATAATATTCTCTTATAATCCTTTGTATTTCTGTGGTGTTAATTGTTATTTCTCTCTTTCACTTCTGATTTTATTTAATTGAGTCCCCCCCCCCTCTTTTTTAATGAGTCTGGCTAAATGTTTATCAATTTTGCTGATCTTTTCAAAGAACTAGCTCCTGGTTACATTGATCTGTTCTATAGGCTTTTTTTAGTCTCCATTTCATTTTTTTCTCCTCTAACCTTTACTAATTCTTTTCTTCTACTGACATTGGGCTTTGTTCTTTTTTTTCCCTCCTTTAATGTCTAATATTAGGTTGTTTACTTGAGATTTTTCTTGCTTCATGAGGTAGGCCTGTATTACTATAATCTTCATTCTGAGAATAGCTTTTGATGCATCCCAAAGATCTTGGACTGTGGTGTTTTTATTTTCATTTGTCTCTATGAATTTTTTTTATTTCCTGTTTGATTTATTGGTTTACTCATTCATTATTTTGTAGCATGTTATTTAACCTCCATGAGTTTGTGTTCTGTCTAGATTTTTTTCTCTTGTGATTGATTTCTAGATTCATACCTTATGGTTGAAAAAGATGCATGATATGATTTTAATTTTTTTGAATTTGTTGAGACTTGTTTTGTGGCCTAACATGTGATTTCTTCTTCAGAATATTCCATGTGCACTTGAAAAGAATATATATTCCACTGTTTTAAGATGGAATGTTCTGAATATTTCTGTTAGATCCATCTGGTCTAATGTTCATTTAAAGCCACTGTTTCCTTGTTGATTTTCTCCATGGATGATCTATCCATTGCTGTAAGTGGGATTGGAAGTCCCCTATTATTACTGTATTACTATCGATTTCTTCTTTTATGTCTGCTAATAGTTACTTTATGTATTTGGGTGCTTCCATATTAGGTGTATAAATTTTTATAATTGTTATATCTTTTTGTTGAATTGTTCTCTTTATGATTATGTAGTAATCTTCTTTGTCTCCTGTTACAGTCTTTGTTTTAAAGTCTATTTTGTCTGATATAAGTATTGCTATCCCAACTTTCTCTTTTCTTTCATTTGCATGATAAATGTTTCTCCAACCCTTCACTTTCAATCTGCATGTGTCTTTAGGTCTGAAATGAGTCTCTTGTATGCAGCAAAGATGGGTCTTGCTTTTGTATCCATTAGTCACCCTGTGTCTTTTGGTTGGAGCATTTAGTCCATTTATATTCAAAGTAGTTATTGATGGGAATGTATTTATTACCATTTTGTTACTTATTTTATGGTTGGTTTTGTAGCTCTTCTCTGTTCCTTTTTCTTGCCCTCTTCCCTTTTGTTAGTGATATGCTTAGATTCCTTTCTCCTTTTTTCCATATCTATTACAGGTTTTTGATTTGTGGTTACAATTAGGTTTATGTATAAAATTCTATGCATATTGCCCGTCTATATTAAGTTGATGGTCACTTAAGTTTGAAACCAGTCTAAAAGTACTAAATTTTTCCTCCTCTCCCCAAGTTGTATGGATACGATATCATACTTTACATTCTTTTATTTCGTGAATCCCGTGACTGATTTTTATAAATTAATTGTACTGCTTTTGTGCTTTTATCTCTGTACTGGTTTTTATAAATGATTAATCTGCTACTTTTATTTATTTATTTATTACTTATTTATTTTTAAAGATTTTTTTATTTATTTGAGAGAGAGACACACAGTGAGAGAGAAAACACAAGCAAGGGGAGTGGGAGAAGGAGAAGCAGGCTTCCCACTTAGCAGGGAGCCTGATGTAGGGCTTGATCCCAGAGCCCTGGGATTATGACCTGAGCTGAAGGCAGATGCTTAATGACTAAGCCACCCAGGTGCCCCAATCTGCTACTTTTATTATTTTTGCATTTATCTGCGAAATTTTTTCCTTTTCCTAATTTTCTTACTATTGATTGTGGCCTTTTCTTTCTACTCAGAAAATCCCTTTAACTTTTCTTTCTTTCTTTCTTTCTTTCTTTCTTTCTTTCTTTCTTTCTTTCTTTCTTTCTTTCTTTCTTTCTTCCTCCCTTCCTTCCTTCCTTCCTTCCTTCCTTCCTTCCTTCCTTTCTTTCTTTCTTTCTTTTTAATAGATTTTATTTATTTGAGAGAGAGAGCAAAGCGAGAAGGAGAGCATTAGCAGGGAAACAGGAGAGGCAGAGGGAGAGGGAGAAACAGAGTCTCTGCTGAGCAGGAAGCCTGATGTGGGGCTTGATCCCAGTACCCTGAGATCATGACCTGAGCCAAAGGCAGACACTTAACTGACTGAGTCACCCGGGTGCTCCTCTTTAACCTTTCTTATAAGGCTAGTTTAGTGGTGATAAACTTTAACTTCTGTTCGTCTGGGAAACTCTTTATGTCTCCTTCTATTCTGAATGGTAGCCTTGCTGAATAGAGTAGCCTTGGTTGCAGGCTTTTTCCCTTTCAGCACTTTGAATATATCATGTCACTATCTTCTGGCCCACAAAGTTTTTGCTGAAAAATCAGCTGATAGCCTTAGGGGGTGTCCCTTGTATATAACTATTTTCTTTTCTCTGGCTGCTTTTGAAATTCTCTCTTTAGAAACAAATATTACACTATATGTTAACTAACTAGAATTTAAATAAAAATTTGGGAAAAAATAAGATTTTCTTTATCACTAATTTTGTGGACCTCCTTGGGCTGATTTTGGAGGAAGGGGGCTCTTTGTGCCTCCTGAATCTGGCTGTCTGTTTCCTTCCCCAGAGTACAGTAGTTTTCATCTATTATATCTTCAAATAAATTTTATGCCACATTTTCTCTCTCTTCTTCTGGAATCCCTGTAATGTAAATGATTTTACACTTGATAATGTTGCTGAGTTTCTTAACCTATTCTCATTTTTTATTATTCTTTATCCTTTTTGCATTCAGCTTGGTTGCTTTCCGTTACTCTGTCTTCCAGCTCACTGATTTCTTCTTCTGCTTCTTCTAATCTACTTCTTCTTCCCTCTAGTATATTTTTAATTTCAGTTATGAGTGTGCCTCTGATAGGTTCTTTTTTGTATTTTCTTTGTTGAAAGTCTCACTAAGATCCTCCACTCTTTTATCAAGTCCAGTGTCTTTATGACCATTACTTTGAATTCTCATATCAGACATATTGCTTATCTCTGTTTCATTTAGCTCTTTTGCTGTGATTTTGTTCTTTCATTTGGGACAGAGTTGTCTGTCACCTCATTTTGTCTAAGTCTTTGTGTTTGATTCTCTGTATTAGAAAAGTCAGCTTTATTGCCTGATCTTGAAAGTAGTGGCCTTTGAAGAAGACGTCCTCTAGTGCCCTGCATTGAAGTGTCTCCCCTGCTCACCAAACCTGGCGCTTCAGGGATGTCTCCTATGTGTGCTTCACGTATCCTGCTATTGTGATGGAGCTGCATTTTCTTTCAGTGCAGTCAGCTGCAATGACCCTCTTTGCCTGTTGTGGGCAAGGTTTGGTTCCTGTGCTGTTAAGGGGCCAGTCTGGGGCCACCATGGGCTTGTAGTTGGGTCAGACCATATGCCTGCCCTCAGCCTGTTTGCCAGGCCTGTAATTGCACAGAACCATAGGGCATTCTCTCTGCATTGTCCCCTGGGAGGCTTCTGTTAGTGGGCAGAGTATGCAGTCAGATTGGATGTCTGTCCCCCAGCCCACTGCTGGGATTGCAATCGGACTGGCATGTATGGTTATCTTCCCCTCTGTCCAGGGCAAGAGTCACTTTGGAGTGGGGTTGGTCACTGTGGGAGCTGCTTACAGAATAAGAGATGTCAGACACCCATTTGGAAGGATTCTTGCCAAATGGGGTGGGTTTGATGGGGTAGATCTGCAGGAGAACACAGGGGTGGGGCGGGTAGTGTTAGCAAGGTATGTTGAGAGAGTTGGTGTTGTTTCCCACAGGTGTCCAGGTATCTAGGCTGGGTGGAAAGGAGTAAATGGCACCTGCCAGCCCTTCTCTTCTTGAAGATGTCTCCTAAGGATCTGTGCCCCTCCAGGGCACATCAAGATTAGTAAATAAATCTCCTTTCCATATACCCAAGGTGCTTTTCAAACTGCTGCTTCTATGCTGTATCTCAGAGGGGTTGTTTGTTATGCTGGCTCTTTTAGGGCAGGGACTAGGTTTCCTACCACTCTCCAGCTCTGTCAGACCTAAGCCCGCTGATTTGTAACATTCTCACTGTTACACCCCAGTGACTGTAAATTCTCACAAAGTTAAGCTCCTCTGGTTTTCAAAGCCAGATGTTATGGGGATTCAGCTTCCCAGTGCAGGTGCCCCATGTCTGGGGTGCCTGGTGTTGGGTCTGCTCCTGTCCCTCCCCTGTGCTTGTGTTGTCCTTCCCATTTGTGGTTACTCTCTCGGGTTAGTTTGGTTCCCAACTGGGACTTCATCCTTCCTACTGTTTTTAATGTGGCCTCCTCTCTACCATTAACTGTGGAGAGTCTGTTTTGTCAGCTTTCAGTTTATTTTCTGAGTTAGTTGCACTAATGTAGCTGTTGTTAAGGTGTATCCATGGGACAAAGTGAGGTTAGAATCCTCCTACTCTGCCATCTCCCCAGGTCCCGCTAAAGTCTTCTTAACATGCCTCTAATGTCTGCTCTGCTTCCCATGTCCACTGCCACCACTGAGGTCTCTCAAATCATGTCTAGATTTTGGCAATACACTTCTAACTGGTTTCCCAATAATGCCTTCTCCTCCCCAAACGATCCTATACCCTGTTATCAGAAGAATCGTTTCACCATATTGTCTATAAGGAAAATTCCAAATATCCAGGTATGGCAGGAAAACACTTTGAGATATTAATTAACAGGGGTTACCCCACCCATTTTCCTCCTCCCCATTCCAAAAAGGCAATCCAGCCTTTGGCTCTCTTTTTCTTTAGTAGGGAAGTTTGTATTAACTGGTGCCTATAAGGCACTTCCTTAAAACCTGAGTTCCCTGAAGACTTTGAAGGTAACTAAAAGAGGCAGAGGGTGATTGCTTCAGATTTGGAAAAGGACTTCAAGGTTACTGAGGTACAGAATAGAGTGTGTCCTCCATGGCAACGGCCCCATAGGAGGCAAGACTTCAAAAGCAATGGTTTGGGGCACCTGAGTGGCTCAGTCATTAAGCATCTGCCTTCAGCTCAGGTCATGATTCCAGGGTCCTGGGATGGAGCCCTGAATTGGCTCCCTGCTCAGTGGGGAGCTGCTTCTCCCTCTCCCTCTGCTGTTCCCCCTGCCTATACTCTCTCTCTCTGTGTCAAATAAATAAATAAAATCTTTAAAAAAAAAAAAAAAGGCAGTAGCTTTAGGGTCTATCTAGGAAGTGAGACCATGTTCACAGTCTTAGTAAAGATTTCTGTAAGCCACTGTGTCCAAAACAGCAAGGAGTCACAGGACTTTAAGGGGCTATTATGGGCTCAGTAAATAAGAATGGTCAGCATCTTCAGACTGGATGGAATAGATAATAGAGATTGGATCCCTTTCTTCTTTTTTTTTTTTTTTTTTTAAGATTTTATTTATTTGTTTGACAGAGAGAGAGATCACAAGTAGGCAGAGAGGTAGGCAGAGAGAGAAAGAGGGGGAAGCAGGCTCCCCGCTGAGCAGGGAGCCAATTCAGGGCTCCATCCCAGGACCCTGGAATCATGACCTGAGCCGAAGGCAGAGGCTTTAACCCACTGAGCCACCCAGGCACCCCTTGGATCCCTTTCTTCTAGGATCCAGATAAGCTTCCCAGATTCTGGTGTGATCTTGGAATGGGAAACAGCAAAATAATGACTGAAATGGGCTTTCCTATGAGCTAGGTAAGAGCATGCTCAGAATGGGATCTAATTTAGAACAAGATTCAACCCACTATTCTGCATCCAAGGCTCTGAAATCTGCATGCCTTCATTCATTCGCTCAACAAAAACATACTTTGTGTTTCTTATGGTGCCTGAGAACACAAAGGCAAAATAGAACACTTTCTGTCCTCAAGTCATAATAGTGGGAGAAATAGGCAATTTCCCTCTGCTTTTCTCTTTTTTAAGGAGGCCTTCCCATGACTCCCCTGATCTTGGTAGAATCCTCTCAAGCAGGGGGAGCAGCAGGCAGAGGGAGAAGCAGGCTCCCAACTGAGCAGGGAGCCCAATGTGGGGCTCGATCCCAGGACCCTGGGATCATGACCTCAACCAAAGGCAGAGGCATAACTGATTAAGCCATCCAAGTGCCCACGTTAATTAACTTCAATATAATTATTTTTATTTTAATAGTAATAATAGCAAATACTTTTGAGAGCCTACTGTAGACCAGGCATTGTGCTTAGCGTTGCTTACATTATCACTGTTGTGTTCATGTATGAACATAGTCTATGATTACTTTCATTTTGTAGATAGGGACCCAGAGATGGACAGAGACTTTGTATAAGTTGTCTAAGGTAACATAAATGATAAATGATGGGGTTATGATGTAGAGATAGCAGCCTAACTCCAAAGTCATACTGTCAATAACCTGCTCTACAGCCTGATGCTGATGAGATTGAAGAGTCAGTCAGAGGGAGGTTTAAATACTGAAAGAATCTACACATGTGAAGTGATGAGTAACTAAGGAAATTCCATAGATGAATGCAACTAAAATATAGAGCTATAGTTTCTAGCAGGCAGTGAAGAATACAGGAGAAAAGAAATGCTCAAAAGCAAAGGCATTCACAATACCAAACCCAGAGCCATAAAGCAAATTCAAGACTCTTCGTTCAGTTGTTTCACAGCATGGATTGAATGTCTCTTGTTCAGATACACCCAGAAGGTCTGGCACTGATCAGTAGGAATGCTTGTTAATCTTAGCATATAATTGTTCCTAGCTACTTTTCTTAATTTATTTTAATTCTTTAAACTTTAATCCTGGAGTTGTGGTTCATTCAAAACACCCTTCAGAATTTCTCAAGATACTCACTTTCCTTCTTCTAAATACAATACATGTTTTCACTTTTATTGGGTTGTCCAATTTTCCAATATGTTTCTCCAAGTGATCTTTTTCATTATTCCACAGCTGTTTCTGTTGGACAGTCTGGACTGCCCTCCAGTTGCTGATTAGTTGGTTAGAGGTCATCTGGAAGTTGTTTGGAACATCTCAGTGGCCATCCTCTGAGCAGCACTCTGATAGGATCTCTAGAAAAACACATATCCAGTCCCAGAAAACACATATTTTTAACTTACCAAGAGCATTCCCCAGTGCTTTTCTTCATCCAAAGACGGCTCCTACCATGTATCTGAATCAGGGCTCTTTCACTGATATTATGTGAGTACATGTTAGCTGAGGCCAAAAGGTGACCCTGTCATTTTCTTTACGGTTCAATTCAAACTCCAAAAAATCTCTGCCCACTTGGAATCTCTTCATCTAGCTTGATAAATATCACATAGAGAGCTTAACAATTTAGCTCTCATGTTTGCTTTGAGTATTTCCTAGGTGATATGCCTCTTGAGGACTGGAATGGTGTCTTCTGCTCCTTTCCTGTCTCTAGCTTTCTCATTACATTTCTATACTAAAGTATTCAGTAGAAATCTGTGGAGCTGAAGTGAATGGAGCTGGTCTTTGAAATTGCAAGGCACAGCCTTGCATCCGGATGGTTAGAGCTCTGCTATAGATGGACATCTCAAGACCCTGTTAGATTCAGAAGTCTAGTCTCCATTTCTCCCATGCATCCGAACACTGGTGTCCTCGAAGGGTTCAGAAAGCAGCTTTACCAGTACCACACAGCCACCCAGATATTTTCTTTTATTCCTAAGGAGAAGCTATTGATAGTTTGGCCTTACATTAAAAATAGAGATTTTAAGGAAGTTCTTTGCTAAGTTTTGTTCATCTTTATTTGTGTCAAATGAAAATTTTCCAAGAATGTTCATTTAGTATCCAGAAAGATTTATTAAGTATGTATGTTTTAGTGTCAGAAAAATTAAATTCCAAAGAAAATCATTCATTATGTAATATGGAAAAAGAACAACTCTAAAGACAAAAGTCAACTGTATTTGAATGAATTATCCATTCATGTTGGGCTCTGTCTCCCTACTCTTCATTAAGAATTTATCAATTTCTTAGAAGGAAAACCTACTATACAGTGACGCTATATCAATATTTAATGTAAAAGTGCCTGGAGCACTGGATTGACTTTCTTATTGTGAAAATGGGAAAGGAAATTAAGACTCAGCCCTATTTTCTAATGGCAAGACACTCAGATAAATTACAATTTTGTTGTTGTTCTTTACATCCTACGAGTGATAATGATCAGATTCTTTGTGTTCATTGATATGTTCTTGCTAGTTTCATTTTGTCAGACTTAAGTGCAATGTTTAATGTTATCGATCAGTCTGGAAAGTGCTAGGATGTCCTAACAATCCCATGATTATATCGCTTGGCTCTAGCTTGTCCAAAAAAAAAAAAGGGGGGCTTGTTGTTCTTCTCCACTGGATTTCTGAAATATCCACTCTTTTCCCTACATTCTCTGAGGGTGGTCCCTCATGTCTTACTATGCATAGCATATTAGCAAGATTCCCAACAGATTTTTGCTTTTATTTTCACACATAGTATATTCAGTGAATGTGTAATATATTCCTGACAACTGGCAATCCTCTTGATACTTCTCTGCTGCTTGCCTCCCTACCTTTCAGAGTAAGATATAATGATTCTACTACTATCCATGTATGGACTCTGGTATAACATCGCGTTCACACAAAAGTAGGACATTCTATAAAGCAAGAACAGGAAAAGGACAGACACTACCCGATATGTATAGAGGTATACAATTCAGGCCAAGGCCATATTGTATTGTTTAAGGTAGTCAAGCAGGAGAAGTGGGGTCTTGACAGTAAAGACGTGAGAAAGCTGTTCTCATCAGGCAGTCAGACCTGAAATGTCCTCATTTAACCACTGAGTCTGGTTACAAATGATTCTAGATCAACTCCATGATACAAAAATTTCCAAGATTTTCTCCTCCAAAATCAGCCCTTAACATGTCTCCTAAGAGCATTTTCTCTAATGTTCACCATGGCATTTTCTCATTAGCAGGTTTGTACTAAGTGAGTGAGACTTGTCTGTGGATTTGAATGTTCTCAGAACATATAAAATTAAGTGCCTGGAAAAGTGCCTTGGTGAAAAACCAGTTAGACCATTAAATGCATTTAGAGAATCCATCTAATCATAAATCCATCTAATAATAGATTCTAATAGTTATAGTAAAGCCAAAATATAGCTCTTATTCTTATAACTTTCAACCTTGGCATTTTGTTTTGCTTTAAGACCACTATATTCTGGATCATGTATTACCATTGCCATCCAAATGAATCAGGACCAAGAAATTATCTCTTCATAGCAGGACAGCTCACCACAAAATGCATACATGATATCCCCATCCCTCATCTGTAGATGACTCTCTTGCCCAGATTTCTGTGGTGAGTGGGTTTGAAGTCAGTTGGCCAGCTGCAGAATGGAGAATGCTTATTACTCATCCCTATAGAAATAAACCTCTGATGATACATTGTTTATCTAAGCAGAGCATCACTTGTAACTGCATAATAATTATATATATATGTAGATATATATGTATGTATCTATATAGTTATAGATAAATAAAATAACTGGTTATATAAATGTAGATATAATATGAATGATCCTTGAACTGTGGGTAACAGTATGTTCAGGAGATAGCTTTCTGGAACAATATGACCAGAAGTTACCACTGGAAAGTAAAACATTTTTCTTAGGTATAGGAAATATTCATTTGTTCTTCCTTTGATAGTATCATTATCTTTGAGGTTTTCTCAGTTCCTGTACTTTAGGTGGAGCAGCTTCAAGTGACCCAGGGCTGGCCACCCAGATCATCACATCCCTGGGTTTGGTTTAGAGATGGGCTTATAATCCTGTCACAGACAATGAGACTCGGTTCTCAAATGATAGAGGAGCTGTTGGGAGAAAAATCCTCTAGCTGCTGGTAGCCATCTTGATTTCAGGAATGGAGAGATGGCATAAGAATGAAGCCAACACAATGGATGGTAGAGAGAACTAGTGCTCTGATGGCATAGAATATACAGTTAGGTGAACCTATAAATGATCTCTTTTGCTTAATCTAGTTTAAATTGAAATTCTGGCATTTGAAACTGAGGCAGAACTGAATAATACATGGGTTTACTAATCAGGTAGGCCCAGAAAATGCTGCACACACTGTGTGTTAGTATTTCGGCAAGGAATCTGACAGTGTTTCTCAGGAAATCCTTGTGGATAACATGCAGAAATGTGGAAAGGATGCAAGTACAGTCAGGTGACTTCATCAATAATTAAAGAGTCATGTCCAAGAATGCTAATTCCATGTCAACCTGAAGGAAATTTTATAGTGGTGTGCCTCGGGGTTCTTCCCTGGCCCTGTCCTTTTTGACATATTTATCAAAGGTTTGGATGAGCACACTGATGGCCTTCCTATCAAATTCTACAGATGACAAGATGATTGGAGCACTAGATAGAATGTTGGATAACAGAGATAAGTCTCTAAAACTCTTCATAAGCTAAAGCATCAGAATGAAATTTTAAAAAGAACAAATGTAGAATCTTTGAATTAGATCCAAAAACTAATTATACAAATAACTGGGTAACACTAAAAGCTTAGTTAAGTGTAATTTCAAAATGGATCAGCAATGCGATACAGCTGTCTAAATAAATAAATAAGGAAATAAAGCTACGTTAGATTGCATAAATAGGACACAACAGTGATGGAGGCAGATGTCATATTGAACAAATCATGGTTAGGCTCATAGGGCAGAAGCATACAGAGCCAAAGGAACTAAAGTTGTGCAAATATTTCTATCTGAATATCTAATGATCTGCCCCAGCGTGCCAAATACAAGGTACATAGAAAGGATACAAATTACCAATGGGAACATTCATCACCCTTTTTCTGCTCCCACTTGTTATTTGGATATTCTGTTTTCCCCTTCCCAAAAAGGAAGGGTTGAGTGTTTATTTCTGAGAGATATGTTATATTACCTAATAAAGAAAGCAAGGAGGATAGGGAGAAGAGACAGGAAAGCCAATAGGCACATGCTGAGAAAGAGTTTGGGGGTGCTTAAAGATAGCACTTTTTTCCAGAGCACTTTTAAGGTGTAAGAGAATAGAAAAGAAGGAAGGGGACTTAATTTGGGTTATGATAACCACTCAAATACATATAAAACCAAAATGCATCTTTACCGTAATTACCCAGCTCTTGGTATGGGTCCCTGGCTCTCGAAGTATTATTAGGGATCTTCATATATTTCCTTTTCAGTCAGGCTCTGCCTCTTCCCCATTTCCTACCACAGGCATATAAAAGGCTCATGGAAAAACCTACTATCTATCTATCTATCTATCTATTAACCTACCACATTCTTTTTTTTTTTTTTTTTTTTAAGATTTTCTTTATTTATTTGACAGAGAGAGACACAGCAAGAGAGGGAACACAAGTAGGGGGAGTGGGAGAGGGAGAAGCAGGCTTTCTGCTGAGCAGGGAGCCCAATGTGGGGCTTGATCCCAGGACTCTGGGATCATGACCTCAGCTGAAGGCAGACACTTAATGACTGAGCCACCCAGGAGCCCCTTAACCTACCACATCCTTAACCAAGAATATATGATAGTGGATTTTGTGCCACAATATGACTGGGTCTGGAATTAGACAAGGCTAATTTCTTCGAAAGCTACAATCAACATAGTACTGGAGGTTTTGGCCAGTAAAATCAGACAATAAATTAAATAAGAGGAAAAAAATTTGGAAGGGAGAAGACAAAACTGCCATTGTTTGTAGATTAAATAATAATTTACATAAAATATAAGAGAAGTTACAAATTATGAAAATTAATAAGGGCGTTCAAGGTCAGCAAACTTGAGAAATAAAAATATCATTAAACAAAGGCAAATAACATCCCTTTATACCAGCAATAACCAATTACAAAATGTAATAGAAAATAAAATATTTTTTACAGTAACTCAAATGCTAAAAACTATGAGCTGGCCTAATGAAGGTCCTTATAGAGAAAATTTTAAATTTAAAAGAAGAGAGCTGATTTGAAGAAATGGAAAGTCACAGATATAAATGATGTGCTATTTTTACAATTTAAAGATATAGATTTCCATTAATTAATTTATAAATTCAATGTAATTACAATAAAAATTTCAGCAGAATATTTTGGGAAAGCTAGATAAAACTCCTTCTTAAATTACCATGGAACAATAAAGGCCCATAAACAACTAAGACAATTTTGAAAAAGAAGAACAAATAAGAAGCTTGGCCTTAGCAGATACTAAGAAATACTATAGAAATTAAGAAGAACTATAATAGTTAAAGCAATATACTACTGGTGAAAGAAAAAATGACAAATAAATAACAGAGTTATGAAACAGAATCTATATGAGAACCGTTGGGACCTTAGGGAAGAAAAAGATGTTTTATTTTTATTTTTATTTTTTTTAAAAAGATGTTTTAAAATAGACCCTCAAAGTATAATCCCTAAAAAGAATTAAGGATGGAGTTTGGCTATATCAAAATAATTTGAAGTTCCTACTGAATAGGGGATACTATATACAAAAAAAAAGTGACTCATATACTGGAAAATCTTTACAACATCTATAACAGACAAACCATTAGTTTCTAGAATATACAAGGAATTTTTAACAATCTGCAAGGAAAAGATAGAAACCCAACAGAAAAATGGTTAAAAAGTATGAATAGGCAATTCACCGAAAATCTAATCAGGAAAAAACATTTAAAGAGATGTTTAATCTCACTTATAATAAAAAATGTTAATTAAAGCTATCAGGAGATATCACTCGTTACTATTCATATTGGCAAATTTAAGCATTGAATATATCACCTGCTAGCAAAAATATGAGGAAATAGGAACCCTCTTGCAAACCAGGTAGGAGCTGAAGCTGGTGTGATCATTTTGGATTGCAATTTGGCAGGATTGAGTGATACTAAGTACGTGTATACCTTGTGATTCAGGAACTCCACTCCTGGTACAGTGGTGTATAGGGAGTGCAAGGAGATGCAAGGAGGACACTGCATGATTATTTTTGGTGGTAGGAGTTGGAGGTAACTTGCATGTCCCTCACTAGGGGAAGAGTATGATAGAGCACTTGCTTAAGATGGAAAAAAAAATGCAGTGATCAAAAGAAAATGAATTAGATCTTCATATAGTAGCGTGACTCGATCTCACAATGGTATATACATACAATGGAATACTATTCAGTCATTAAAAGAAGAAAATTCTGCAATATGTGACAACATGGATGAACCTGGAGGACATTATGCTAAGTGAAATAAGCCAGTCATAAACAGACAAATGTTGCATGATCCCACTTACATGAGATATGTAAAATAGACCCACCGAATCAAAGAGTAGAATGGTGGTTGTGGGACTGGGGGAAGAAGAAAATGGGGAGCTATTAATCAACAGGCATAAAATTTTAGTTAAGCAAGATGAGTAAGCTCTAGAGATCTAGGTACAACACTGTACCTATAGTTAACAATAATGTATAATTTGTTAAGAAGGTAGATCCCACAATAAAATAAGTGAAATAAATAAAGCTTATAGCAAAATACAGTTGTCCAAATTTCTAAAAAAAATTTCACACATACCAAACAATATTTTTACAGCTACACATATATATACACATAAACAAAGGTATAAAGGTATAAAGGAAGTATTCACATCGCAAACAAAAGAATGGGGATCTATGAAAGGATGGGAAATGGGATCAGGGATAAGGATGAAAGAAAAGAATGAAAGGAGGGGACTTGCATGGACCAATTAAGTGCTAAGAACTAAAGAGCATGATTAACTCAATTCTGTATAGGCAAAGACCCAAAAAAAGGGAAAGTGGGGGAAAAAAACTACTTAAAGATACCGACTTAGGATCTCCTCTGTAAAACATTTAAATGAGGTTTCATTATCCAGAATTCAGGCAATAGCTGCTTTTGAATGATCAATGGAGGAAGTAGCCTTTTGCTCCTGAGGTCCTAAGGTTCAAACTGTCTACACATCAAAAGAAATCAACTTAATTTATAAATTATGCATTCTCTCTTCCTTTCATATGTCTATCCATCTAGTTATATCCTAAAGCAAAATCATTTATATGGTGCCATAGTATATAAAGCATTTTCATGTGAACTATATCACTTTTTTTAACTATACCACTTGATTTTCACAAAAATATGTAAAGGTATTATTAAAGGTGAGTTAGGTGTTATTATTATTATTGGTTTCTCCATTTATAGATTGTAAGCACTCACATTTTGCCCAAGTCACATTAGTGGAAAGGGCCAGAACCAGGGATTGAATCTAGATTATGTAACATAAAAATCTCATGATCTGTCCACTGAATCCATTCCCCAGAGGTGAATGTGCCCAATACGCTATTTTCCTCAATCACGGAAGTCTCTGGGAGGAAGGAAATATTACAAAATGAGGAAACTGTAGCTCAGAAGGTTTAACCAAAGTCTGACATTGACAACTGCAGGCCCCAAGGCTCAAATTCTGTTTCCGCACCTTACTCCGCAAAAGGCCATCACTGAAACGACGTCAGACCAAAGGTCTCTACACAATGGGCTTCTTAAAAATATAGAAGCAAATGTTTAAAGCTTTACTAGCAGCTCTGAGTCGTTTCGAGGGCCCAATGAGCCCTCCAGAGGCTCCTGTAGTCTCTCATACTCAGCTTTGGCTTGCAAGGAAATGCTGCAGGCAGCAGAGTGCTGAGCACCAGAATCACCTCCAGGCCTGTCTGGGCAGGGTCACCCAGCTCTCTGCTCCAAGAGCCAGAAATCAGGGATGATGTTTCCCTTGTAACGTGATTGAGCACATTTAATGGACAAGCAGGAGTTTAGACAGAATGTGTACTAGTTCCTCTATATTTACAACATCCCTGACGGGGTCAGTGAAATTTCCCAAATAGGTATTAACTCCTTAAACGGGGTTGGAAGGTCTTTAACCAAACTCAGAAACTGTGGTTCTCAACCCTAGCTAGGCAAAAGAATCACCTGAGGAATTTACAAAAACATGATGTCTTTACCCAGTAGACCAGTTAAATCAGAATCTCTTGAGAGTAGAACCCATGTATCAGAACCTTGTTTAAAATCTCCCTGGGTGGTGATGAATATGTTCTGTAATTAGATAGTGGCGATGATTGTGTGACTTTCTGAATAAGAACCACTGACTTGTACACTTTAGCAGGATCATTTTTATGGTGTGTCAAATTCTACCTCAATTAAAAACAAAAACAAAAACACTTTCTTAGTTATTCTAATGGATAACCTGGGCTGAGAACCACTATGAGACTGGATAGTGCTTTCTAATCTGGGCTGCCCCTTGGAATCTACTGGGGAGTTTTAAAAAATACTGAAGCCTAGTCATGACCACCATAGATTCTGATATTATTGGTCTGGGCATCGAGAGTTTAAAAACCTCTTCAGGTGATAATAATGTGCAGCCAGGTTGAGACCACGGGTCTGGAATGGTGGCCCTCAACCTGGGATCCCCAGAGGTATACCTGGGAGCTTGTTAGAAATGCAAGTTCTTAGTCCCACACTAGACCTACTGAATCAGAAACTCTGGGGTTGGGTCCAGGAATCTATGTTTTAATAAGCCATCCAGATGATTCTGATGCTGGCTACAGTTTGAGAACCTTTTCTAGCTCTCAAGGAAATTGCATTCCAATCCAGTTATCCTTAAATTTCCCTAATCCCTAAACATTTGTTCCAGATGTAGAAAACCTTTTCATACCTAGCACCGTGGTAGACAACAGTGACTGAAGGTCTAGATGGAAAGTGACCCACTTGGAACCAGTTAGTGAGGAGGAAATTACATAAGCTGCTGGGTTATAAGGTTTCTCTTATATAAAAGCATGTTAATTTCAGCCTGGTGAGTTGAGGTAGGGAGCAGGAGGATCTGAGCATGCTGGACTGGATGTGGAACTCAGCTTGGGGAGAGAGGAAGGGAGAAAGAGAAGGGGATGGGCATAAAGAGCTAGCTGCCTGCTGGGGGAGGAGGTACTAACCTGGGGGTTGAGGCTGGTAGAAAAAGGAGGTCTTTTTGAGGCGGAGATCAGTGGAGGCTTTGATCAAGGTGGCAGCTTCATTTGTGACCGCAGCAACAACCACTTCTGAGATGGAGGGGGTAATTTCAGAGACGATGGTGGCCACAGAGGAGGATTTGGACAAAGAGGTGACTGCAGAGGCTTTAACAGAGGCTAAGACCAAGGACCTCCAGAACATGTAGTTGTATTAGGGGAGTTCCTGCATCCCTGTGAAGATAACATAGTTTGTAAATGTATTACAGGCAAAAATAAGGTGCCTTATTTCGATGCTGCAGTTTATTTAGAGAACAAAGAACAAATTAGTAAAGTGGGTGAAATATTTGGACAACTTAGAGATGTTTGTTTTTCCATTAAATTGTCAGCAAATATGAAGGCATCTTCCTTTAAAAAGACTGCAGAAGTTTTATATATACCCATAGAAACTGCTACCACTGCAGAGGTTTTTACCTCGACCTCCAGGTGGGAAGTGACCTCCAAGAGGAGGTGGCAAGAGGAGGGGGAGGAGGTGGCTGAGGTGACAAAAGTGGTGGTTTTAGAGGTGGCAAGAGAAGGTGGAAGTGAAGGTTTCAGAGAAGGAAGGGCAGTGGTGGTTTCAGAGGGAGAGGGCATGAAGTATAACCGTTGACAGAGAAACTTCCGGCATGATCTACTTCTATAATCAGAAACTTGTTTCTTGAGCAAGTCTTGAAGAACTGGCCATTTTATGAGTGGAACTAAAATGTCAATGCCTTACAAAAGTGTGTGCAACAAAATAGGCAGTTTTGCTCTAAGAGAGTATGAATGAGTGTTTTAATGTTTTCTACAACGCTTGGAACTCTGCGGGTGCTTAATAAATGGTCAGTTTTCATTTGAAGCATTAAAAAGAGAATGTTAATTTCAGTTCTCACACCAAATCCTTGAAGTTAGAATTACAAAATACTACCTACATGGTCTGTTATTCATGCATTTTGAAACTCAAAATACATTATGTAACCTCAAATCCTTTCTTAATCTTAGGCTTTTTAAGCCAGTGACTCCTGGGCACCTGGGTGGTGCAGTCAGTTAAGCCCCCAACTCTTTAAAAAAAAAAAAAAATGCTTGACTTTTGGTTTCGGCTCAGGTCCTGATCTCAGGGTCATGAGACTGAGGCTGCAGTCACCTTGGCCCTGGCAGAGTCTGCTTAAGACTCCCTCTCCCTCTTCTCCCTCTTCCTCTGCCCCCTTACCCACTCAAATAAATAAATAAATCTTTAAGCCAGTGATTTTCTTTTTTCTTGATTTTGCTCAATAAATGACTCTTCTTTCCACCTCCTGCAGCCAGTTGAGAATGTTGTTGGAAAAGCTTTGACATTTTAGAAAATACAGTGTTTAGAATTTTGTTTTCTAAGTTTGTAATGAAAACCTAGATTTAAATCTGTATTAAAGATTTTGAGATAAATTTTTTCTACTTGCCAGCCCTCAGGTGTGAAATATGTTACTGCATCATTAATTATAGACTCTTAATGAAGCAGTTTTCCCTAGATTTTCAGCATTTGTGGCAACCTCTTAACAATATTGATCTAAAACCAGTCTTTGAAGAAATGGCTACATTATTTGTCTTATGTTAGGTCACTTTGGTATAACGAGGTTGCTGATAACTTATCCCCCTAACACTAATTACTCCCAAATTACAAGTAGAAGACTCAGAACCTATTGTTAAGTCTAGTTAATTTGAGAGCATTATACACACACACACACACACACACACACACACACACACACACACACACCCTCCAGGCTCATTAACACAGGGATGACACAGCAATATTTCTGGGGCCTGAATTTTGACCACCCTTTCATTTGAATAGAGAGATAAGTTGCAAATCCAAGACTTATGCCCTTGAAATAGTGCCTTAAACTTGGCTTCCCAGGCCTGTCAGCATCAGAATGTAGTTTTGTATACCTCTGACTACCTCTTACTCTCCCAGCTAAGAAGACTTCAACTCATACTGCTAGACATATGCCTCAGCCCTTGAGCCTTATCCCATTCCCAGTGGGGCCTTGCCCTGGTACACCATCACCGTGGTGACATTCAGACATTCCTCAAGAGGCCTGAGCAGGTGAGTCAGTGCATGGAGCTCATTATCCCACACAGCCAGAGAACAGAGTAATGCATAAAAGAGTAGTTGGAAATCATGGCAGATAAGTAGAAGATAGCTATTAGGACCATTTATGGTAATTCTTTAGACGATAGACAATTAAGTAAAATCAGAAAAGAATGAGGTTGAAAATAATTGGAAATAAGGTCAGTGAATTGAATATGAAGGAAATTCTCTAGTGAAGAATGAATCTTGAGACATCGGATAGTCATTTCTATAAATTTATTGGGAGTTACTTTCAGAAAATCGTATGTGAAAAAATTCTCAGTGAGTTGGTAGGAACTTTCTGCCTTAGAGAGTCTGGGAAATCCTTTTAAATGTGTCTCTCACTAGTTCTCAGGACTCCCTAAGTCTTGCAAATCGATTTCTACTCATTCTCCATGGAGTTCATTGTCCAAATATTATTAGTAACATTTTTTAAAAGTTATAATGACACATAGGGACTGATTCATTTTCTTTCACTCATAACATATCAATAAACTCCCAAAGTAGATAATTATATCATTATATGCAACATGATCTCTGAATATAACAGGTGTGGTTAGAAGGGGGCACAGACGAGATGACAGCAAAAGGTCTGCTCAGGGATGAACACTTTTTAAAAAATTGCCTAGTTTTTCATAAACATTACCACCTGAAGATAATCAGAAAATATGCCTGATAGCATATACTTTGTTTTTCTTCCGGTACTTGAATTACTCCTTCTGTGGTAATTTTTAAAAAATTACATTGAAAAAAAATTTCATTATATAACCAATCTAAACACAATGTATTATGTGTTAGCATTAAAGTGAAATTACATATAGTTTTATACTCATGATAGCCTAAATAAAAGAGATTAATAAAATAATTGTTAACATATATTCTTTTTAGAGCCTCAGTAGATATACCAAGAATCTAGTTTTAAGACAGTTAATAAAGTATTTTTCTCTTTAAAAATCATGGAGGATTATATAAAAATATGAAATGGAAATCTTTTAAATTATAATGGAAGACGGTGTATATTAACTCTCAAGTAGCATAAGAAGAGAATTTCTTTGTATTTCTGCTATGAAAAGAACTATTGCTTCAAGGCTCAAAAAATAAGAGACCTCGTGATGTTAATGATTCCAAAAGCAATTGAATAAAACTGTCTCTAGTTTTCACAGATAGTTCAATGCGTAGGGAAGATCTAAATGTGAGTGTAAAAATCAGTATGTTTTCTGAAACTACTTTTTTAAATTAACAAACATTATTTTTTTTAGAACAGTTTTAAGTTCACAGCAAAACTGAGCAGAAAGTACAGAGTTCTAGGATACTTTCTGCACACTGCCCCACGCCACACAACCACCCCTACTGTTGCCTTCCTCTACCAGCGTAGAACATTCATTACAGTTGGTGGAATTACATTGATACATCTGTATCACCTAAAGCCCTAGTTTATATTAGGATTCATTCTTGGTGATGTACATTCTATGGGTTTGAACAAGTGTATTATGACATGGATCCATTGTAGTACCATACAGAATAGTTTCACTGCCCTCAAAATCCTGTTCTTGGCCTATTCAATCCTACCTCCTCCTTAAGCCCTGGAACTACTGATCTTTTTACTATTTCCATAGTTTTGTTGCCTTTTCCACAGTGTCAGTCACATAGTTGGAAGCACATAGTAGGTAGCCTTTTCAGATTGGCATCTTTCACTTAGTAATAGACTTTTAGGATCCATTCATGTCTTTTTGTGGCTTGATAGCTTCTTTTTTATTGTGAATAGTTAATATTCAGTTGTCTGGATGTATCACAGTTTACTTATTCATTAGCTTACTGACAGATATCATGAATGCTTCCAGGTTTTGATGATTCTGAAGAAAGCTGCTATCAACATTCACATGCAAGTTTTTGCATGAATATAAGTTTTCAGTTCATTTGGATAAATACCAAAGAGAGTAATTGCTGGATAATATGGTAAAATAAGTATAGTTTTGTAAGAAACTACCAAATTGTCTTCCAAACTGACTGTACCATTTTGCATTCCTGCTAGTAATGAGTGAGATTTCCTATTGCTTCCACATCCTTGTCAACATTTGGTGCTGTCAGTGTTGCAGATTTTGGCTATTCTGTAAGTGTGTAGTGGTATGTCATTATTTTATTTTGAATTGTTCCTGATGTTAGTGGGAAAGCTTTGAGTTTCTCACCATTAAATATGATGTTAGCTATAGATTTTTTAGAACATATTCCTTACCGAGTAGAGGAAGTTCCCCCTCTAGTCCTAGTTTGCTGAGAGTTTTTATCATGTCTGAGTATTAGATTTTGGCGAATGCTTTTTCTGCATCTGTTAGTATGATCCTGTGATTTTTCTTCTTTAACTTATTGATGTAATAGATTACATCAATTGATTTTTGAATGTCAAACAAAACTTGCATACCTGATATGCTAATCCCACTTGATGATGGTGTATAATTCTTTTTACACATTGTTGAATTTTATTTTCTTGTATTTTGTTGAAGACTTTTACGTTTATGTTCATGATATTGGTCTGTAGTTTTCTTGTAATAGTTTTCTCTGGTTTTGGTATTAGGGTAATGGCGACCTCATAGAATAAGTTAGGAAGTATTCTGTCCGTTTTTATCTTTTGGAAGAAATTATAAATAATTAGTATAATTTCTTCCTTAAATGTGTGGTATAATTTACCAGCAAATCCATCTGGTCCTGGTGCTTTCTGTTTGGAAAGGTTAATTGTTGATTCAATTTCTTTAATAGAGGTCATTTTAGATAGTCTATTTCTGCTCGTATGGGTTTTGGTAGATTGTGTCTTTCAAGCAATAGAGTGGCCAAATTTATGGCTATAGAGCTGTTCACAATATTTCTTAGTTATCCTTCTAGTGTCCATGGGATCTATAATGATGTCCCCTCTTTCATTTCTGGTATTAGTTATTTGTGTCTTCTCTCTTTTCTTCTTAGCATGGTTACAGGCTTATAAATTTTGATATCTTTTCAAAGAACCAGCTTTTGGTTTTGTGGATTTTCTCTATTAATTTTTAGTTTTCAATTTCATTGATTTCTGTTCTAATTTTTTTTCTTTTGCTTACTTTGGATTTAATTTGCTCTGTTTTCTAGTTTTCCAGTTTCTAAGATGGAAACTTAGATTGTAGGTTTCAAATCTTCCTTCTTTTCTAATATATGCATTCGATGCCAAATTTCCCCCTTAGCACTGCTTTCATTGTATCCCAGATTTTGATAACTTATACTTCATTTCTATTTAGTTAAAAATATTTTAAAATATATCTCGAGATTTCTTCTTTGATGTCTATGTAGTATATATTGTTTAATCTCCAAATCCTTTGAATTTTCCAATTCTCTTTCTGTTACCAATTTCTAGTTTAATTCCATTGTGGTCTGAGAGCAGACATTATATGATTTCTCTTCTTTTAAAATTGTTAGGGTGTATTTTATGGCCCAGCATGTGGTTTATCTTAGTGAATATTCCATAGGAACTTGCAAAAAATGTGAAATCATCTGTTATTGAATAAAATAGTCTATAGATGTCAATTATACCCAGCTGATCCATGGTGCTGTTGACTTCAACCATATCCTTACTGATTTTCTACCTGCTCGATCTGTTCATTTCTGTCAGAATGGTGTTAGTCTTCAACTAAAATAGTGGATTCATCTATTTGTCCTTACAGTTCTTTCAGTTTTACCTCATACATTTTGATGCTCTGTTGTTAGGTGCATTCCCATTAAGAATTACTATGTCTTCTTGAAGATATTAATGCCAGTGTCATTATAGCACCCCTCTTTATTCCTAATAACTTCTCTTGTTTGCAGGCTGCCCTGTCTGACTTTAATATAGCTACCCCCCTTCCTTCTGACTAGTGTATATCTTTCTCCATCCCTTTACTTTTAATCCATATGTGTCTTTATATTTAAAGTGGTTCTCTGTAAAAACCACACCATAAAGCTGGGTCATATTTTTTATTCATTCTGGCAATCTTTGTCTTTTAGTTAGTGTATTAGACCACTGATGTTCAAAGTGATTATTGATCATGGTTAGGGTAATATCTACCATGTTTGTTGCTGTTTTCTATTTGTTGCCTTTGTTCTTTGTGCCTATTTTTGTTTTTCACACCTTTTCTGCCTTCTATGGTTTTAATTGAGCATTTTACATGATTCCATTTTCTTTCCTTTCTTAGCATATCAATTATACTTTTTAAAAAAACTTTTTTAGTGGTTATCCTAGAATTCACATACATATTTGCAACTAATCCAAATATACTTTTAAACAAAACTATACTGCTTCATGGGTTGTGTGAATCCCTATAATAACAAAATATTCCTAATATCTCCCTCTACTCTCTTGTTTTACTGTTGTCATTCATTCCACTTATATTTAAGCATACATAATCACATATGATACATACATGATTAAGTCTGATAAATGTATATATATCCCCAAACATTGTTGCTATTATTATTTTAAATAAGCTGTTATCAGATCAATCAAGAATGAGAAAAATGAAAGTTTTTATTTTACTTTCACTTAGGCTTTCTCCAATGCTCTTCTTTTCTTTAGGTAGATCCAAGTTTCCAACCTACATCATTTTTCTTCTCTCTGAAAAACTTCTTCGAATATATCTTGTAAGACTGGACTACTGGCAAAAAAATTCCTTAATTTTTATTTGCCTAAGAAAGTCTTTATTTTTCTTTCAGTTTTGAAGGATACTTTTGTAGAGTTTTGGGTGTTCTTTTTTCTCTCAGCACTTAATATTTTACTCTACTGTCTGTTTGTTTGCATAGTGTTTGAGTTGGGTGTAATTCTTACCTTTGCTCTTATAAAAGGAAGGTGTTTTTTTCCCCTCTTTCTTTCAAGATTTTTTCTTTACCTTTGACTCTCTAGTTTGACTATTATATTCCTAGGTGTAGGGGGCATTTGTGTTTATCCTTCTCGATATCTCTGTGTTTCCTGGATCTGTAGTTTGATGTCTGACATTAACTCGAGGAAATTCTTAGTCATTTTTGCTCCTTTTCCTTTTACTCTTTCTTATGCATATCTTACATCTTTTTTAGTTGTCCTACAGTCCTTGGATATTCTGTTTTATTTTTTCAGTCTCTTTTGTCTTTGCTTCTCAGTTACAAAAACTTTCTACTGTCATATCCTCAAACGCAAAGATTCTTCCCTCAGCCATGTCCAGTCTACTAATGAGCCTATTAAAGGTATTCTCCATTTCTGATACATTGTTTTTGATCTCTAGCATTTTAAAAATTCTTTCTTAGAATTTCTATCTCTTTGCTTACATTATCTATCTCTTTTTGCATATTATCTACTTTTTTCATTCAAGCCGTTAGCATGTTATTCATAGTTTTAAAAAATTCCTTTCTGGGGCACCCAGTACTACTGGGTGGCTCAGTAGGTTAAGCCTCTGCCTTCGGCTCAGGTCATGATCTCAGGGTCCTGGGATCGAGCCCCACATTGGGCTCTCTGCTCAGCAGGGGGTCTGCTTCCTCCTTTCTCTCTGCCTGCCTCTCTGCCTACTTGTGATCTCTCTCTCTGTCAAATAAATAAATAAAATCTTAAAAAAAAAAAAATTCCTTTCTGATAATTTCAGCATTCTTGCCATATCCTACTCTGGTTCTGATGCTTGTTCAGTCTCTTCAGACTTGCTTTTTTGTCTTTTAAATGACTTCTAATTTTTTGTTGTTGTTGAATGGTGGACGTGATGTGCTGGGAAAGGAACTGCAGTAAATAAGCCTTTAATAATATAGTGTAAGGCATGGGGGAGGGGAAACATTTTGTAGTCCTATGATTAGGTCTTATCCTTCAGTGAGCCTGTTTCTCTGGATTGTGTACTTCACCAGTGTTTCTCTCTCTTTCTCTCTCTTTCCCCCTCTTTTCCCCTTGATGGGGCATGATAGCCAGATGGAGCTGGAGTTAGACATTTCCCTTCCCCCAGATTGCTTTAGGCTCTGATAATACCCTAGCAGGTTAGGGTCTAGTAAAATTGTTTCTCTTGAGGGCAGGCTGTGTTAAGAATAACAGAATGCTTTGTTGTATTTCAAAATGATTGCCTTTCCCCTTTCCTTGCCAGAAGCACAAAGGGAGTTTTCTCTGATACTCACAATTAGGACCTGGTAAAACTCTTTGAGATACAATACAAAAGTGTTGTACCACCTATGACTAGAGGTCTCTTGGAATTTTTTAACTCTCAGACTTACCCACACTGAGCCTCCAGCAATTCGTGAATTACAGTTTTGGTTTTCCTACTCTGGTACTAGTTCTGTTGAGGTTTCTGCTCATGAATTTCTGTTCTAATATGTTGAGGTTCTCTGTACCTTCCTGTCTGTCTCTCCAGTTTGGGGGCCAGTGGTTTACCTTATGATCTCACTTCTGTAACAAGTAGGAAACAGGAAAGAAGAAAGAGGTGATGGGTCCCAAACAAATCTCAAACCTAGCAAGGCAAATTCCATTTGTTAGATGTTCAGGGTCAAGAATAATCCCCTTTTGCTACATGTCCCACCTTCGAGGTCCACTGAAAGCCAGCAGCCTTGCCCCTGGGCCTGTGGTGGGAGTAGCAGCCATGTGATCTCTGAATTGCCTCTGGGTCATTCTTCCCTTATGTGAAAACTAGTGCACATTCATAGCCTAAAAACTCTGTGGTCACAACATGGAGAATCCAAGAAATCTGACAGCCTGCCTTCATTCTGTTTCGGTTTTTCTGTCCCCTTTTGTTCAACCTGGCAGTGTCTCTGCTGATATATTCCTATTTCTGGCCCTGGGTTCTGTTGCAATGTCCAATTAAGTCCATGAGTTGTACCCACAATCTCTTGTATCAAATGTTTGTTCAGCCACATTTTCAGTGTTCTCTTCTAAGCAACCTTTCTTATTTTTTTTGCTGTATGGACAGGCTGAGAATTTTCCATATCATTAAGTTCTGGTTGCTCACTTCTTCTTCTTCTTCTTCTTTTTTTTTTTGGTTGCTCACTTCTTTCCTCTCTCGTTTTACTCTAAGCAGTCAGGAAAAACCAAGCCATGACTTCAAAACTTTGCTTAGAAATCTCCAAAGCTAAAGATCCAATTCCTGTACTCACTATTTCTACCTTCCACAAAACACTAGAACACAATTCAGCCAAGTACTTGCCACTGTATAACAAGAATCACTTTTCTTCCAGTTTCCAATAACCTGGTCCTCATTCCTGTCTGAGATCTCACCAGAATGAATGGCCTTTAAATCCATATTTCTACTGACATTCTGTTTATAAAAATCTAGGCTTTTTCTAGCACGCAACTCAAAACTTTTCCAGCCTCTATCTGTTATCCAGTTTGAAAGCCATGTCCACATTTTTAGTTCTTTCTTATAGCAGCACCCCTTTTCTTAGTACCAAACTGTCTTAATCAGCTCAGGCTGCCATAACAAAACAGCATAGACTGAGTGATTTAAAAGATAGAAACTGGCTGGGTCAATTGGCAAAGCATGCACCCCTTGATCTCATTGTTGTGAGTTCAAGCCCCATGTTGGGCATACGGCTTACTTTAAAAAAATAAAGAAAGAACAGTTATTTATTTTCTCACAATTCTGGAGGCTGGGAAGTCCAAGATCAAGGTGCTAGCCCATTTACTGTCCTGTGAGAACTCCTTTCCAGGCTTGTAGACAGCAGCCTTTTCATTTTGTTCTTACTTGGCAGGGAGAGAGATAAAGGGGAGGAAGGGAGTGGAAAAGAGGAGGAAGGAGAGGGAAGAGACAGGGAGAGGGGAAGGAGGAGAAAGAAATGGGGAGAGGAAGGAGAGAGTGATTGAGAAAGAGAGAGAGAGATTAAGAGATTGCATATGCAAAGAGTGCTCACCCAAGCACTGTGTTATTTCTGGTGTGTCTTTTTATAAAGACACTGATCCTTGGATCAGGACCCACTCTTATGGCCTTATCTAACCTTGATTACCTTCTTGTAGGTCTTATCCTTAAATGCAGTCACACTGGAGTGTGACTTGAACATATGAATGGGTTCAACAAATGAATGGGTTGGGGAGAGCACACAATTCAGTCCAAAGCAACAGTGTTTTGACCTTGGCTCTTTTCTCTTTTGTATGTATATTAGCAGTTGACAACCTTCATTATTATTATAATCATCAGGGAAATTTTTTACAAATCCTGATTCCCAGGCTACACCACAGACCAATTAAATCAGATTCTCTGGGGAGGAAAACTAGACACTAATCATTTTTGGAGGTTTGCTGGTGATTCCACTAGGTAGCCAGGGTTGAGAGGCTCTGCCATACTGTGTCATTGGATGATCTCATTCATCCTGGTAGGTTTAATCACCTTCTATAGAAGTGGCTGCATATTAGATAGAAATCCCCAGGACAGTTGTACATTCTTTTTAAATCACTGCTTGTACCCCTCATTCCCAGAGCTTTACTTAGCCTAAGGTAGAGTATGGGCGTGGGTCTTCTTCAAAGCTCTTCCATGTGATTCTAATGTATAACCAGTGTTGACAACCACTGACCCAGACTGTTGACTTCCCAGTTATCTATATCCAGCCCAGATCTTTCTCTGAATTTCAGCCTATATGTCTAATTTCTACTGAACTGTACCACTAAATGTAATATGAGTATGCCATTCATTTAGTAAATTCTCCTTGCTCCAAGATCCACATGAAGGCACTCACCTTTGGTTCATCTTTGGCTACCTCCATTTCTGTGGATACAAGCAATGATTGCTCACCATGTCCTGTTGATTCATCCTCCTAATGCATTCGAAAGTTTATCTACTTCTTTTCATCCCCATGCCATTAATCAATCATTTCAAAATTATTGCAACAGCTTCCTAACTAGTCATCTGTCCTCTAAACTTGCACACTGAAGCTTGTGTAGTCTTGAAAAAAAAACTAAATTTGATCACTCACCCCACCCCCTTGCCTAAACCCCTTTAATAACACCTCCTTGTCTTTATAAAAAGATTTAATTTATTTATTTCTTAGAGAGAGAGAGAGAGAGAGAGCGCACCAGCAGTGGGGAACAGAGGTTGAGGGAGAAGCTGGCTTCCCACTGAGCAGGGAGCCCTATGTGGGGCTCAATCCCAGTACTCTGAGATCATGACCTGAGCTAAAGGCAGACGCTTAACTGACTGAGCCACCCAGGCACCCCGATACCCCTTTGTCTTAAAGATAAAACCCCAAGCTCCCACCTGTAAGTCTCTTCCTGATCTGGTCCTGTCTATCTTCACTCTTCTCTACTTCCCATTTATCATCTTTCCTCTATTCTAAAAAGTGGGATGATGTCTTTCTAAGGGATACATAAGAATTTCTGGGATAGGATAGTTTTATTTTGAAAAGCCTGTAACTTTCTGATATATATTCCTTCATCCCTCTCTGTGTGGAAATCACTGTTCGAAGCACTGCTCTAAACTCCTTAGGGACAGAAATCATGTAATTCATCAGAACATCATGCTTATCACATTACTTGGTACAACCAACAAGATGTTGTGAATGGATAAATATAAATAAATGAATAAATGAATGGCTGATTAAATGAATGTATCTGTTGTAGTTGTGGAAACCAGATGACCAAGTATATTAGAAATGTGTTTGAAATAAGAACAAGTAGCACTGCAAGAGAACCTGAGGAATTCTCTAATAAGTAAAATGAATTCCTATTAGTGCATAAATTTTCTGACATAGTTTGCCTGCTAAGAGTTCTGATTTGCTTCCTTTCTGACAATTGCCCATGTAAGGTTAAAATGTGGGTCATATTTTTTAAAAAACAGTTTTTATATTTAAATAATTAGACTCACAGGAAATGGCAGAATAAAAATACAGAGTCTCATGAACTCTTTACCCAGTTTCTCCCAGTGGGGACATCGTATCTAAGTATAGTACAATATCCAAACCAGAAGACTGACTTGGGTGCAATACTCTTCAGGACTCTATCTGTTGTTCAGTTTTCACCAGTTTTTATGTGTAATTATTTGTGTGTGTGTGTGTGTATTGTTCTATGCAATTTTATCCCATGTAAAGATTTCTGTAACTACTACCACAATCAAGATACAGAAATGTACCAGCAACACAAAGAAACTCCCTTATGCTATCCCTTTATTAGTCACGCCCACCTCCACCCCATCCCCTGACAACCACTAATCTTTCTCCATCTCTAGTTTGTCATGTCAAGGATGTTCTATTAATAGAATCATAAAGTATATAACCTTTTGAGATTGGCTTTTTTTTCCACTCAGCATAATACCCTTGAGATAAATCCAAATAGTTGCATATAATACTGTTTTTTAAGTCAGGAAATGCAAAAGAGATATAAATGGAGTTCTGAAATTTGGATAAAACTTCTTTTATCTGAAATATATTGACTTGAACCTTTTAAAAGGCATCTGGGTTTATTCATCCTAATTAGTGATTAAATATATTTTAAAATTCAGGTGAGATTAATTTTTACATTGTTGGAGAAATATTGATGGTTTCAGATATCATTTGGAAAGAAATGTAAACTCAGATTGTGCAGTTTTGAAATTATGCTCTGCAACTTGATCCATACTTTCAATATGAAAATTCACAGGGTAAACTCAGTTTTCTATTGCTACCAACTACGAAGGGCCGATGAGTATTTTATTGACTGTTTGGTGGAAATACCACTCTGGTGAGACTGATTTAGCAGCTTATTTAATCTGAAGAAAGTTTTCTTTATTTCTCTATTCCTGAGAATTCTTCTTGTCTGCCATAACCTCTTATTATTGTCATGTCTCTACAAAATGCTATCATGGTTTTCATATTCAAATGAGTTTTCCATTTTATTCATATTTTTGAGCTACTGACAGCTATCAGTCTTGTGACAGGTAGCATTTATGATAATACACTCACAAATAGTGTGAAAGAAAAGAAAAGTGAGTGATTTATGTCTTGAGTTTAAGAGGTTAAATTTTATTTTATTGTAATAAGACACTTTGAGGCAGACTGAGCTGTGCCGCTGTGAGCCTACTAGAGTTATGCCACATTGAGCAAAAGCTTTTATCCATGTTTAGCCAAAAGACTTATTCATTCTGCAAAAGAAAGATTTCTATCATGATTCAAAGAATTAACTTCTGAGTAGATTTTTGAGAGAGATTTTATCTTGTTAATGCTCTGCTTACGTAATACAAATATATGGGGAATTCCCCAAAATACATCTCCTCCATGAGAACCATTTTCTTCCAGCCTTTCTCCCCTTCTTGATTTGCTGATGCCATCTTCAGCTATGTTTTTCAAATGTAGCCACATTAAGGTAGTATAAGCTCTCTGTCAATTCCTTTGACCCTGTTCTTCCACTTAATCTTTCTGTTCACCAATATTCCTTCATGCAGACATGCATAATTCGTCAAAGAAAAACAACACAAAAGAGAAAAAGCATTTAGACATCATTTGTCTTAATAACCTCAATTTATTAAAGCTCTCACACATTAATAAGAAAAAGAAAGAAACCCCAACCAAAACCTGGGGGAAATATCACGAATGGGCAATTCAGAAAAGAAAAAATAAAAATGCCAATAATCTCATGAAGAAAGGTTCAACAATATGATAAACATAGAAATTCAAATTTAAAAAGCCATGTTGCCTTTTTTTCTTTTCGATTGTTGAAGATTTGATAAAAATGAACATTTCCAGATTTGGCTCGGGCTCCATGAAAAAGATACTTCACTCAGAGCGTAATGTGAATATAAATTTAGATAACATTTCTAAAAGGCAATTTGGCAATAAGAATCAGATGCCTTAAAAATGTACAAATGTTTTATGTTATTATCATAATTTATAGCACTTATAATATCTTTAAATCGAAGCAAACTAAATGTCCAACAATAAGATAATGGTAAATAAACCATGGACCAGCCATATGCTGAAATATTATGAATTAAAAATGATTAAATATATAGAAAGATGACCCCAATACATTATTAAATTAAATAAAAGGTTCAAGCTTGTATATACAGTATGATCTCAGTGTTGTTCCCCAAAATGTATTTATGGTGAGAGAGAAAGATTAGAGAGTTTAAGAATTCTTAACTAAATACCAATAGTGATTGTCTTTGTGCAGAATAATCATGGTTGATTTTTCTGTTTGTGTCTTACAGTATTACCCAGATTTTCTATAATGTACATGATTTATCTAAAGAAATAGGAAAGTGGAAATAATTTTGCAATGATCACACGCAGTATTCTAAAACGGATAATACAGAGGCTTAAATGATAAAAAGTGCTATGCTATATCAAAAGACCTGTCTCTTACAAAAGACTGCCTCTTACTTACCACCTCTCTCTTACTATTTTGTTTTTGTATTTTAACCACTAGGGACTGAATCTATTATTCTCTCCCTCTCCAATTTTTGTCTTCAAATTTTTATTTAAATGCCAGTGGGTTAACATACAGTGCAAGATTGGTTTCAGGAGTAGAAGTCAGTGATTCATCGCTTACATACAATACCCTCTCCCTCTCCTATAGACTTCATGTTTTGAAAAGTTTCATCTACCAAATAAAATTAAGTAAAGGTTAATTAATGTGTCTTCTCAACTTTCTTCAAAAATTGTAGTTACCAATCACTTTTCATGAGGAAATAGTTGTTACCAAGATGAGTTGATATAAACAATATCATTAAAAAAAAAAACAAAACAGGGATGCCCGGGTGGCTCAGTGGGTTAAAGCCTCTGCCTTCACCTCAGGTCATGATCTCAGGGTCCTGGGATCGAGTCCCGCATCGGGCTCTCTGCTCAGTGGGGAGCCTGCTTCCCCCTCTCTCTCTGCCCGCCTCTCTACCTACTTGTGATCTCTCTCTCTCTCTCTCTCTGTCAAATAAATAAATAAAATCTTCAAAAAAAAAATAGTGTTGCAGTCATTGAGCAGCCTTGTTACCGAACATGCCAGGTCCTTCCCAGGCTCAGAATGAGATTCTGGAAGGCACAGGCCACTGTGGCTTACAATGAGCACATTAGCCTGGAGTGACTAAGCTATTTAAACATCTGTTAACTTTTATTGACTATCTCCCATTTGTTTGTTCTGGTTTCTAGACAATTTCCTTAACTTCATTTTCTATGTAATTCTTTTTTTTTTTTTTTAAGATTTTATTTATTTATTTGACAGATAGAGATCACAAATAGGCAGAGGCAGGCAGAGAGAGAGGGGGAAGCAGGCTCCCTGCTGAGCAGAGAACCTGATGTGGTTTTCTGGGGCTCTATCCTAGGACCCTGATATCATGACCAGAGCCAAAGGCAGTAGCTTTAACCCACTGAGCCACCCAGGCGCCCCTATTTTCTGTGTAATTCTTACATTTTACCTCTTTTTTCCCTCAAAGACTATTTCTGGTTCCCTGTTCTTTGTTTTTTGCTTGCTTGTTTTGTTTTTAATTCCTGCTTTCTGCTTCTGGATGTGCATATCCTCCTGACTCTCTGGAAAAAATGATAGTCTGCTTTGTTTCATTTTGTTCTGTCTTTGATATTTTCTTCAAATGTGTCATGATCCTAGCTGAAAGTTTTTTAAAACTTTCACAGTTTTTTCATTGAGAATAATGTATATTCTGTCATGTACACTGATGTTAAATGTACAAATTGATGACTTTCTACACATGCATGAATTCCCATGACCAACACACAGTCATGGTATAGAGCACTTCCAGTACCACAGATAAGACTCCCCCTCCCCCCTTATTCTAACTACTAATACCATAGATACCTCGGCCCACATTTAAACTTCATATACTTTGACTTATGTAATATATATGTTTTTATATCTGCCTTTCACTAAAAATATTGCCCATGAGATTTATCGATGTTGTTCCATACAGCAAAAATTTATTCTTTTTTTCAAACCTTTAAATAACTGTTTACTATTCTACCATATAAGTATACTACCCTTTTTTAATCCATTTTCTCACAAATAGGTATTTGATTCTTTCCAATTTGAGGCTGTTGTGGATAAAGTTTCAATATTCTTTTTTTCTTTTTAAGATTTTATTTATTTGACAGAGAGAGAGAGAGAGAGAGAGAGAGAGAGAGAGATCACACAAGCAGGGGGAGCAGTAGGCAGAGGGAGAGGGAGAAGCAGGCTCCCTGGTAGTGTGGGGCTTGATCCTAGGAACCTGGGATCATGACGGGAGCTGAAGGCAGACCTTAATCCCCGGAGCCACCCATATGGCCCTCTATGAATATTCTTTTGCATGTACTTTGGTAGACATATAAACCCACTTCTTTGGGGTACATAGCTAGGAGTAGAATTGGTGACTTGTAGAATAAGTGTGAATTTAGATTTAGTAGGTACTGCAAAACGGTTTTCCCAAGTGGTTGCCTCAGTTTATACTTTTTTCGATTAGCAATGTGTAAGTTCAAATTGCTCATAATTCTCACCAAAACTTGATATGGTCTTTTTAATTTAAGCCATTTTGGTGGTTTTGCAGTAATTTCCCATTGTCGTTTTAAATTATATATCCCTAATGACTGGTGATGTCGAGTGTTTTTTCCTATGCTTATTGGATATTTGGATATACTCTTTTGTGATGTTTGTTTTCAAGTTTTCGCTTAGTTTTTACTTTAGGTTGTCTTTTATTTGTTTGAAGAAGTTTTTTGCATGGTATCATAGGTATTTTGTCAGAGATACCTGCATTACAGATATATTCTTCCTGTTCGTGTCTTTATCTTTCACTCTCTTAATGGTGTTTCTTGATGAACCAAGTTCCTTAGTTTTAATAAAGTCCAATATATCTGTTCTTTTAGGATTAGAGCCTTTTGTATCTTTTAAGAAATCTTTTCTATAAAGTCATGAATATATTTTCCCATCACTTCTAAAAGCTTAAGTGTTTTATATCTAGGTCTATGTTCCACCTTTAATTTTGTGTGTGGTGTTGCGTAGGAGTCAAGGTTCATTTTTTTTTT
>CM052895.1:70827129-71022547 GCA_028534135.1 Potos flavus | reverse complement strand
GGAGCTAATGGTCTAAATTTTTTTCTCTCTAGTCTTTCGGCCAGTGATTCAGTGTTACTTCTCACTCCTCTTAAATGGAGAGAATAATGCTACTTACCTCACAGTGTTGTGGGAGTTAACTGAATTATGTGAAGCTTTTATAATAATGCTTAGCACATGATAAGTGCTCGAAAATCGTTAGCTATTATTAGTTTTCTCTATTCAGCCCATTCTGTTACCATTCCATTTGCTTTCATCTTCCAAAAAATGCGTAGACCTGTACCCTTAGCTACTGTCTTCTCTCACATTCTCTTTGTTCTTTTAAATATCTTTGTCGTAATCTTTACAAGACCTATCGAGGAATGTGATGTAAAAACATGTTCAGTCCACATAATTAACTAAAATTCACCCAACTACAAATTTAAAAATTTAAATTGCTGCATAGACTCTTTATAATTTTTTGGACCATTACTGTGTAATCACTCAGGTAGATGATTCTAGTTCAGAGATTTCTAACTCTACGATTCTTTCCAGCTCATTTTTATGAATTGATGACATAACAAATCATGCCCATGAAAATGGTGAATTCTATCTTTCTAAAGAAACCTCAGATCATTTGTTTACATTTTTTTTCTCCTTTTTCCAGGGTATCCATCTTCCTACCTGATTGGATATTGGTTGGTTGATTGACAGGTGTGAAAAACACTTGAGGGAAGCTCTTTGGCAAGGACAGGGAAAGCTATATACATTCCTTGATCAAATTTAAATACCCTTAAGCAACCTCCATTAACCTTGAACACCCCAAGCTGTTCCCTCAGGCTCTACAACTTACTCAAAGCTCAAACCAAATTTAGTGTGAGAATGAGTCCATCCACAAAAGAAAATATGAGTTACTATTGTTTCAATGAGTGCAAAAGAAGTTTGAAAAAAAATAATTTCTATAAATATATTTATGACATTAGTACCAAATTGTGTATCCATATTATTTACACTGAATAAGCTATAGTAAACACGCTAGTAAAAGATCATATTATTTTACTCACTCACAATAATATTCACAAAGTGAAACAACATTTAGGTTTATTGTTTGTTGCTCCTTTATCAGTTAAAAGCAATTGATAATTGTTTCATCAATTAGTGACCTAAAACTTAGGGATCTTTATTAATTTTTCTCATTAACATATTGCAGCTGCGTAATATTTTCTAATTGTGTATGTGTGCGTACATGTATAATGTGTATATGTGTGTGTGTATACACACGTATATTTAAGTGGGGGGATTGAGATGTAGAGGGGGTGAGAGAGAGAGAGACATTAGACAAAAAGCCCTAGACTCAGCTGAGTTTATTTAAATGTAGATTGGATCTATTTAAAATTGAATTCAAGTAGTTTTAAGGTGGATTGGGGAAATACAAAATAGAATAATGTAAATAAGGCAAAAAATATACATAGGGGGCTCCTGTAGTAGTTAGCTATTTTAGACTGTGAAGTGATATCCCTGGAGAAGCCGAGAAGCCTCCATCACTTGAATCATTTAAAATTGGACTAGACTAAGCTCGGGAGAATATACCATTGGGAGTAATCATGCTTTGACAGAGAAAGACTGAGAGATCTTTTTCAATTCTAATTGCCATGATCCTGTGTAATTCAATTTGAAATGGCCTTGCTATTCTAATTCAC
Source organism: Potos flavus (assembly GCA_028534135.1). Classification (NCBI taxonomy): domain Eukaryota; kingdom Metazoa; phylum Chordata; class Mammalia; order Carnivora; family Procyonidae; genus Potos; species Potos flavus. Next base: position 71,020,889 of record CM052895.1, on the reverse strand, counting down.
AAAGATCCTATTTTTACTAACTCTTTCTTTTTCATAATCCTGCTTCTGGTGTCACTACACCTTTTTTAAAAGGAAAAAGAAACCCTCAGACTTGGTTCCCAAGTATTCATTGAATTACACTCCTTACTTTCGTGTTGTTTTTTTTTTTTTTTCCTCTCCCTCCAGACGGGCTGTTTTGCAGAGTCAGGCACTGCACTCGGCCGGGCAGACAGTGATTATCATCACCCCCTGCTTTCATCCATTAGAGCTGGGCGTTAGCAGGTAAGGGGGAGGGCTGACAGAGAGGTTTTCAAAACGGGTCAGCATAAATGCTTCCAGGAGGCCAATTCAGGATAATCTATTGAAATATGGATCAGAAATATTGCCAGCCGAGGCTGAATACCTCTCTCTCTGGCATTTAAGCCTAAGCAATAGAATGCTTTCATGGGGGAAAAAATAACAAAAGCCATAATTACATGGGGGAGAATTGTCTGTTCACATCGTTTGGGGGTTAATTTTGAGAAATGGTTGCCATTCTGTCTGGGTCCAGCATCTGTCTCAGCCACTTTATTTGTTTTGAGATGCTTCAGGGGTAAGGTCCCTGGAGACTTGAGTCCAGGAGGCCTTCTGGTTTCCAGGAGCCAATTTGTGACAAGATCAAAGGGGTCTATAATCCCAGGAGCCTGAGTTACACTTTGGAATTTACAGGTGTACCTCGTTTTACACAGCACTTACATGTTCGAAATGGATTGGAAAGTACATTTTAGTGAATTGAATTTTGTTAACCACCTCCTACTTTCAGCTGGCAGTGGCCTCTGATCATTTAATTAATGGTCAAAATTGAAGAGCCATGCAATGAGTCTTTATAAGCTAAGAATTCTTTTATGATATATGTATCAGTGCTTTATGGCATTTCACTTCCCAGGTAATTTTTATTCAACAATTCCCGAAATGGAGAACTAAAACCAAAACCAAAAAAAATAGAAGAAGAAGAATGAAAGAAGAGAAAAACAGAACTCTGAAAATTTGAAGTAAAATTTCCAAACATTGTCAGGACAGTACTTACAATTCGTTAAAGCTGAAACAGTTATATATAGGTAATATTTAAATTATAGGGTGATAACAATTTTCCCACTTTACCTTACTAATACCAATTCTTTATTTTGATATTTTAAATATAGAAAAATATAAATAGTAATATAATAAATATTCTTACCCATCACTCAGATTTTCTTTATTGTTAAAAAAAATGAACATAGGCACATACAGTTGAAGAATGTCTAAACCCTTTCTTGGTGTTATTTCCCTTCCTCTCTCACCAGAATAACTCCTATCCTGAAGTAGGACTATAACCTGCCCACCTATCATCTACATTTATACTACCTGTATATGAATCCATAGTTGGTATATAGATAGTATTTTTGTAAGTTCTTAAAATGTTCATAAATGATGGTATCATACTTCAGTCTGGCTTCTTTCATTCAATATTTTGTTTTTAAGTTCGATCCATACTGATACATGTAGATCAAGGTTTAAATAAATTTAACAGGTATGGGAGTTCTATCATTATTTACTTTATCCATTCCTCTAATATGTCTTTATGTTGCTTCCACTCTTTCACTATGAGTGACTGTACAGCATATCTCCTATGTACAAATGTTTAAGTTTCTTTAAAGTTTACAACAACAATTGGAGTTTCTGGGTCTAGGACACATGCATCTTCAGCTTTCCTAGATAACTACGAGATTGCTCTCCAAATTTAAATCTCACCAACTAGAATGGTCAAATTAATCAATCTTTTCCTTTATGATTTTTACTTTCTAAGCTTTTTTTAAGAACTCCTTCCCTCTAATTGATAAGAAGGTATTTATTATATGTTCACATTTACGTCTTTAAACTGCTGAAATTCATTTAGATTATTTTTTTTGGAAGTATGAGAGGTAGGGTTCTAATTATATTGTTTTCCATATGGATGGTGAAGCTACTTAAAATGCCTGGCGGTTTTTAAGGTCACCTCTGCATGCATCAAAGTCCGATATAAGATTAGGTGCTTTCATTCATTGATAGGTCTGGCTTCTTTTCTGTTCATTGCTAGGTAGATCTTCCCCTAACACCACATTATTTTAGTTGGTAATAGTGGTACACTGATTGTGATAGCTAGTGGAGCAAATCTCTGCTTTTTTTTTTTTCTTCGAATTTGTCTTGGCTATCTTTGGACCTTTGTGGTCTTATATGAATTTCATAATCAGTTTTTAGAAAATCTTTAAAATGATAAAGTGGTAATTAAAATGTGTAATATAATCTATTCTTATATCAAATCATTAAATCTAATTTATTGCTCATTAGTCAATATTAATGATATCCTGCCATGTCCTGACACTTAACTTCTTTGAAAAATAAGCTTATCATGTTCCTTTTCTTCTACAAATAATTACCATCTCTCAATTTCAGTAATTTTCATGTCATTTTCCTTCTCCCAACTCCTGGGCCTCTTAAGATCCATTTCTGCACCAAGTTAACAGAGTCAGTCCTTCCTGAAGCCCTGTTGTGAGAATGGCTTTGTAAATGTAACTTTGTCTCTCTTAGTCCTCCTTTGTCTATTTCCCATTCCATCACATTCTGCAAAGAGCTTGAGAAGCAGCTGTTTTCCTGGTTTAATCATGCCGCTTTTATGCCCAAGAACTTAAAACTGGTATTTGCCACAGGTCTTGAGTGACTCTCAGAGACCACACATTCAATTTCACTGGTGAACTACTGAAGTCCCAGAGTGGATTTTCTCTGCCTAGAGTCACAGAGCTATCAGGAGAGGAATTAAGACTTAAAGATAAAGCTTAGTCTAGAATGCAGGTATTCTGACTCTTCAACAATTCTCTTTCTACCTTTTGCTCTCCTCCACTGAACCTTCAGATATTATTTCTTAAACGATGTCAACACTCCATTGATTTTATTTCATATAATTCCCCAAAGAACTTCCCTTTCTTAGTCTTACCTCAAAATGTGACTCATTCCTGCCTACTGCTTTGGAAGTACAAGCTTTTACCTTGAAATCCAGTCTCCTTACTTTTCACAGAGTTCTGTCTCACCTTCTTGGAAGCATTCATCTCTTTCAGGATACTTAACTATTGTTACCATTATCCCTCCTCCTAACGATGATGATAAAACCACGACTTATTACACACCTACCATGAATCTAGCTCTTGAAAGACATGACCTCACCTTGCTTTGCTCCACAGATGCAGGATTTGAAAGCCAGAGAGGTGAAGTAACATGTCCCAGGGGTCCACAATGGGGAGTAGAACCCTGGTCTTTACAGTCCAGAGCCCCCAGAGCCTGCAAGTTTACCACCTTGTTCCGTGCCTCCTAACACTAAGTATTGGGCACTTTTGCCCTAGCTTACTCTTGAGTTCAGTTGCACTTACTCTTAGCTGCATTGGGTGTATTCTTAATGTATGTCATCACTGGAAGCTCTTGCCTTCCAACCGGATTATATATCTTCTGAATATAGGATCATTTAAAACTTTCTTTAGATTGCCCTCTCCCCTCAAAGCATCTAATATGAAGCCCTGATCCGAGCCCTCCTATGACTAGTAAGGGTCCAGTTAGCATGGAGAGCCTCTCACAACCATCCAAGAAGCTTCAGTGTTGAAAAATCTCCCATTAAAACTGGGACCAATAGTTGTTATGACAGGGTGAAGAGAATGCCACTGAGCAAACATATTTACTCTATATTTTAGCACAACAACTTGTTTGCTGTTACATAAAATCCGAGAAAAAGCTATCTGATTCATCGTTACTTATAGTTTCTCTAGCCAATATTATATGCTGTTAATGAGAAACAATTTGGCCTATCGTGTGAAATGCATTGTAAACCATTCTGAGTAAATTTTACTTTAAAAGTGATTTTGTGAGAAGAAAACATAAAAGCATATGAAATTGCTGAGATGAAGAAAATGCATAAATACAGTGCAATTTCAGGCCCACTATTCACAATGCTTAAAGAGTATTTTCCACCAGTTTGAATGAGAGTACTCTGTGGCCAGGCTTAGACAGGGAAGAAAGCTGTGTTGTCTCTCTACTTCATCTTGAACAATCATCTTCTAGCAGTGAATAAGCAGGGCATGGATCAATTTCCAAAAGGCCTAGTTAAAAGACACTTAAAGAATTTTAACATTGTTGGGCTTTTTATTATAAAATTTATAAAACAAACTTTTAACATTTAATAGACTTTATTTTTTAGAGCAGTTTGAGTTTTAGGAAAAGCAAGTAGCAAGTTCTCATATACCCCCCTCTACCCACACACCTCTATGCACTGTTATGCCCAGATTTTTAGATCCCCAAAGACCACCAGGGAGCCGAGTCCGATGCAAAAGCAAAAGAGCCTTTATTCCAGCTAGCTCGAGCTCATCCTCCCACACTCACCGACGCAGCGGCCTGTTGTGGAGAAAGAGAGTGAGTCTCAGAAGGAGCAGCGATTTTATAGGGGCCAGGGGCCCATGAGCTGGTAACAAGCACTCAGTGGCCAATAAGATTGTAACACACACACAGGCTATACGCAGATGGCCAATTGAATTACGATTCTCCCTAAAGTAGCTGTCTGAACCAGCCTATCACTCTGGTTAGAATTGGCGCGCGAGTTTGGCGGGCTAAAGGCGGGGCTAAAGGCAGGGCTAAAGGCGGGGTTTACAGTCTTTGGGAGTTAGGGGTTCCGTATTCCTTAATGGAGTTAGCCTTGCTCTGCTCTTTCAGCACCCTCCCCAGATTCCCCTATTATTAACATCTTGCATTAGTGTGATACATATTTTACAATCCATGAGTCAATATTGATACATTATTGTTAGGTGAAGTCTATAGCTGACATTAGAGTTTGTTCTTTATAGTGTACCTTTGACGGGTTTTAGCAAAATGACACATATCCACCATTACAGCATCATCGAAAAAGATTTTATGCTTAGAAAATATAAAAAGAAGGCTAGAAGATACCATTTTGAAATATTTAGCTGGTGAAACAAGTTAAATAAACTCAAACTCAACCAAAAACTTAGTGAACTTATTCTTTATAGTTCCTACCAGACGGAAAAGCAATATAGTAAAAATTAAGGAGTCTTTTCTTTGAAAATTGTAGTTATTTTGATAAACAGTGCTGTCAAAGCAGCAAACGTGAACACCACATACTCTAGCTCATTCTCTTTCGTGTACTGTTCTCAAGGTTTGGTGTGAATACTTCATAGTTAAAGTATGTCTTCCCTTGAGGATCACATAGCCATTTAATTTCTGTTCTGGCATTTGGCCTATTGTGTTTATGAGGTTCTATTGAGAAATGGAATCGATGACTTCTTCCATAACCACAAAGAAAAATTGAAAGTTACTGATTTCAAACCGCTATTATAACCTTTCATATTTTTCTGGAAAAATGTTTTCTTTCCAAAATGGAAACTAAAAGAAAAAAAAAAAGAATTCCCTATTAAATGTCTAACCATTCAGTATCAACTCATCTTTCAGTATGTTGAAATTGAAATTTCACCTCAGACTTGGTCAGAGGAAGGCTGGAGTTTCCCATCTTTAGTTTGGAATCTACCGGATGTTGCTGCCTGGCCTGATAGATCTCTCTTAGGTTCCTGCTTGTTGACACATCATTGTCAAGGAAAGGAATGGATTTCACATCTAGGGTCAACCCCATTTGCCCCCCCCCCCCATGGCAACTTTCTTGTCAGTGTAGATTCACTGCTTTTGCCTCAAAGACTTCCCTTCCCAGCCCCCACAGTACCCTGAGGACTTAAATGAAGTCAGCAGTGATGCTTTTTCCAATATCTTTTCCCTTGTGCGAAGTGCCATTTTAAGACTTTTTTGGAAGAATCAAAATCCAAGTTGTGATACACAGAATTTCCTCTAGAGCAATGGTTCTTAACTAGGAGCAAATGTGGCCCCCAGGAGATATTTGACAATGTCTGGAGATACTTTTCAGTTGTCTCAAACTGAGGTTGGGGAGGGTACTGCTGGCCTCTAGTAGCGAGAGGCCAGGGATGCTGCTAAGCAGCCTGTGGTGCAGAGGACAGCCCTCCGTGTCAGATTAATCGACTCTAGAAGTCAATAGTACTGAGGTTTGAGAAATTGTGCTCTAGAGGTTTAGTCATTCAGCCATTTTTGCCATCTTTGCATTTGAAAGTATTGCATTTGTTGAAAATTAAGGCGTTGCATCTTGATTATTTTTAAAAGTTAATGCCCAATAGTGGAAAATAATGTGGTTTTTTTTTTTTTTTATTACCTTGCTCAAGAAAAAAGCTACCATGTTTGCAAAGTAGAAAACCTTAGTTGTCACTCAAAATGTAAACTGTCATAAGGGATAAGAGATTAACTGATTACACTGCCGACTTTTATAGTGTCATTATTTTCCCCTCTAACTACCTCCTTAATATCTTTGCTGACGAAGATGTTTTAAAATGGAAGACAATTAGAGGCTTTTTGTTTATGAAAAATGAAGTGTTCGGGCACAAAAGCGTGCACAGTGGACCTCTTACAGAATGTTTAAAATCTCCTTTCATTAAAAGATGTTCTTAAGTGGCCATTTGTCACTTAATAGGAATTCCTGTTGTTTCTACTGTTGTTTTTATGTATAAACACCAGGGCCTATAGATTTCCAGGATATCCTTTACAATTTCACACCCCCTGATTTCATGTTGGGTTGCCTCAGACGATTTTTCCATCTTAAAATCCCATTCTGCATAAGTTTACCTGAGAATACACTAGAAAAGCCATTGCAAACCAGCAGCCAGAGAACCAGATCCTAGGTACAGATGCATTTTGTTGAGCCAGGAGAGAGCTTAAATTTTTAAAAATTATTTGCCAATATTTACAAAATTAATAGATTGCTCACAAGAATCTGGATATCTCTTTTCTTGAAAAATGGAAAGATCTAGCATTTGGGACCAGTATTCCTCCACGGCAGCCGTTCCCCGCAAGAGAACAGCAGCTGGACATGTTTGCCAGGCGCAGGTGCACGCCAGCCTCCCTATTCCCACCCAGCCTGCTTCACTCAGTCGCCCTGCCAGCCTGCCCTCAGCAGCCTTTGGATTTGCAACCCCTGCTTCATTACAACTAAGTTCTGCAAGTGCAAATGTTTGATAGTTAGTAGAACCCAATCTTTGGTTCATAACCCAATTTAGCAACTCATATTTGAAGAAAGACGGAGAGCTGAGGCAATTTGGGAGGTTGGTAGGAAAGGTGATGAGGGGAATGGGAAGCTTGAGCTGTGAGTGAATGCATGGGAAGGGAGGGGTCAGGAAAAGAACTGTACTGAAAAGTGAAAATAGATTCACTTCCTCAGATCAGCCCTGCACAGAGATCTTCTGAGCTTTGGTGAGAAGAAGGCAAGTCAGGTAGTAAACATAAAGAAAAATCAATGGCCACATCAGAGGCTCTCTGCCACTGAATTGGCCTGTGTATCATCTTTGCCCCAAGTGGTAGCTTCTAGTCCTGGCCTGTGTTCTCGAGGAATCACCAGAATTAGGAATGGAATCCAGGAAGAGCTCTAGGAGTCAGTTCAAGGGGGGAGGATAATAATGTGTTGGAATTACCACACAAGGCAAAATAGCAGAACAGGAGGAGTGTCAAATACAACATTAGGGTCCACAGGGGAGGGGTCAAGCCAGAAGAAAGGTCAGGATAGGGAAGATGTAGATAGCAGTTTCTGGCCTCTGCATTCCTCTGGGCAAAGTCTGTGATTTGGACGAATCTAGAAGCCCCATGGGGCTCCTTGTTCTCTCTGTAGTAGTCTGAGGTCCACGCGTCAGTGAGTCTTCATTTCTTTGTGAACTGTTCAATAGACCTTTTCTTTAGTCATCCAAGGTCTGCAGAAAAGCAAGGGGTGGTCTGACCACACAGAACTTTAGGTTACTTCCCTCTCTCCCTGCCCCTGAATAAGACAAACAAGATAAAATCTTGAAGCTGCAGCCTCCAGCTGTGGTCTACAAATGTGAAGGCAAAGCGAAAAAATTCTTGGGGATATGGGGGTGGGGGGGCAGGAGAATGAGGAAATGGACTGTTTGGAGGGTGTTTAAGCCTTATCTGATGCAAGAGGAAGAAGAAAGGACTAGAAAGAAAGACGTTTGAGGAAGGAAGAGAGTAAAAGAATATTAAAATTGTTGCTGGAAGGAATCTCAGAAAATCCTCCCCTAGGCTAGGCTGGGCTTTCCCTATTTGATATGTGTAGAGGGACCATATAATTTACCATCCAAATCTGTACTCTTCCGGGAGTGAAAGAAGAAACTATTAGTAATTTTTCCAAGATTCAGGCAGGACCTGGGACTGGCCAGCAAATGTGTGTCAGGTCTCAAAAGTTAAAGACAAAGTAAAGAACCTCGCTTGAGCTTCAGGGCCCCAGGCTACTGCCTATATCCTGGAGGCCTCAGACTGAACCTGTTGTGTTATGATGTAGGAAGTAGAGTAGAGACTCCAGCTCAGTTAGGATGAAGGAGAGAGTGCTTCTCCTCTCTCACTAAGCCTCGGAATCACCGAGGGACATTAAAAAATTACAGATGCCCAGGAATTCACTTTTTTTTTTTTAAGATTTTATTTATTTATTTGACAGAGAGGAGAGAGATCACAAGTAGGCAGAGAGGCAGGCAGAGAGAGAGAGAGAGGGAAGCAGGCTCCCTGCTGAGCAGAGAGCCCAATGTGGGGCTCGATCCCTGCCCGAAGGCAGAGGCTTTAACCCGCTGAGCCACCCAGGCGCCCCCCAGGAATTCACTTTTAACTATTCTGGATTGGGGCTAAAAAAAAGGGTTTTTTTGTTTTTGTTTTTGTTTTTTTAAAGCTGCCTGGTGATTCTAATGTGCAAGCTAACCAGACTGTGACAGTTTCTCCCAGGCTTCTAGGTGACCGTATCTTGCTCTTTCCTCTCCCCAGTGTTAGCCTATGCTGACAAGATGGTGAACACGCCTGCGAGTAGGGAGTTTCCTCCCTCCTTCCCACCCCCACCCCCATCCGCAGTCCCAATTCTGGGGCCTGAGGAGGTAGGGGCTGCAATAAAGTAAGCTTGTGTATCTAAGCTGAGAATGTGTATTTCGGGCCATGAACAATTGAACATTAAAAAATGAAACAGAACAAAACCTAAACAAAACCCCTTAATCAGGGGCATGACGGCTCTTGGCATCACACCACTGAAGACTGAAGAGGTCGTGTTTGGGCTAGTGCTTTATCACTATCTAGAGCCACACAGGCACATTTATTAAATTGGTGGCCATGCCTATTTAGCGTTTGGAGATGACAACATCGAATCTACCTTCAGACCACAAAGAGTTCTCATTTAACCCGTATTTCTGGAGCAGATGTTGGGTTAAGGTGCTAGAGACTGCCGTGGTTGTGGCTGTGCCCCAGAGGAATGCACAGAATTCACTGTCCAGACAGTGAAGTAACACATGGAGCCCAGAGGGAGCTGGGCCGCTTTGAGCTGTTTAAAGGTAAACTGAGGCACATCAAAATTTTTTTTTAAAGAGTTTGAGCATTAATCGATGGGAGAGAGGCAGACCAAACCAGAAGTGGTTCAGAGCTCTCTCTGGCAGGAGCTCCAGAAAGACTTCTGTAAAGAAATCGCAGAAGCAAAGAAAGGAAATTCTATGATTGGCTATAGCTTCAAGCCTGGTTGGCTGTTTGTGATTGGTTTTCCTTAGCGTTTTGATTTCCCAGCTGGGAGGCATTTCCGGGCTTAGGTTTGGGTTGCTTCGGTGGGCCACTGGGGCTTTAGAACCAGATCCATCTATGTTAGGCCTCTTTGTTGAATTAACTTACCAGAACTGCTCTCACTGTGGTGACACAGCCAGTAGAAACACCAGCCGGATAGGCAAGAATTAATGAAAAGCATTTTAAATCCTCATTTCAGCCTCTCAGAAAATCACCGAGGGATTATATAACCCTCAGCCAGAATCTCTGTACCGCATCCTTTATCAATAGTCCAGGATTTCAATTTCATCTCACATCTCAATACCTAGCACCGTTCACCAAGGTAACTGGTCCCTATTTCCTTTCTCACTCTCTCTGCACTCCCCCAAACTCTGCTTCCCAACTCCCTCTTGGAAGCCTTTTCTTCTCCCTCCTCCTTTCTGGGATCCGTTTTTGGGGCTGGGGCTCCTTTTCCTTTAAGATGTAAATCCTGCAGCTCAGCTCAGATTCTAATCAGCACGACAAAAGGCCAGGCCTGAAGCTGTCTGAGCAGCAAGACTCCTTCCTCTTAGAGCCTGGGGGTGGAAGAAGACGGGGAAATGCTGCAACTGCTTAAAAATGAACTTATTTGTTCTGCATCTTTGTATGCAAACGCATTTATATATATGTATATATACAAGCGTAATTACAGGGGGGCCATAGATAAGTGTCATGAAATATTGTGGAAGGATTCAGGAATCATTTTGTGTGAGAATGATATGTAGGATCTAGAAATACACGCCAGGGGAATGCTTTGAAATTAATTTGTGTTACTGAACACATTTACAGTATATTAAGAATGAAATTTTTGCCAAAGAATGAAAAATGCTTTTCAATATCCCACTCCAGTTAATTTTCACAATAACAAAACAGAAATTATTTTTTTCTTATTCTAATAAGGGTCAGATGTGGGGAGGTATGCACACATTCTTTGAAAGAAAATGAAAACGTAATATCTTACAGTTCCATAAGAATAACATAAATACAAAATACAAAAGTTTGCAAAATTTTCCTTGTTGCTATTTCATATTAGGCCACGCACTCCTCATTACACTGGATTGTTTTGTTTATCATTGTAACTCTAGTACCTAGTATGTGGCCTAAAATAAGAGAGGCAATCATTGAGCTTATAAATAATACAAGCTGGCACTGAGCATTTGCTAAGTGCCAGGCACTGTGCTCTAAATACAGAACCCCAGTCTCTTAGATTTTCTGCCATTGGTGTTACGCGTAGAAAGGACTTTTCCACTATAACATCTTTTAAGCCTTATATCTTAAAAAAAAAAAAAAAAAAAAAAATCTATTTATTTGAGAAAGATTGAGAGTCTCATGAGTGGAGGGAGGGGTGGAGGAAGAGGGAGAGAGAATCTCCAGCAAACTCAAGGCTGAGTGTGCAGAATCTCATCTCTGCGCCCTAGGCTCAGCTCCCTGAGATCATGACCTGAACCAAAATCAAGAGTCAGATGCTCAACTGCCTGGGCCACCCAGGCATCCCTAAGGCTTATATCTTCTAGTTCTTGAAGATTCTTTTTCTTTTTCTTTCTTCCTTCCTCCCTCCTTCTGTCCCCCTCACCACCCCTCCCTCCCTTTCTCCCTTTCTTCCTTCCTTCCTCTCTGTTGTAAATATTTAGATCAGGGCTGCCCAATACAAACATAATGCTATCCACAAATGTGAGTAACAAAAATTGAATTTTCTAGTAGCTACACTAAAAAGTAAAGAGAAACAGATGAAATTCATTTTAATAATGTATTTTGTATAACCTAATAGATACAAAATATCATTTCAATGGGTAATCGATATGAAAAAATTTTAATGAGATATTTTACAGAATTTTCTTTCTACTGAGCTTTCAAGATCTGGAGTATGTTTCACATATTAATATATCTCAACTTAAAATAGCACATTTTAAGTGCTCAGTAGCCACAAGTGGCTAATGGTTATTATATTGGACAACACAGTCTTAAATCATTAAAGCTAGGGATAGAAATTACTAACCAGTCATGCCTAGCCATTCTGAATAATCCAACTTTTCCCTACTTACATCCCAAATAACTTTTATTTATATACTGTTATCTTATATGTATGCAGGGCACTCAATACACATGGTAGAATGAGCAAACGGTAGGATGACATGATTTATTTTAGAACGATAAGATATTAAGGAACTTCATTGAGGGGGAGGACTTAACATTAATAAACCTATAGAGCTGAACACGTGTTGAGTCCCTGACGTTAGACCAGTTACATGATACACATTATCTCATGTACTGCTCACTGCATATTTTATTGAGATTGTAGTGATCAGACTCACTTTTACAAAGAAATCGAGGCTTAACGATGTTCAGTAACTTGCTCAAGGTTACAAACAGTGAATTGCAGAGCCAGATTTGTAACTACGTTTGTCTGAGTCCAGACTGAAGCCTTCACCATCCCATACTGCCTTTGTAAGATAAGACCATCAGGCTAAGGAAATAGCAGAGTCTGTGTTTATTCTATCAAGTTAGAAAAAAGACCATCGCTTATGGTAGTTGTTGACATTTTCTCTCTCTCTGATTTCACTAGACAGAGTGGTTTAGTAGAGAGTGGCAAATATTCTTTCATTTTCACAAAGTTTTCAATTTGTTTTCAGAACATTTATTGGAAAGGCATTTCGAAAATTATTTTGTATTCCTTTAAAGAATGCAGGAGAGAGAGAGTATGTAATTTACATTTTTGTGGTTTGAAACCTTAAGTGATTAAATAGTCCCTCAAAGATATTAGTAGTAGAACCAAGACATTAGCATCATTACACTCCTCTTCTGAACCCCAACAAAAAAAGTCCTCTTTAGATTGAGGTTACAAATTAGGATGGTAAATTGGGTGAGTAAGACTCTTCCTTACTTATTCTGTAAGGTAAGCTGCTGTTGAAAGTCAGAATATAATGCATTCCTGTGCATATGTAATTGTACAGATAATTGCCTCTATCATTTAAAAATATCATTTGCCAAAATGGTGTCTATGATTAATTATATACATTTATCACTGAGTCGACTGGGGTACATTATAAAATCCTTTCCCTAAGCTCATGCATCTTTCCTCCCTTCTTGTTTTTTTTCAGTGTAAGTTATTTAGTAAGTCAAAATTTTTTGTTATTCCTTAAGCCATAATTCACCTGCACAGGAACCAGCAACGAACTTGCCCTCGGGCTGCAGAGGGCTTGTTTTTTGACTTGTGTCATCAAGGAATAAGGATGATATTTAAAATCTCCTTTCTTGTTTCGTGGATGCTTCTAAAACTAAAATCCTGGGAGAAGGATCGTTTATCGATATTAGGTTTCTCCGTACCATTTTCTCAGTCTGAAACCCTACGGTGTTGGGCTTCAAAGTCAGATGGCACTAGGGAAAGAAAAAAATACTTAAAAATAAGAAAGTAAGTAGTAATCCTGAAATCCTGTTATATAGAACTTACCTAATGTAAATACAGTGTACTTAATGATAATAGCAATTGTCCGAGAACAGACTCTATCTTTGACATGAGGCCTTCTGTTGGTTTCTCTGTTTCTGCTCTACCCTGGATTCTCAGAAAAATGTCCAGACGGATGCCATTGTATTTTTATTTGTTGAAGCTTAGCAATCCTATTTCCCTGAGTAGGAAAGATGGTTGCTGTCAGCCCTGAACCTGTACCCACAGAATTCAAAATCCCCAAAGAAACCTTTTCAATCTCAGCTCCATTTATAAATCTAGCAAGAACCCTGATTGCTTGATCGACCCCATAATAGTGATGGGGCTGTGGTGTTGGTGCGGCATGCTATCTGCTACATGGCAGTAGAGAGCTTCACCAGGATCAGAAGGATGAGAAAGGAGAGATTCTCCAAAGAAAGAATTTTAGGTAAATAGGCGGTATTCATCTACTCTAGGACCCAACACTTTTATTGCTTTCTTGTCACTTGAAAAGACTATATTTTAAGCTCTATGAGGGCAGGGACCAGCTCTGTCTTGCTAACTGCTGTATCCTCAAAGCATAGCTCATTATTAGATGCTTAATAAATTTATGAATGAATGAATGTCAAGCTGCATAGGAGACAAATTATTAAGTTTGTTTGGTGGCCTCAGAACAAAGGAGAGCATGATGTGGGTTAAATGGTGGTGTGCTGAGCCAGGTGGGGAAGCCATTTATAATGTGGATTTATCTGTCAACTCCCACCCCCCCCCCACTCCTTGGGGATTAGAAATGGGAATGTGCCTCAGTTTATGTCACTTTCTTTGTACATCTTTGACTGGCTCCCTTTGAGGTTGGCACTTTCCTTCTTTAGAAATGGAGAGACCTTAAGTTAGGTCTGGCTCTAGGTTGCAAATTCTTCTTGAAGGTTGGTTTCATATATTTTTGATGGTGGTTTGTTGGGTGCAGCTTCTCTGCTTAAAACTTCCAAGGGAAATCTTTCATTTCCAAATCTATGAGAGGCACTTGACTTCCACCCTCTTATCCCCACGGCCTTTGTATAACTCTGAAATCTGGTTCCACATAGAAACCACATGGGAAAACACAGTGTAAAGTACCAGTATGGTATTTTCATTCATTCATTCCATACATATTAACAGAGAGTCTACTATGTGCTGTGCACAATGCTAAGCTTTGAAGAGGTGATCCTGAGCAATTGGACTAGAAGAGGAAGCAGACAAAATGCCACACAGATACACAATTTAAATCAGGAGACAGGTAGTATGAAGAAAAGGAGCTCAGTGCCATGTGCTTATTTAGAAGACTCCTCCTCTATTCTGTGTGATCCAAAGAGATTTCCCCCAGGAAGTGACATCTGAGCTGAAATTGGAAGGATGAATACAAGTTAAACAGGTGGGAGCCTAAATGTTTCAGGCGAAGGGGACAGCATAAGCAAAGACCCAGAGACAGGGAAACACGTGGGAGAAGGTCAGAGTGGCTGGAGTTAGTGAGTGTGCGGAGGATTCTATGAGCTGAGGTCAGAGAGGAAGGTAGGGATCAGCTTATGCAGGGCTTGATAGTCAGGTTGAGAATTTTATCTTTCCTTTGCAAGGCATATGAAGCCTTTAAGTGGTGGAGGGTGACATCTGTTTTCCCTCTGGAATAGATCACTCCAGCGGCAGGATGAAGCAGATATTGGACAGGGGTAAAAATGGATGGCTGAGACCAGTTAAGAACCAACTTGGTATACAAATGAGAAATTCAGAAACCGATTTTTGCATTTCTTAACATAATACCGAGTCCTCTGTTTTATCAAGTCCATCAGCTAGAAGTTCTCATCTGAGACCGGATAAAGGGCTTTATCCTGACCTTGTCATGCTAGAGAGCATGCCAGGAAAGGGGCGTCCGGTTGTGTTGAATGGTCAGATGCACTTTTGTGGCTTGCTGGTTTGGAGGTATCGGAGTAAACGAGAAGGCTGGGGATGTGGGTCTAATGATGGAAAACAATAGATACTAAAGCAAAGGCTTGGGAGACTTCCATAAAAAAAGACTCTACTTGGAGGTGGGAATGTGAGTGACTGTTAAAGATTATGTTAGGGAAGAAAGAAGAGTTTGCTAAGGAAAACACCTATATTTAGGGATGGATATTCATTCCATAAATACTAAGGGTTCACTATGTGGCTGGCATGGGGCTGTGACTCTGAGCTGACAGCCAGAAGAAGCTAGTTGAAGAAGAAAAAAGAGGACTCTGAAAATGTGGAATAACAAACAGCAAAGCATAAGAAAGTCTCAAGAAAGAAGGGTGGCCAACAGTTTAGTTCCTGCGGAGGACAGAAACACAATGAAGACTGAAAAGACAACTCTGGGCTAGCGAGTAGTCTCCACGCTAGATAGCACACGTTATAAACCCGGGCTAGTCACCAGACTTAGAGGAAGTGCACATAAGGGACTTTGACAAAACCCTCCTCCCAGTTAGAACTTTAAATTATAGGAAGAGAAGACTCGATATATAAAATTTTGCTTTGTATCTCGCTTCCTTGAAGCACAACTATTCTGTCTATGGAAAGAGAGCTGTGCTTCCCCTGTCCTTCCATGGCTGTCAGCCAAAAGCAGAGATGTTGTAATTTGAGGTTGACAGCAAGATGACCCTCACAGGGTCACTACAGCTTCTGTCTTGTGGCAGAGCCTCCCGCTGAAATATGGAGGTGCCATGAAGTTAAATCAATAGTCGTGAGTGATGTGGAGATTTGAGATGAAGCTAAACATAGCTTCCTCTGATTTTACCTTTTCATTTTTCCTGTTGGGCACCATGTTCTTTTTTTTAAATTTTTTTTTTTAAAGATTTTATTTATCCATTTGACAGAGAGAGAGAGATCACAAGTAGGCAGAGAGGCAGGCAGAGAGTGAGGGGGAAGCAGGCTCCCTGCTGAGAGGAGAGCCCGATGCGGGGCTCGATCCCAGGACCCTGAGATCATGACCTGAGCTGACGGCAGAGGCTTTAATCCACTGAGCCACCCAGGCACCCCTGGGCACCACGTTCTTAGAAGAAGAATGATTTACTTCTGGGTAAATCATCTGCTCAGGTTTGCTATTCTAACCAAATGACCAAATCCTAAGAGGATCAGAAGGGCCTGAATGTTAATTGTGTTCATTTAGGATCCCATGTTAAGTTTTTGGTCACAAAAAAAAAAAAAAAAAAAAATTCCCTGTGAAGTTTATAAAGTAGTGGACACAAACATTCCTATTAGAAATATTCAAGAAATTCTGATTGCCAATTACAGATTTAACACCGAGTAACTCAGTAATGAGAATCAAAGTTGTAAAAGAATAATATGTATTTGGCCGAATAACATTCAAAATTTTATTTCCAATAATTTAAGAAGAAGATGTAGCTGTTACCTATTTCTGTATAACAAACCGCCCCACAAATTTTTGGCTTAAAACAAGAATCATTGATTCAGAGCACGATTCTGTGAGTTGGTGGTTTCGGCTGGGCTCAGCTGTACAGTTCTTCTAGCCTAGGCTGGGAATGCCTCATGCATCTGCTGACAGCTGCCAGGCAGCTAGATAGCTCTGCTTCTGGGGGTTGATAGGGACAATGGGGGTAGAGGAGCTACAGGTCTCTTATCAACCAGAAGGCTAGCTTTGGCTTGTCCACACCGCAATTACGCTGAGTTCTTAGATAAAGAGTGGAAGATTGAGGGCCTCTGAAGGCATGGCTCAAAATGGGCACATTATTCTGCCCCATTCGGTTAGCTAGAACAAGTCGCACGGGCTGCTCAGGTTCAAGGAGTGGAAAAACAGACTCCATCTATTGATGGGAAGGGTGAACTACAAAGTTATACTGTAACAGCGTAAGGATAGTAGCCATTTTGCTATTTACCACAGATGATGCATCATTTGTATCCTATTTGTTTTACAGATAGGTAGGTAAAATGTATCATATCTAAACAATACTTTTGTAAGGAAAAGTATTTTCATTTTTTGCTTTGAGGGCAGTGTCAAACCAGAACCTCTCTCTAAGCAACCAGTTAGGATGAGATTGTGTTAATTGAGTATTTTTGGCATCATTTTTGTTTAATTGTAGGGAAAATCCTCATGTTTTTGGTGGCTGTTAGCCTAGGTCTGTGTGACACAACCAATCATAGACAAAGCAGATCTTCTTAATGGAAAGGAACACTACCTAGCTGTTGGCCTAGTAATCTTATATAAAGATTTCACAGTTGGCATTGGGAAAAGGCATTTACTTGACAAATGGTGCTACTTCTGTTTTTGTCTGCCCAGTTTTAAATTTTTTCTTATTAAAATGGCAAATTCAGGTCCCAGAATAAATTGAACAAATGAAATACATAAAGGGAAGATACACACTTCACCATTTCACTTTGTAATATGTAGACATCTTATGGATGCAAGGACATTTCATGGAAAGAGAGTTTTAAAATTACTTTGTATGCATATAGAGAAAATAAAACTTTTTGATGTCTTGGCTCAAACTGAATAGGATCTCACTTAATAGCCCATGTAGTACTTTAAGATGATTTATTATTATGCTAATATTGTAATGTAATATTTATTAAGCATTGAAAGTGTGCAGAATACTAGATAGTCCACATAAAAGATCCTGGTGGATTTCAAGGAAAAGGGCTAAGAAATGCACTCTCTTAATCCACAGGAAAAGAGAGCAATTCAGAATCTAGCTGAACCAATAAATCCTACTTAATTTAGAATACAGCATATGTAAAAAAAAAAAAAAAAAAGGTAGACTAATAGAAACGGAGAGTGAGCATCTCTGATTAGAAGGCTGTCATCTTAAGAATACACTTTCCTCTCCAGACCTGAGTTTCAAAAGGGTTATTTCAGTAAAATATTTCTCATTAAAAGAAGTTTTGGCCAATAATCCTCTGCATTATCATCCGATGTTCTAATATCATAAGTTACATTGGTTTCTATAGAGACCAGCTTTATAACTATTATCCCAAACTACAAGATGAACTGCTTTTAAAAAATTATACCTTAACTGTAACTTTACAGCATGAAAATAAAATTTATAATGTTGGCATAAGGTATGTGGAAGTCTCAGAATAGAGTTATAAATTTGCTTTAAGAGGACAATTTCCCCCAAAATTAATAGCATATTTAAAAAAATCATCTCTACTGTGGCCAAGAGAAATGGGGAAAAAACCAAACACAAAAAACCCAAGATAATGATTTAGGTGACTACAAAGAAAAATGCACATTCCCAAATAGTAGGACCCAAATCCCTCCACTTTTATCTGGAAAAATTCACATAATTTGAGGAAAGATTTTCTTAGTTTGTCATAATTCTACACTTTGCTTAGTCAGTTTAGATCTGGGTGGAAAAAGTAAGGCCAAAGCTCAAAAGGGGCTTTAAAACAGCATTTCCTATTTCATGAAATCATGCTCACCAACTAAGGGTTTTATCTCTTACTTGTCTTAAAATAGAATTCTCCCAGAAGTTGATGAAAGTCTTAGGTAAAAATTGATTGGGGGCGCCTAGGTGGCTCAGTCGGTTAAGCGTCTGCCTTTGGCTCAGGTCATGATCTCAGGGTCATGGGATGGAGCCCTGAATCAGGCTCCCTGTTCAATGGGGAGCTTGCTTCTCCTTCTCCCTCTGCGTGCCGCTTCCCTGGCTTGTGCTCTCACTCTCTCTCAAATAAATAAATAAAATCTTAAAAAAAAAAAAAGTTGATTGAAAAATAACTTCTGTCTCTATATATGCTCATATCTATGCTATGCATGTGTATGGTGTGTGTGTATATAATATAGGTAATTATATATATATGCATATATATATATACACAATAGCCTCAATGAAGTAAAATATAGATATTCTAGCTTCTTTTGAGTCTCTAAGCAAGTAAAAGAATACAAAAATGCATACTTATATGCTTTTTGTGTGTGGTAGATGAAGTTAATGGGATAAAGGTATCCCAATTATCAGTTTGAATACATAAAAAAAAAGCACAAATTAACTTTATTTCTGAAAAGTTTACTTATATTCTTTTTATTTAAATAAAGTTATGCTGGGGCGCCTGGGTGGCTCAGTTGGTTAAGCATCTGCTTTCAGCTCAGGTTATGATCTCAGGGTCCTGAGACCCTCCCTTCTCAGTGAGGAGTTTGCTTCTCCTTCTCCCTCTCCCCCTGCTGGTGCTCTCTCTCTCTCTCTCAAATAAATAAATAAAATCTTTTCAAAAAAATAAATAAAGTTATACTGTAGATGTCTATAATTGCCATTGTAATAAAACATAAGTACAAGCTTTACTTGGTAATATGCATTCATCTCCATGTATAGTCTTTTTTTTTTTAATTTATTTATTTGAGAGAGAGTGAGCATGCATGGACACACAGGAGTGCAGGAGGGAGGGGAGGGGCACAGGGAGAGAGAGAGAGATTGAGAATCCTTAAGTAGATACCCCACTGAGCACGGAGCCTGACCCAAGATCATGACCTGAGCTGAAAACAAGAGTTAGATGCTTAACAGACTAAGCCACCCAGGCACCCCCACCATGTATATTCTTTTAAGCAAAGAATGTCGTGTTATTTAATAACTGACAAAGAACATTTAGGACAGTATACTTTATGCTAGTTGATGGATTAGATTTGTAAAATGCAGATACATTTTATTTGGTGATTTTTATTTAAAAATTTGAAGAGGGGAAACAGAGCAGAGCAAAGTACATTCAGTTCAAGTAGTAAAGACAACATGACAATTTCCTAGGGGAATAAAATCACCTACCAATTTCAGCGTTATAGTTGAAAACTGGTCACATAACTCTGTGGTATATAGAATGAAGTTTAGATAATGAAAAGGGATGTGGAAATTGGTTGAATCAACTAGTTCTCGTTTGCTTCTTTTTAAATTACCTGTAAGCACATAGTCATTTGTAGTACACAGGGACGTAACACATATTTTCACATATGTCTAATTATATGGTTTAGTTGTTTATCAAAATGACTGCCCAAGTTTCTCTATGTTTAAAAAGTTTGCTCTGTAGATCTTATTTAAACTGTGTTTTCAAATGGGCAAAACAACAACAGACAGTTCATAAATAAAACATTTAAAAAATGCCTTTTTCAGAATATTGCAGCAACTTATAAATCTCCTACTTATCTACAGGCTCTCTGAGAAGGGATGCTGTGAAACAAACTCGAGGAAGCTCCCGGAAAGTAAAGAAAGAAGGAGCAAAAGTGGAAAATTCATGATGGAAGTTGAAGGTCACAAGACGGAAGGTAGACACGGGACACTCTATTTAGTAGACGGTTTCTTTGTTTTGTTTTGTTTTGTTTTCACTTTTAGGCTGTACACAGAAGAGACAGCTAGATCAGAAACAGAAAAGGAGCATTTCCTTAGGTCTCCAAGGAGAGAAAAGCTAGCAAATAGTTATTTCTAAAGATTCTGAGAAACCCGTTATATGAAGGGGTGAGGAGGAGCGAAGGCTTTATTAAATAGTTTGGTGATAGAACCTGGGTTTCTTAGGGCTTTGGAATGAATTCTAAATGTTCTAGGAAGATAAATAACAGGAGTAGATGAAATACCATTTTGTTAGTCATCTGTTAGAAAGTTTTGTGTCTAATCGTTACTTCTTTCATCTTTGTTCTTGAGTTTGTTTCCTTTGCTATTTCTCCTGGCTATCAGTTCTAATTTAACTTCTGTATTAAACAAGAGGTGCTTAGTCTGTGGACTGTGGGGTTTGAGTCACCAGCTTGTTTCATTTCTTTGTCTGGACATTTGACCCAACATAACTCTACTTCAACCCGGAGACAGCTAATGCAAAAATGAAGTCTAAACTAGTCCAAAAAAGAGTAACCTATATTCGAAAGCAAGCTTTGCCCCTGCAACCCCATCTTGGAGATAGTATTCTCTTTTGTGCCATGTGAAAACTACTTTTAAAGCATCACTTCATTTTAATAGAGAGGATCAAAAAGTTCCATTCTCTAAATTATCAACATTCTTGTCTTGACCATTAGTTGAAACATTTCAGACAAATAAGTACAGAATTTTCTTTTTGCCTGAAATATTGAAGTAGTTAAGGTAAAAATAAATTACCTGGATCAGTGATTCTCAGTTTTCTATGCTCCTTGGAATTCCCTGGGGAGCTTCTAAAAATTAGAGATCCCAGGTCCTTGCCTCTAACAAACTAAAACAGGAAGTGGGGTCCTGGCATTGTTCTTTTTAAGATAGCTCCCTAGGTGGGGCACCAGGGTGGCTCTGCCTTTGGCTCAGGTCACCATCCCTGGGTCCTGCTCAGTGGAGAGTCGTTTTCTCCCTCTCCCTTTGCCCCTCCCCACCTCGTGTTCTCTCTCTCAAATAAATAAGTAAAATCTTTAAAAAATACATAAATTAAAAAATAAAAATCTCCCTAGGTGACTCTAACTTGTAGCCAAGGTTAGAACACCAATCTAGATAGTTCAAGGCCCAAAGATAATGAACAAATAAGTAAACAAACAAGTAAATCATCTCTATTTGTATGTTAAGGCATAATGATTATTACTTGCCACTTGTTTTAAAACCACCAGTGCATTTGGTTACCTGTAGCTTTAAATTCAAACATTTGTAGATAGCAGTTAAGCCCTTCTATAGTCCATTCTTTTTTTTTTCTATTTTTTTTCTACTTTTTTTTTCTCTTTTTTTTCTCTATAGTCCATTCTTAACAGACTTTTCAGGTTTCAGCTCCCCACAACCCTGTTCAAGTCTTGTTAATTTAGAGCCTTCAAACACTCCCTACCCTTTTACTCCTCTGTTTTTAGCTTGCTGTTTTCTTTCTTTCATATCTCAACCTCATTCTATACTTGGCAGAACACTATTTACCCTACAAAGGCCAGCTTAAGGGTCATTGCCTCTGTGATGTTGGAGTAATCATCATATACTTATTTTATATAATGCTAATTTGTATAAATTCAAATCACTTAAATATTTTCCTGAAGAGACA
Organism: Potos flavus; assembly: GCA_028534135.1. NCBI lineage: Eukaryota > Metazoa > Chordata > Mammalia > Carnivora > Procyonidae > Potos > Potos flavus. The sequence goes on along the minus strand of CM052895.1, from coordinate 70,998,847 downwards.
AAGTCACATTCTATAGTGATGTGAACAGTTAATAATACCTCTTGAAAAAAAAAAACAATATCTCTTGAAATTCCATCTAAGTAAGTATCTATCATATTGCTGCTTAGTTACTCCAGTATCAATAATTACTTAGGTGTATCATCCCAGAAGGATGCATTTGATTTAGGTTTATAAATTATTTCACATAGACATTTTGAGTTATGTTCTGAAACAGTTGCAAGTTCTAATGTCTTATTCCAACTCCCTGAATCATTTTAGGGAAGACCATCATGTACGATTTTTTTTCTGCTTAAAATTGGGCTTTAGGCAAATTAGACTTTAAGCAAATTAGAGATATTGAAAATGTTAGGACATCTATATTCTTTTGATATGTTGAATTTTCACATTTGGAGTATGAGTTTCAAATAGGAAATAAGTGGATATAATTTCTTTTTCTTTACTCCTTTGGCTTTGACACCACAGGAAGCCAGCTTGCTAACTCCCTGATATCTGATATTTCCCTGACTGAAAAGACTTTCTGATGAGGATCAGCATTTTCCCCAAGACAGGAATGTGAATTCTCTTCTTCCTAAAGATACACATGCCCCTTAAAAGAGTCCAGAACATTTCCTGCAAAACTGCCTCAGTCATCTGAGCACTTATTAGAGCTACTATCAGAAAGGCTGAGGAAAGAAATGCGTCATTCCTGCAAAGGAAAAAAACAAATGCACCCTAAAATAGGCCAAGAACTTGAACATCAGCAAGATTATAAACCAGGGGGTAAAAGTAAATCAAGTTTTAAATAAAATTTTAGTTTCAAAAATAACTGCTTATCCTTTAGTCCCCTCGCTTAAGTTTTCCAACTTTCTCACTGCTGGAATTTTGTGAACTATACAAATAGTAGACAAGTATTTGTGTTAATATTCTGAATTTACTTTTTTTTTTTAAATTAGGGAGATGGTTTGTTGGGGTGGTGTGTCATGGAGTCTGTAATTACACAGATTGCAACTTCTACCTAGTCACAAATAGAGAAGTTACTCTCCTAGGACAATTTCAGAATCTTTTCAGGTAGGAAAATTTTCTGTAACTGAGGAACGACTCAATTTTTAGGCAAGAGCTCATTACGTCCAGGTAATTCCATGCCGTTGTGAGGTGTTCCTTTTCCCTCAAGTCTTTTTTGATCTTGACCCCAGGTTCTCCATCAAACTCAATCCCGGCTGAGCTGCAGGCAATACCCCCGCTGGGTGCGGACTTCAGGCCCACCACTGGAGGGCGTCTGGACGCTTCCAAACAATTCCGAAGCGTCTGGAAAGTCTGAGCTAGAAAACTGTAAAGCACAGGAGGGAGAACGTGGTATTTGATTTTATTGGGCTAATAAGTAAAGGGGAAACAGGAAGGTTTGGGAGAAAAACAAAATCGCTTTCTTTCTTGGGATCAGCGCTTCCCACCCGGGCAGCCAAATCCCTAGAGGGAAGGAGAGCATAATATGAAGGCCCGAGCCCTCTGAGCTCCACAAGGGCAAGTCTCCAGAGGGGTTGGTGCCCCACAGGGCCTGACTCCTGGCTAGCTTCCCGGGCGCTAGAGGACGGGGGACGCGTCTAAGGCGCTCAGACTATCTTGCTGTCAGGCGATCTTGCTTCCGTGGCCGCGGGAGGCCAAGGCGCTGCAGCCCGCTCTAGAAGTCCCGGTACGCGAGGCCTTTGGAATAATAAAGGAACTGCCCGGACCTCCGATTCTTCCCGCACCGGGTTCGTTGAAAGTATCTATCCTTTGGAGAGTGGACAGTCAACCAACCTCGGTTGGCTGAAATGTAAAAAGTGTGAGGTATTTCTTATGGGCTCCCCTGCCGCATTCATTTCCTTCCTGCTGAAGGATCGCACTGAATTGTAATCACTTTACACTGTGATTTTCTCAATTAAAAAAATGTATTTCAGAGCATCACTTTAAAGAAGAGTCTTACTTCTTGCTCATGAACCTTTAAGTCCCTGGTAGGAAGAGGCGAGTTGAAAGGCACATGAGAGATGCTCAGGTTTCCAAGATAACCCAGCGCCGGGCAATGCGCGTCGTGAACAGCGCAGAGATTTACAAGAACACATATTCATTGAGGCTCCCTGCCAGCCTGTCTGCGGGGACTTCAAATCACCTGCAGGGCCTGGGAGACAGATTTCGGCTCGCCGGCTACAGGATGGGAACCGGTTCCTGTCTAATTGAAAAACCCCACTCTCAGGTAAAAAGATGTCAAATCACTCCTCAGCCCAGACGGAATTCAGCATCCGAAGGGTTACGCGCGGCTGCTGGGTTCGGCCGGAGGAGAGGGCGCCTCGGCACTCCCAGTAATTCAATTAGTCAGGTTTCTGGAAGGTGGGGCCGAGAAGGGGGGTAGGAGACGTGGGGAAGGGAGGAGATTAAGAAAACGCCTCTTTCTCGTGGAACAAACCAATCCTGTCGGAGTGAAAAGAGAGGAAAAAACCCCGACCTGTAAGCAAACAGCAGGCCGTTCACTGACTGGCTGCTCCAGCCACCCACCCCACCCCGCGCTTTCCAAGTAAACTGCATGGGGAGGGGAAAAAAAAAAAAAAAAGCAGTCCACATGACCCGGGCCGCCGCGGCAGCAGCGCTGGCTGGGAGCGGGCTGGCGGCGCCTCCCCCTGCTAGGTCCGGAGCTCACACCCGCGCTCGCGCGGCCCGCCTGCCCCGCGCCCTGCGCTACACGCCCCGGCGCCCCCCCGCCACGGCCGCGCCGCCCACGTCCACGTTCACGCGCGCGGCCTTGCGCTCCGGTGCGGCGGCGGCGGCGGCTGCTGCTGCTGGGTCGCGGTTGCTGTCGGCTTTACACGCAGGTCATTAACGAGGGGGCGTGCCCGAGGAGATTTTTCCCATAAAGCATTTTTTCTTTTTTTTTTTTCGCTTTCGCAAAACTGACTTTTACCTCTTTCCACTTCTCGCCAGTCATTTCAATCCTTCCTGGGCTGTTCGTGCTGCTGCTGCTGCACTCAAGTTTATTTTCCCGCCTGGTATAGGCTTTAGGATTCGGTTGGTGCTTTTCACCTCTTGTTGCTGCTGTGCCCAAGGAGGGAAAGAGGAGCAGCTGCAGGAGGATCAGGAAGGTTTTCTGATGTAGTCATCGGGGAGGTGCCACTTGCTCCTGCGCTCGCTTGCTCGCTCTCCCTCTTTTTTTTTTTTCCTCTTTTCTCGGTTCAAACTGATTGATGCATCTCTACAAGTTGCCGGGCTTGGGGCCGGACCCGTCGGAGTCGCAGGGACACTTCTGAGCGCTCACCCAAGGCTCTTGGCACCGCGTCTGGGGGCTCAGTCTTGCTCCTGGAAGGCGATCGGAGACTGACATCAGCCCATCCAGGAGTTGGAGGGATTCATTTAAAAGTGATTGTTTTCTCTCTCGCTCTCCAGCCTAACAGTTGGGTTGGCGTCCTCCTGCAGGTTTGGGCATCCCAGCTCCGCCTCGCTGGCTGGTTCGTAACCTCTGCTCTTCATTCACTCTGGTGCACCCACACCCGGCCAAGAAAAGCACGCTCGAGAAATCCCCGAGGCTCCGCCAGCGCCCGGGGTGTCGTCTCCCGCCGCCGCAGTCCGACTCCACCGGGGGACCTGCCGGAAGACACGAAGAGCCAAACTTTTCTTTGAGGTTTGCAAGGCAAGACTGCTCCTCGCCAGCTTAGCTGCCGCTTAAGCAGTTCCAGGACCCCGGCGGGGCTGGGTTTGTGGCTCCGGATCCCCACCCTTCTCGGCGCACCGCCCCGAAGCCGCAGCACCTACGACTCCTTCGAGATCTCCAGGGGTCTCCCGGTTAAGGCACAGAGGAGGCGGGGGAAGGGGGTCCTCACACTCCGGGGCCACAGGCGCGAAGCCCTCCATCCACACGGAGCCCTCCTCTTGCAGTTTCTCACCGGCCGCCAAAGTAACTTGGAGCGAAGCGGGGCGCACTGCGAGGGCCCTGGGCGGCGGCGGAGCCGTGCGCAGCCCGCGGCGCCGACGCTGAGCCGGGCCCCGCGGGCCAGTGTATGTCTCCCCGCGGCCGCGGCGCGCAACTCCCGGTGACTGTGCAGCGTGCGCCGCCGCCTGCCCCAACCCGCGGTGCCGCCGCCCGGCCCAGTGCGCACCTCCTTCTCCCGGGGTGACCGGCCTGCCGCCGCCGCTCGAGACACAGCTTGGCACCCCTTCCCCCGCCCTCGCCGCCGCCACCACACACACGCATGCTTCTCTCCATCTTGTGATTCCTTTTTTCCTCCTGAACCCTCCAGTGCGGGTGTGAGTTTGTCTTTGCCCCCTCCCCGCCCCCTCCCCCACCGTCTCCTTTTCTCGTTCTTCTTCCCCTCCCCAGCTTGGTGCGCGCCTCTTTCTTTTCTCGCCACTTTTCATTCCTATTTATTCATATTTATTTGGCTCCTGCTCTCTTTCTCCCCTTCCCTCCCTTCCTCCGGATCCCTGCTCTTTCCCCGGAGCGGTTTGTCGGGGGCTCCGCCGCTGGCCAGGCGTGATGTTGCACGTGGAGATGTTGACGCTGGTGTTTCTGGTGCTCTGGATGTGTGTGTTCAGCCAGGACCCAGGCTCCAAGGCCGTCGCCGACCGCTACGCCGTCTACTGGAACAGCAGCAACCCCAGGTAAGGCAGTAGGGGGAGCGGAGAGCCGGGGATACTCCGGCCTCGGCGCCCTGCGGAAGGAGCGGCAGTGGCGGCGGGGACCAGCGCGCACCAGCCGCCGGCGGCGCGCACCCTCGGAGCCTGCGTCGTCAGGGCGTTGATGGCTTTTGAGGCGCCCACGGGAAGCGCTCCTGTCGCGCCTCCCTTTGTTAAGCTGTCTCAGAGAGGCCGGGAGTCCCTGGGAGTCCCCGGGGCAGCCCAGACCGGCTGCTTCTGAGGAGCGCGGGGAGACTCGGAAAAGGCGGGAGCTGGGGAGTCGAGACTTCTCCGCTTCCTCACCCGCGCAAGCCGGCCAGCATCTCGATCCGGGCGTAGCGCTTGGGCACTGGGAGTCCTGGGTGCGCGCCGCCAAGAGTTCCCGCCTGGAGCGTGGGTGCGCAGGGACTGCAGGGAGAACCCGCGAAACATCCCCAAAGTTGTTGTTGTTGTTGTTGTTTTTCCCTTAAATTTTTCTTCCCTTTTCTCGGTGCGTTCAGAGCGCACGGGCTGGGGGAAGCGACGGGGGCTGGGAAGCGGAAGCTTTAGGCTTTTATTTTCCTCTTTAACTGCGAAGCAATCATCCGGCCCCTGGCCCAGTCTCGGCCCGGCGCGCCTGGCAGTGGAGAAGATTCTCCCACCTCCTTGCCCCCCGTGGGCTCAAGGTGCCAGAAAGTTTGATCTAATGCCGGGTTACGTCATATGTGCGGAGCGAGCTGCTGGAGTTGGCCGATCCGGGAGGTGGGAGCCCTCAGTCCAAGGCCTGGTGGTGTGAAGCCGGAGGAACACGCGCAATTACCTGGAACCGTTTTGTGGGCGTCCCCGAAGCCCGCCGGGTACGCGGAAGGCTAGAGATGGGCGCCTGGGGCCTCCCTAGCGCGCCTGCTGGACTCTGGCCACCCGCAGACGTCCCTTGCTCAGGGATTCTGGAAGTGGGGAGGAGTGAGGGTTGTCCAGCGTGCGGGCCGAACCCCTCCGGATCCAGAGCAGCTCCGAGCCCTACTTTCTCCCCGGCCTGTGGGCAGCGGTCGGCCCCGCTGGGCCCATAATGCTCTGCCTCTCTGGGACCGCGGCCAGCTTCCAGGTGCTGGCTGGTTTTGGTGCCTGCCTAAGAGGGAAACAGCATCGATTATACCTAAAATCCCAGGTTTTTCTCTGGGCTGGAATGGAAGTTGGGGGGAGAATGGGGGGAGGCCGAGGGCATAGTTCGTGGTGGCTGCGAGCCCAGCGTGTAATGGGAGAGAGGGGGCTGGCGGCGCCTCCAGTTCTTCCTACCTCCGGGTGGCCGTGTCCACCAGCCTCCCTCCTTCCCCCTGAATTCAGGCTTGGGAGGGATTCCCCACTTAAAGTAATGTCAGCTTAGAGGAAGATGGGCAGATTTCCCCACAAGCGGTCGACCGGTTGCGGAGAGGAGAGTGTCGCCGCCCCCCCACCCCAACCCTGCCCTGCTACTCCAGGAGAGATAGTCACACCCAGGTAGCCCAAATCCTAAACTGCACCGCCTAGCAGGAGTGGAGACATCCTGAAAGTTTGGTTTAAAAATAAAATGTCTTTCTGAAGGTGGGTGGTGGGATGGGAAGCTATTTCTTCTTTGACATGCCACTTACCACTATTAGGAAAAGAAAGAGAAGCCATCCCGCTAGAGGAGATGCCTTTTATTAAAGCTGACAAGACAAATAGAGCAAGCTTTCCAGTTGTGATGGTGTTAAAAGCAAGTCTCATTATGTTGGTTGGGTTTATTCCCCCCTGGGCTTTATTAAACAGCATATACGAAACAGAATTTCTATTTCTAAACTTAGGCGCCCTATTAAATAGAACAACAGTGAAACTGGTTAGTTGAATGTGGGACATTTTGTGCTTAGTTGTCTTTTCCTTCCCACTGCAAACTTCACAGTGTGATCTTTTCCTCATAGTTTTAATTTACTTGGATACTTGGGTGTTCCAGTCATCCTAGGTTAAAACAAAAAGAGTTAGCAACACCCCCACTCACCCCTCCTTCTTAACCTGTCAAGCTAGTCTGAGTTAGTTTGAGGACATTTTATCTTAGGTTATCTCTGTTTTATGCTTTCGATACTGTTGTTTGGTTTGAGATTAGCACATTGATTTTTGTCACAGGTCATGTATTTTAATAGATTTGCCCTGCCTGTAGAAAACTCTGCTCAGGGTGCCATGGTGGCTTTGAACCTGCCCAGACAAAGTTAATCTGTAGAATTTTAAAATACCAAGGGTATTCTCAAGTCTGTATTCTAATTCGAGGCTTGTGGAAATACCTTTTTATTTGATCATTATCATTTTGATTATGTTCAAAAGAAAGGATAATGTACCCCTCTCCCAAGAGATTCAGCTCTAACTTTAGTATTCGTAGGGGTTTGTGGGTGCTTTTATCTTCATATGTTATCACAGTAAAACTTACTTTAAAAAATAACTGTAAAAGTAGGGACTGGTAAGTAGATTTATCTCTGAAATGTTGAATAAGATTTTTTTTTTTTTTTGATGTATTAAGAAAATTCAGCTTGGATATAATTTAAAAACAGCCAATGCAAAATCACTAGTTTAGAAATAAACACAAACAGGTTTTCTCAAAAGACAGTAAAGAAACATTTTAGAGAATTTTCAAGGGTTTACTAAATTTTATAAATTCAATGTTTTACATTTTATTTTCAATAATAATATTATCATTTTGTAAAGCAAGCTAACCACGCCTTCTGATTTTATATAAATCCTATTTTTTTTTAGGACTTGCTAAACTAATAAGATCAGAACACTTACTTTTTTGGAAAAAAGTTGAAAAGTTTCATTGCAACTTAAACAGATTAAAAATTTTTTTTTTCTTAGATAAAAAAGTTCAGTAGACACTTAAGCTCCTAGTAAGGGATTCTGTGGCAAAATGAAATAAATATATTTTAGCTTATACTAATGGAGTTGAATTTGAAATTATGTTTAAATACAATTAGAATTAAGTATTACATCTTGATCCCACGGTTTAAAGATCTTATATTGTAACTTGTGTAGTCCTAGGAGTTTATTGTTTTCATTACTGACTCTATTATACCATTAGCATCCATAGACCTAGATTAACAGAGGAAAAAATGTTAAACTTATTTGCTATCAGATGGAATTTATTTCCTAGGTATTAGCTCCTGGAAAGTGGATGTTCAATTTTCAAATGCTGAGAACTTTTTAGTTGCTAGTATTTATTGGGTAGCAGGCCAAAAAAACAATTTTATGTTTTGAATTGGCACAAATCTCTGAAATAGCAACTAAGAAATAATCAGTCTGAATAGAAGTATATGATAACATTTGTCTACATGCATCTTCCATATTTTAAAAATTGAGAAAGTTGTCTGGATTTCACCTAATTATATTAACAGAATGATCCTTTCAATGTTAGCCTAAATTCTAAACCAGCACGTTACTAAGTAACTTTAAGTAATGAATATATAAGTCAAAGAGAATATAGTTATTTGTCTTTAATTTCTTTAAGAATGTCAAAAGCTTTTGAGTAACTTTTAAAGAGACTTTTGGTAATAAAACTTTATTTACATTCTCCCATAGCAGCTACACTTAATAAAGATAGAGATGACTCAATATAAAAAAATATCTCTTAATCTAAAGTGTGCTATAAACAGTTTGGTACTTCCAAAGAGAATATTCTTTTACATATTGTGTGTATATTGAAGAGTTTTTGGTTCCTTTTGACCAGTTGCCAAAATGATGATAGGATAATTAAACATGTTTCCTACTAGTTGGCATTAATGGGTGGAATAGTAAAATAATACAGAGGCAAATACTACCATCATGCTTTAAGAATACTGATTCTCCTCACTTAATGCTTTGCTTCTGTTAGGTTCTGAGTATCATCAATTTAAAGTGTTATGTTCTGATGGGAAAAAAAAATGTTTATAATTCACCCAGAGTATACTAAATTTTAACCTAATCATACGTTTTCTTTGGACTTTTAAAACTCTTGTAGGGACTTGTAAATTAAACATTTCATGTTGGAGTAGCAGGTAATTGACACCATTTAGTTTTGTTAACATGTAATCTTGGAGTTGTGAAAGTGATATGAATTCTAGGTCAGTACTGTCAAACCTTTCTGGCTTACAGATCATATGTATGTGGCTAAGTAGAGAGAGATAGTAAATTTTTTTTTTCCTGATCATAATTCCTCGGGTATTTTTTTCCTTTCAAAATAAACTTGTTTTATTTTTTAAAATCAGAGTCATCAATGTTTTATTATGTGTATAGTAGTATTCTAGCTCTGTGTCTTTTCCACTGACGAATAAAGGAAATCGGTTTGATTTAAATCTTAAGAATTTTTTTTGAGGAAAGATGGAAAGTTGGTCTGGTTTGGAATGAATTTTATCACCAAACTTGTACAGGTATAACTTTATTTTTGAAATTTTAAATGTTTTAAATAATAACTTATATGTTAGAAACTTAAAAGTTCCTCAAGTAAAAAGCATTATTTAGAATTTTTTTAACTTTATTAACTCTGAGCCTCAATGTAATATATTAGATATAATTGGGTAATTTTATTATTTTGATCTTTATATCAGAATTTATGTAGATATCCAGATAAAAATAAAGCGGTATGACGGAGATTTATGTCTCCCGTTTTTACCCTGATCCATTTGCAGGAGATCTGAAGTGAATCCTTCCTACCCCCCACCCCTTTTTTTTATTTTACAAATTGGTATAAGGGAAATATGCTTCTTGTTTTTGGCCACTTCTCTGTAAAAGTTTGAAAAGAAAAATTAGTCACTGGGATGTTTGTTCCATCCATTTTATGCGTTATATATTCATAATAAGCTCTCAGAAATAGTCAGCTGCCTTTTTTTTAGGTGATTGGTACATCAGTGCTATTTGAGGTACACTTAGCTATACAGTCTAATTTGGCATTTCCAGCATGAGACCAAGGTCAATAAACTCCCTGTGATTAAAAGAATCAGAGAGAGCCTTCAGTTGTTCATTACTCCTTGTTTGTTAGTTGATTTTAGTGTTATTAACTAAACCATTGGCTCACTGAAGGAATATCTTGTTGCCATGTGTGTTCTGGCTGATAATCAATAGCTGTGGAGGCTTCCACCTTTGAAGGTTGAGGATCAGGTTTGGAAGGAGCACTTAGTTATTTGGGGGCAAATTAACCTCGTGAATTTCTTGCCATTTAATCTTGCAAGATGCCTTCTGAACAGGCATTACATTGCATTCTGTCCACTGGCCTGATTTCCTGTTGGATAGGGACAGATAAAGATGAGTGCCTTCTCTTCTCCCCTGTTGCTATGAACCAAGCAAGCTACCAGCTTCATGCTGGGCCAAGAAAATGAATGAATACAATTAGTCCTTCAGGAGTCCTGGCCTTCCGCAAGCTTGGGAGAAGAATATGCGAAAAGAATGTACCTTTGAGGAAGAGAATACATTAAAGTACAAAGTGGAACAAAACTAAGAAAATGTTAAGAACAGAATTTTACATGTGGGCAGCATTTATCTATTGTTTAGTGGGTTTTTCCCTCCAGTATAAATTATTTGCTTTAATAGTTTTTTTAAAAAGAGGCCACTCAACTCTTTTCATTTTTGTATTTGTTTTGAATAACTTCCAGTAGCAATGAGGATTTTAAAAGTTACATTTTATTTTTAGTAAAGAACCAGTCTATGCCGACCGATTCCATATTACCAATTTTCTTTTTAGAAACAGTATACAAACTGTTAAATAGCAGATCTGATTAGAATGTTCATGTTGGAAAGAAAGCCTGTGTGTCCTTAAGTACAGTGTGGAAGGCCCTGGCCACTTACCCAGGATATTTAGACATGATCAGTCTTCCGAACTGAGAAAAAATTGCCTTTTGATCATTCGTGATGGATAACACCTTCATATTCAGGTATAAAAACCTCAAAGAGGAGTATAAGAAATGAGGTATTAATATTCACTTTTGGTAATTTGTCTTATGATGGTGGTCTTAGACAGCTAAACATCAATAAATTACTGTCTCTTTTAAGGGCCTGATTTATGTTATTAGATTTATATTTTCATTTGCTTCTGAACCTATATCCTGACCTGTTTTGTAGAAAAGTTTCTTGTGATTAATTTGAATTTCCAGCGTTTCTGAATGGGATATTACTCACAACCAGGAGGTCTATTTCCTCTTAAATTTGTCTGCATTTAGGTCTTTAAACTAAGTCAGTTGTAAACAAGAGGGCACAAAAACAATAGAACCGCTTAATTTAAAATTCAAAAGTAATAAGGTGGTTTTTTTGTACTATACCTGTTATACATAGTTTGATTATAAATGGAAATAGTTCCCTGTATCTTAGTATTCTTGATAATCTCTACTCCTTGTTGCACTTTGAAGGATTTATTGTAAACTACTGAAATCTGTGCACTATTTTGGAATGTGAAATGTGTGTGGATATAAACTCTTGGTTTGAGGCTTTGGGGTATAGTTTTTAAACAGCCATAGATTTCAATAAAAACATTATTTTACAATAGCGAAAACTCCTACTTAAGTTAGCTCGTTGCCGAAAGACAGTAGTGTACCAGTCACACTTACCTGAGCTTCCATTCAGGTAGAATTCTATCATTTTCAGTAAGGAAAAATAAACCTTTGTCATCTTTAGAAACATCCTTCATACAATTGACAGTTGACAGGTTGAAGAAAATGTTACTGTCAGGTCTTATTTTCCAGTCAAGTGAGAAATAAAAATAGTTTTGAGTGATTTTTAAGAAAATCTATTTAAAAATTATTTCAAAATGTAGGGGAATGCTTTTAATATTTATTATGTATGTCATAGAATTAATCTGCCATTTGCTTCAGGGAAGGTCAGCAAAGTGCAATTCAAGGAGAGAGTCTGACAGTTAAGTTCCTAGGCTGTTTACTTAAAAAAAAAGTCCAATACAGTTGTGTTTCTAATAGGATATCACTGGATATTTTATGATGCCTTCTTTAAGAGATATAGAATACATTAGTATTATTCCTGTTATTACTTACCAAGTGACCCGTTTTCCATGACTGATGATAATGATTCGGCTATGACATGGGAATTTTGGTCATGTGATATCTGTATGTTTATGCATTGGACAATTATATTATTGGCACACAAAGATTAGACCTTTTTTAAAAAATTGCTATTCATAATTTTAAATAACTGCGCGGTGTAATGTATAGGTTTCTGTGTGGAAATGTGTGAAGACATGCTTGGACATTAGGGGTGAAAAATAGACTAAGTTTTTGCTCCCTAATTTAGAAAAGCTAGGTTTTTGGCTTTCTGTTAAATCAGCGTTTTTTTTTGTTTTTTGTTTTTTTTTAGAAGCAGCCATCTTGTTTTAAGACCGATTTTCTTTCTTTCATGAAAATGGTCCGGAAATGAATATGGACGATAGAAAAGGACTGAACCACTTTATAATAATTTTGGCAGGGCTCTACATTTAAAGCTCTCTCAAATTATTTGTGAGCTCATTAAAATGCTACCTTCTTGTATTTAGTTGAAAAAAAAAGGATGTTTTAATTTAGTAATAATATATTTTAAACCCAGGCATATTTTAATGTTAAATGTTGGGCTATACCATGTTTACATATGTATTTTTCTTTTGTAGCTTATAATTTGTTGTTAATTTTCAAGTAATATGTTAATAGCTCCTGTGGTTACCCCCCCTTAAATCCTGATTTCCTTTTTTTGATTGTTCTAAGTAGTCCTTTTTATGTCAACCAACATTTTTTTCCCCCCAAATCGCTCAGGGGTACCAAAAATCTTTCTCTAGTAAGAGGTGTTGATAAAAGTATAGGTGTCTTAAAAAATGAAACATTTGGGGTGCTTTCAGAACCATTATATGAAATCAGAGCCTTTTTGTCCCTGAAATATAGGCTTTCATTCTCTAATTACTAAACCACTCTTATGGGTCCTTATAGAAAATAGAGAAAATTATATTGGAAATAAATTCACATTTGTTATTAAAAATTATGAGAATATATCAACTGAATCTACTATATTTTCCACCACGTTTTGTATTTTTGGATCCATTTGGAAGAACATGTGGCCTAGTAAAGTTTACCAAAAATTTATACTAAGCTTCTTGCTACTGCATCTGTTTGATGATGTCTGGGAACATTATTCCCATGAACTGCAGTAAAAACAGAACTTCCTTAAGATTAATTTCAAAGTAACCTGACTCAGTCAGCCTTATTAAACTGGGCACAGATTGAAAACTACTTATGTCATAGATTGCTTCAGTTCATTAGAAGTAGGACTTTTGGTGATTGTTGATGCACTATAAAGGTGATAAATAAAATGCATGTTTTAAGAAATGGTGTACATCTCCTAGACTCCTTATTGAAGTCCAGGTATGAGTTGGTAGTTTTTGTACTGTAAAGCTTTCCTCTGATATCCATCATCCATCCATTTTTTTGTTTTTTGACTGGCTGATGGAGAGGACTAGAATAACTGAATGTCCAAAGTGACCTTTTTTTTTTAAACGGACTAACAAATACTTTTGTTTTTTCTTGTTGCTTCTAAGCTGTCAGAGTGTCCATTCTAAGTCTTATTAGTGACTTACTTATGTATGTAGAAACTATAATTAACAACTAGCTCTTGCTTTGTATTGTGAAAATACATTTTAGGAAAGTATTTTGTCATAGTAAAATGCACTTTTATGGCTTGAATAAAATCAAGGCATGGCTTATTTCAGTTCGATAATTATAGTGCAAATTGTGATCTGGATTTTGATGGTGGTAGACATGATACTTGATGTTTCATGTTCCATAGACACCCATGAGACATACGACTTTGTCACATTTACCGAACTTTAATAATGTAGAGGGGGGGCTGAACTTCTTGGTTAGGTGCTTTATAGTACTTAATTTTATGGAAACAAATGGGAGTGGAAAGAAAAGGAAGACTAATTCTAAATATGGGGAAGTGATCCTTTGTGTTTAACAATTAGGTTAAACAAAGTGGGAGCAAATGAGCCTCCTTCCCCTTCTATTGTTTCAGGGCAAGAAAATACAGACAGATGTCAGAATGTGGAAGCTGTGACCTCTGACCCACACAGCATGGCCGCTGCCAAGGCATACAAGTGTCCTGAGCCACCATAGTAGCAGGATGCTTTTTTGAAGTGACTGACACTTTGAGATGGAGAACCTGAAACTGATTCTGTAGCTATTTGCAGGTCTCTGAAGTATCAGTCTTTTTAGCTTCACTTTTAAGTTCCTCACCTTACCTTTTATGAAAAATGTTTCTTTGTTTGGCTCAGACAGAGCTTTTGTGACTTCTGGATGGGTTCTGTATTCCTGTAGCCACTATCAATCTTTGCCTCCCAATAAATTCATTCCTCGGGTTGGGATAAAGGAGGAGGCTCAGATGTACGGCTGTGCTGCGCCAAAGCATTTGTCGGCTTTACTTAACTAATATATATATTTTAAAGACAGATGAAAGCACTGGTTTTATTAAAGCCCTTTTCTTTTAGTTTCTGTCCTGCAATCTTGCCAATAACCCTTGGGTTCAGACAGACCATTAATGTTTTAGATACTGTGGCATTCAGTGTTTTCTTCATATATTTGTTTACTGTTACTGCTTCAATAAACTTTTATGCCTATTTCGGTAGTTTTCTGGCGGGGGCTCCATTTATTAAAATTTAGTGACCCAGCACTAAGAGGGGTACAGTTCAAATCGTGGTGCTTCTGACAAGGTTTTGTGTCAAACTAGAGAAAATAATAGGGAAATGAAAGCTGCCAAAATGTGTCTCTCAATTACTAATTAATCAGGTGAGAAAGGACCTCAGTGACAGATCTGGTGTCCGCCATGACAGCAACTCGGGGGGATGCTTTATTTTAAATACTGTATAAAACAAATTAAAGTAAGCCTCGGGGAATGGAGCACCCAGATATTTGCTTTCACAAGTGCTAATTTAATTCCGTGAAAAGCAAAGCAAAAAGTAAAATTTGAAACTGAATCTTTGTACTCTTCACTGATGGTATCAAACAAAGCTATTCTAAAGAGTATTTCCCTTATTAATAAACAATCCCTTTATTCTTACTAATATTTTAGCACAGATACAGTAGTATTCTTGGTTTTAGTATTGCTAGAGCGTTTTAAACCTACTTTATTGTCAATAGACACTCAGGGAAAAATTCAAAATTTTCCCATCATATGCTTGTCATCAGTATTTTGAGAATTACTGTAACTGAAGAACAAACCTTTTTTCCTTCCCTGAAAATATATGTTTTTGCTGTCCCAGAGGTTCCCTTCTCTTCTGGCAATGTTCCCACTATGGTTGCTGGACCCATAATTAAATGCCTCTTATTAGTGTATTTTTTCCATACCATTTACAACATAAAAAGAGAAGGGTCTTGTATGGAACTATAGCTGTCAGGGGAACAATGAAAACTAATTACACACTCAGCTATCACCATTGTCAACTATCCTCTTGGGAAAACAAAACCATGACGAAGTGTGTGTATTGGGAGGGGTGTGTATAAATATATAGAATATGCCATATGAATATATACGTATGGGGTCAGACATACCGGATGACTTCACGTGAAACTCTGGGTTCCCAGAAACAAAACAAAAAAGCATAAAAGACAATCTGATTCAGTTACTTAAAAAGAAACAAAGCATTTCTTTACTGGGGAGGGAGTCCTTACTTTAGCATCCCTCCATTATTACATGGACTGAGAGAACCAGCAGTAATTTTGACTCTGAATATCTCATTATTTTGAGTTTTACTTTGGAATGGGCTCGTTATCGATACATCTGTAGATACTATTAATGTATCTGATTATTTCTTACAGTTACCTCTTTTACAAATTGTTACGTCCTAGCTCTAGATTTTTGTGTTGATATCTGGTTATTTGAGAACTAATTACCTAGTTTGTTTATGATGTAGATCCCTATTACAGTCTTTCCCTTTGGATGGCTTTGGCCATTTCACTGTGTCGGGGCTTATGTGATTGGTAGGTGGATTTGAGAAAGAAAATAAAACTAAAAAAATGACATTTCTGAAACTTAGAGCAGCTTTGGTGTGAGATTTGGTAAGAAAAGACTTTGAGGCTATTGAATAACATGAGGTTTTGGAATCAATTTTGGATTTCAATCATCCGTGCCATCCCTGTTCTCTGGTACTACGTGGAATTAGGACTTGGCCCTATATAATGTTTTCCATTACTATCTTGATTCCTTGGGTGAATTCTCTGTTGTATACTTAAAATCAAAGCCAAATGGGTGAATTTAGGAATTATATATTGATTTTAACTTATTTTCCCAAAGTTTTCACATTAAAGCAACATTAGCTAATATCTAAGCATAATAATATATTCCTGTATTGAATATCTAAAAATTACAATTGATAAACTATCAATTGAGTGACACGGACAAGTACTGGGAGGCACACGGCAGCTTCAGAGATGAAGACAGCATCTGTACCCTGAGGGAACTTGCAGTTTTGTGCAATTACAACAATTTTATACACAGAGTAGATAGTGTGATAAGAAATGTTCACATATGGATTTATTCAGCAAATATTTGAGTGTCCACTGTGGGCCAGGTATTGTTTTTGTACTGGAGATATCACAGTAAACAGTGTAAACAGCATCCCTGCATGAAGCATTCAGTTAGCAATTTCTAGATCACTGCTTCTCACAGTCTAATTGCATGCAGATCCTCTGGAGGTCTTGCTAAAATACAGATTTTAATTCAGTGGATCTGGGGCAGGGCCCTGCTAGTGTGCATTTCTAATACAGGTGATATGATGCAGTTGGCCTGTGCACCACAGTTTGGGCAGCAAGGTTCTAGGTAAGTCAGTGGCGAGAGAGATTACTTCCGGCTTCTCATCTAGGCCTCTCGGTTGTATTTGCCCTGAACTTCCTATATAGTTCTTTAGTTTCTAAAATGCCTTAGTATTTGCACAAGGGAAAGTGATTTGTCCTAAGACCTAGTAGTCTTCATTTTTAGCCGCTTTCCCTCAAATCTCAGATAAAATAGCTTTTCTTATGGAGGTTTATGCATCATTAAAAATCCACCATGAACAAAAGTAATAGGCCAGGGATTTTGTTGTAAGTTTTGCTTAGACAGATTCTACTGGAATGAAAATACTGCCTTGGCCCAAAAGTTTTAGGAGGATCCTGTCATAAATATCTCAGGGTATTTACTCGCAAACCCTCCCCAGATGTATTTTATGTGGCAATGCCAGCATTACACCTTAGAAACAGATTTTTAACACTTTCCCATTGAAATTGGAATGCTAAAATGAACACAAAATGTTCATTTTACATTCAACAGAAAAGATGACTAATAGTTTGTCTGCTTCCCCTGGCTGGGTTTGTTGTGGGTGGCTCTTACGGGAGCCTATGCTTCCAATGGAGTTATAAAAGACTTGGGGGAAAATGCATTCCTGCTTTAAAATTCTCTGATTCTAGTGTCCTTTGTGGGAAATCTTTGTTTCTCCACAGTCCAGGTAATATAAAGTCTGTAAATACGCTTCCACTTTTTTTCACAGTCTATATATCATTTGATTTGCAGAACAAATATCATGGGATGCTTGTATTAACAAGTAAAGGATGGAACTAGTTAAATTCAGATTACTCTGCCTCCTTACCCTTTTTGTTCTTCACTCTCTGTGTATAAATACAGTATTACTAATCTAAGTGAACTTTAAAGTCTTTGAAAGCATCAGTGAGTTGACGTACTTAACCAAAATTACCTCCCTAGAATGATTATAAAAAGAAAGATGGAGATGTTTGTACTGTAAATCAGCTATATTTTAATAAAAACAGAAAAAGAGGGAAAGGATGGTAAGCCCTCTTAATTCAACTATCTTTTTGTTTTTATAACGATTTTTACCAACATTTTTTGTAATTATCAAACAGAAGCAGATCTTTTCGTTTTTAAATCCTTGATAAAATGGATTTAATTAAAACACTGGGTAGCATTTTATAAGAACCATGACTCTTATTAAGAATAGTAAATAAAGACGTTACTGTTTTGGGTTTTTTTTTGTAGGTTTATTCTTATGCTCACCACGGTGTATTATAGGTAAGCATTCTGAGATAATGACTTTGAGATGATATCTGCTTAGTTTCTAGTTTTGTGATTCTCACCGATACAGGAATTTGAGAATCTTCTGTGACTATGTGTGAACTTACGTGGTTCCTAAAAGCGAAGTATAGTATGTGCTTAAGAGATTATTACATTTAGAAATAGGATATCTTCATTGATTAAAATGAAGTCATTTGCATATCTCTAAAGAATGGTTTTGTTCCAAATGAGTGGATACACCTAAGATTTGCACTCGTTGCCATGCTCAGGTGAAGTAGAAGATGCTGAATAGTTCTAATTATTGTGTGTTGACCTTCATTTTAAAAAAGGGGGGAAATACATACATTAAATAGTTTTTATTTAACTCAAAGTTATTAACAGTGATTTGTCATCAGATTAATAGGTTGTAATCAAGTTCTCAGGAATACTGATATGTGTACATTTATAGACTGTTTTGACTGCATAAAATGAAAGCAATGAATTCATGTGCTTTTTTTGTTTTGAGTTTTTATAAGAGCAGCTGTTGTGAATATGGCTTTAAATGGGTTTGGGTGATGCTGTATAGGCAAGAGCTCAGAGAGTGAGATATTTGAAAACCTACCATCAGATTAGATTTTTTAGTTGTCTTTGTAAACATTTTGTTGGTTGTATTTCAGATCTGGTTAAATTTCAGCTCTAGTTGATTCCTAAGAATGCCATTCATAGTGATGAAGCTGAGCCTCAGTTTCTTCACCCTGGTAATAAATAAATGGGCATAATAAAAATAATGTCTCCCTCAGATTTGTGAAAATTTAAGGGCAAGTACATCTGTGACAGGACTTTGAAAATGGAGCTATAAAAAGAGATTGAGGAGGCTGCCTTACTTTGTCCTGGTGCATCTTTTTAATTCTGTACATTCTTGTATGTTGCATAGAAAACACAAATAAAAACTTGACTTCAGAGCATCATGGAAGCGTTGACCATTTTAAAGATAGGTTGAGTTGTATTTTATGTTTTAGGCTTTATCTTGTGATTTCTACAAGGGTAATAATGTGCAAATAATGACACACGAGAGGCAAGTCCACCAGGCCCTTTTTCCGAGAAAGGAATTTTGGATCTCCTTTGTAACGTCGGTCAAGTTTATTTTTAATACCCTCTCGTCTCCTCTCTGTCTCTTCTATGTTGCTTCTTCTAGACTTTTAAAACCCTAATATTAAAAAAACAAAAAACAAAAAACAAAACCCTAATATTCTGCTTTGGACTTCACAGGTATAATGAGATACCTCCATCTCAAAGGAGAAATTAATGAATACCGACACCCTTTTGGAGAATGCTTGTATTTCCAATGAGGAGCTTGTTGAAACAAATCAATTCCTGTCTGGGGCTGTTCCTTACAGGCAGCCTGGCTGTCCCTGGGATCCTTGGATTCTTCTGAATCCTGCTGCCAGAAGAACAGGGTTTAGCCTCTTGACGCCTCTGTGCTTAAAAAACTCCTGTTATCGACTGCTTTTAAACTTAGTACATATTAATTATACACGCATTGATGTTAGGAACATAAATAGATCATAACAGTATCTAGCTGAGAAAGGAAACAGAATTTGTCAAGGAACACATATTTTAATGCATTGAAACCTAAGTAACCCATTACTGTCAAAGGGCCACTTTTCTGTAGAATTGTCTGGTGGTTATTCAAAGCGGGTTTTACTTCATATGTTTATAGTTATTTAGGAGAATAGCAAATGTGCCTGTTACTTGTTTTAAAATTGCAATCATATACTTACATGATTATTTTGTAATGTTGTTCTACTCCTGAAGGTATAAACCTCACTTATGCCAAAACAACAAAATAGTAATTTATAAGGAAAATTATCAATGATCCTATGTGCTGAATGCAGAAATTTAGTGACAACTGAGGGCAGCACTTGGCAAGTAGCAATAAAGGTGATAATATTGAATAAGAAATTATTTGAGAGAGCACTGATAACTGTGCACGACTGATTTTCCTTAAAAGATCAGTGTTCTGATATTTAAAATTGCTGTGCTCACTAGAATGCTAGACTGACCTTTGTTACTCTTGCATCATTTTATAGAAAAGCGGATTTCTTTTGTCCTCCCTAAATTGGAAGTTAAGATTTATCAAGGGAATGAGCTTGCTGTGTGGGTTTATTTCAAATGTAAAACTTTGTAATTTTGTGTTACTTAGATTCGGTGTCTGATGAATGATTAATGGTTACAATCCCTCTCTTGTTCCAGGCTTCCTTTCTTGGCAAAAGGGTACTCAAGTTTAAATTTTGATGACTTACTTATTGACACTTTGTATTATTGAAAAAATAATTCTTTATACTCTTATATCCTGGTTCAAAAATATCAGCTAGAGACTTCATCTCAGCTAGGCTGACTCAGTATATTCTTTCCATGAGAGCATGCTGATAGATCAAATTGAGTGTATGGCAATCCAGTAATTCCTTAAGATGTTGAAATGATTGAATTGAGTTGCATTTTAATTATTTAGTTCTTTATTAATACAGTATGTAATGTAGTAAAGATTAGAGCTGAACATACTCCAGTGCATTTGATGAATTTAGACAAATGTAATTGAACAAGCCAATCCTAGTATACTTAACCTTTTACCTCATATTTTTTGGAGGAGGGGTGATTTGAATTCTCTATTCTCTTTGTGAAACGCCAAATCATGTCAATGTATTTTACATGCTTAGAATATAGACGATGGTGATGACTTTTTTATTTGAATGGAATAATGAGCACTATAATTGGTTAGAGCAGACAACTATGGATTTCTTTCCTCAGGTATCTAACTGGAATTTAGTAATTTTATATGGCCTTAAATCATTTTAGTAAAATTTCCTCACTGTCACTTCAGGTTACTTTTATTACAGTTGAATTTTTTTTTTTAAATTAAGTCAACTAGGCAAATATAAAACTGTTTACAGTTAAATAGTTCTATTTTTAATTAAGTGAGTGTCTCTACATTTATCTCAACAAAAGGCAGTGTAAATACACGGGCAAGCTCTATTGTGATATAGTATCACAGCCAAATATCCACCCCTCCTACCCGTCTCCCACCTGCCATTCTGTAGTTAGCCCCTTTCACTCGTGGGGAGACTGACTTTTTTTTTTTTCAGTTACTCTTTTCAAAGCCAAAGACCAGCATTCCCAATATTGCCCAGATAGTGGACACATGTACTTATTCTATGTAAATATGATATGGTATTTACCATTGTATACTCTTAGTTCACATTGTTTGAGAACCACAACTTCATTTTAGGACACACTTGGATTGGTGGTATACAGAACATCTGGCTTGGCAGTCAGTCAAGGAATATGGACTAACCAGCGTGGGTCCTTGCATTGCCACTCCAGGCAGAGTAGGCAAATATTGGCAAGCTTTGGGTGGTTGATAGGATCAGACCCCTGCTCACAAGATATACAGGGGTCACATTAAGAGGATTTGCACTTCAGCCAGATATGGAGTTTTAAGACCGCGGTAATCAGTGTTGGAAGACGATTGGTTTTTCTTGTTATAAATTGCTAATTAGTATTGAAAGTTTAACCTGTTTTGTGGAACAGCCTCCCTTATTTTCTCTGAGAAAGTGGTTTGGACAGTAATCTATTTACTCTGTCTCTACCAACGGCACTACCCCTTTCCCCCGTGTTGAAGTAAAATCTAGAAACCTCCGGGAACCCCCCACTGTTGAGTTCTGCTTGGAAGGAGCTTTAAAACGGTGGCTCCAAACTGAAGTAAATATTGACTGGGTCTGGGGCTGAGGCCTGCTCAAAGCCTCCCATTGTTCCTCCTTAGTCAGCACCCCAGAGCCAGGCTCAAGTGCGCATGTGTTAGGAGGAGAAGAAAGGCTGCGGCGGGAAATTAAGCGGGCCCACAGCTGAACTCGTAAATGCGCGCCCTATGGAGGAAAGGGAAGCCGACTACAAAGCCAGCAGGAGCTTACGCTGGGTTACAGAGAATCTGAGAGACTGAAGTGCAGAATCACTCTCTGCCCTGTCTGTTTCGGAGAAGTTTAAAGTACATGAAGCTGTTTGTCTTGATGGGTCCATCATCCCAGCTCTGAGTGAAACCTTCCTGCCAGTGACGCTGTCTTCTGAAGGGCAAATGAAATGTCGCATTCTGGTGGACTTGAAAGAAAGATGAGGGGTAAACCTGGATTCCAGAAGAATCCCTCTCCCTCCCTGATACCTGTTCTGAGGCTTCTGTCAGCCTTTCCTCCTTCAGCTGTCATGTCAGATTACACACTCTCTTGGGTCTCCTAAGTGCTTCAGCATCCCCCGGGGTATCGGATGGGTGAGGGAGAACCATATGCCATCTGAAATGAAAGTTCTGAAGTTCCGAAGAAGGGATGTTCTTATTATATGAAAATTTTTTTACTTTTTTTTTGAAAAAGGAAAATTAAATCATTCAAATATGGAACAGATTCCCTTGTTTAAAGTGGAGTACTTTGAGTAAAAGCTGCCTGTATTTTTACCATTCAATTCGAGAACCCAAACAAACAGCTGGCTGACTTATGTTTTAGTGAAAACCACCCCAGTACATTTACTAACTGAATAAGTAAACATCCTTAAAAAGGAATCCTCATGTGTCCTGACCGCAAAGTGATTTTTAATAAATATACAGTAAAGCCAACAGCGTATTTGAATTGTTATTCATTTTGACTGATACTGTAAGCACCCCTTCATCTTAAATGCCTGGTCTTCTGTGATATTTGATGTGAACATGTCAGTGCTAAAGACCACATGCAGGCAAATGCCAAGACAATTAGAAAAATTCATTAATTGTCAAGGCAGTGATCAAAATGTTCTGCTTCACTCTGGCTACTAATAATGAACAACAAAACTAACGTCACAATAAAGCATGGAATGCTGTGGACACAGAGAAAGCACATCTGTTCAGGGGTAAAAGGAACTGCTTCCTGAAAGAATAATTTAGTCTTTGGAGAATGGTTATGATTTTTTTTTCAAGATTTTATTTATTTGACAGAGAGAGAGAGATCACAAGTGGGCAGAGGGGCAGGCAGAGAGAGAGGGGGAAGCAGGCTCCCTGCTGAGCAGAGAGCCCAATTCAGGGCTGGATCCCAGGACCCTGAGATCATGACCTGAGCCGAGACGAGGCTTTAATCCACTGAGCCACCCAGGCGCCCCAATGGTTATGATTTTAATAGAGATGGGGAGAAGCGATAGAAGAATTTTACAGAGATCCATAGCAACTGGAGTAAACACCTGCTGGCTATATCCGTGTACATGGATTTGGGGGATACCCCGAAGGTAGTTTATTCAGAGGGAAGGGGATCTGGTGAAAGTATGTGAGGCAGAAAGGTGGGTTAGCCATGTTGCAGTGTGTCACTGTGAGGCTGTGTTTCTAACATCAAGGGATAGGGTCATTCCAATGAATTGCTCTTTATAGTGGATGAGCTAACAGGGTTCTCAGATGTATTGTAATTGTTCTGCCCTGTTGTGTATCTTCGCCATGGTTTAATTACTTTGTAAATAGTACTGAATACTGGAAATGCTTACATTCTTCAAATTAGGCTTGTTTTATAAGCAGTTAGATGGTAAGGTGGTAAAAATCAGGACAGTTTTAATAATTCCAGACAGAACTTGAGGGTGCTCTATTGTATCTGAATTGTTTCACTGATTTATGGACTGAGCAGTTGTTTTCAAACTTCTTTTTTAACCAAAAAAAAATTGGTCATAAAAATCATTAGCAGAAACCTATTATGTAAAACCAAAAAAAAAAAAAAAGAAAAAAGAAAAAAGGAGAAACCAGCCAACAAACATCAGGTTATATTTAGGGAAGTTCAGGATCTGGGGCTCTGCCCACCTCTCTTCCCAAGCTTCTGAGAGGCCTGTGAGGACCCCGAATGGCTCTTTAAATCAGATTTTCCAAATCCCTAAGTAGCACGTTGGTGGCTATTTGGAGGTGAGTAGGAGGGATTCACTTTTGCTTTTATAGGCCACAGAAGTACTTGTGTGTCCCTCTAGAAATGGAAGCCTTCCTGAATAGCTTCCATTTATTGAGCATTTATTATATATCATTACAGACTTCACATTTATTATCATTTATTTAATCCTGACAGCAGCATTTATGAGGGAGATATTATGATCGTTGTTTTACAGATGAGAAAACTGAGTTTTCTATGCTTTGAACTTGGCCAGTCAGTGGCCTTTGAGCACTTAGGCAGGCTGTGTGGAGTGACACACTTTGTCTAACAGAATTCAGTGAAATGTTAAAAGGTGATGTCGGGGCAGAATTTCCAAGGAGGCACAGTGGAGGAGAATGATGGAGGACTGTATGTATGATGATCTCAAAAGAGGGTTGAAAATGCACACTTACATTCCCCTTTGTTGAGCGTTTAATGAACTGAGAGGTCGCAAACCACAACTTTGCACTCACCAGTACCGATTCGGTACAACTAGAGGTTAAATGTTTTGTGGACTGGGTTTTTGGAGCTCATGGTGAGGCCTCGTGTATATACTGTGTGTATTGTATGGGAAGAATAATCAGACTGCTAGGCACTTCACACACCAGCTGGCCCTCCTCCTCACCATTCAGGTACGCTTGATTTCTGAGGGCTGGCCAAGGGATAGAGCTATTTTTGAAGAATTTCACAAGAAATTCTGAATATTCCTTAAATAAAAGTTTCAGAGTTTAACAATCATATGGTCAGGAAATTTTCACCAATATTTAATCTAAATTTCTGCCCTTTCAGTCGGTTTTGGTTTGCATAGTGACAATATGGACTTACTTAAAAATTTTAAATGCAGCTTTGCCTACTTTGCAGTAAACACATCTTCAACAAGAAATAAGTGGTTTTTTTTAGCTATAGGGAGCAGTATATGAATGCTTGAATTGACTCTGTGTTCTTTTGTGTTCCAAATCCGCCCCCCCCCCCCCAAATCTCCTTTCCCTTCCTGTTGCTTCCTTCCATCACAGGAGTTTTTGCCCTATAGCTTAACAGCCAGTAAATTATTCCTGATTAGTTTCAAAGACAAAAGTCTCCTGATAGGATGTGGGTGGATCAGGTTCCCACCTAATCTCCAGAAGGACAACTTGCAGGGGAAAGAAAGAGTTTTGGCACCTTATCCATTACGGACATCTGCTTTGTTAGACTAACCCGGGTCTTTGAGTTGAAACGTGTGCCTGGACATGTTAGGTGATCCATCCCTCATGCACGACCGTTTGTGCCTCTGAGGTTCAAGCTGTCACCCCTTCTTCCACCTTAGTTGTTCCTATGAATAATGTTGGTATGTGGAAAATAGTGTAGTTTGTGTACGCCATCTGCAACTTTGTATATGTTCTGTTGCCTTTGCTCCATCATAGGATTCTTGAGGTTAAGGATTAGATGTACCTGCAGAAACACTAAACACAAGAGCTTGCCCATGATGGTTAAGAGTCTGAGGCAGGTTCTGGGTACGTTCTCAGCTCCTCCGCTTGCTATATGACGTCCGAGGTCCCTGGGGGAAGTTTCTTAACCTTTCCCTGCTTCATTTTCCTCCTCTGTAAATGAGACTAATAATGTATTTATCTGATAGACTTACTGTGATGATTAAATGAGGTGTTAAATTAGGTTGGTGCCTGGAACAGAGTATGTGGTTAGTAAATGTTAACTAGTAATGCTTTTGAATGAATTTCTGTATTTTTTCATTATCTTTTTATGTACCAAAGAATTTTATAATGATACAGAAGTATGTCAAGGAGAGAGCATTGGCTGACTTTGGAGTTGGGGTGACCTGGGTTCAAATGCCAGCTCTTTTCTCTAACTCCCAGTTTCCACTTTTGTAAAATACAGAGGATGTATAATTTGTGGTGATTCAGTGAGGAAGAAAACGTATGTAAAATGCCTGGTTCTTAATATTCCCTCAGTGAAATCTAGGTATTATTATCATTATTATTGGAGTTCTGATTAATTAATTTGGAGAATTAATCATTTGAGTAGTAACCTATAACACATATTGTCTGTCCATAGGTTTCCTTAATTCGTTTCATTTTCTTGCCTGCCTGTTGCCAAATGTTTTGGTAACCTAACTGAACTCATGTGTTAATTGTGTGAAAATTCTCCTTTCTGATTTTGTCAGTTTGACCGATAAAGCGATATCTTAAACAAAAAGCAAAAAAAAAGAAACCCACCAAGGCCTGGTGTCAGGTGGTGTGGATGTCACTTTTTCTTTTCTACCAACTAGATGTTTGACCTTAAGCAAATCACCAAATGCTCTGGAACTCTGTTTTTCATCTTTACAGCAAGGTGATTGAATTAGTTGATCTCTTAGGCTAGAGCCTCTGATTCGGAAGATCTGAGATGTGTCTAGGCTTTGACACTACTTAACTGTTTGACCTTGGGCAAGTTACTTAACCTTGGTCAAGTTGAGTTTCCTCATCTGTGAAATGAGAGGATTGTTGTCCTTTGGGAGGTCCTTCTCAGCTTCTCATGGATCTTTTTTGGTCTCCAGATTCCTTAGTTAAAACATATAATTTATTCCCCATCCTGGCCCCATATTTTATCAGCACACTGGAACTAATACATATGTATCTTTAGCATGTATAAACTTTTGAAGAGAACACACAGATTATTTTGCTTTTTTACCTTCAAACATGACTTTAAAGGCACTTTTAAAAAAGATATTAAAAAAATTGTTTTTCTGTGTTATTTCTAAACATAATTTTAAGGATTTATCTGGAAAACCACAGTGAAGTTACAGTGAATCAGTAAGAGAAATAATGTAGGACATGTAGCCAACTATCCAAACTAGCCAGCCACTCTCATCCAAGTTGATGAGTCCAATCCTAAAATTTAACACAGGGAGACCTGACTGAAATGTATCTGATTAAACTCCCAATTTAGTTTGGTTCTAAAAATTCAGAAAAGTTATAAAAAAAAAAAGACACTCAACAACCTGTTTCATAAGAAGAGAAAGAAGAACATAGTATCAAAGTTTTTTTTTATAGTTCACAGCTATAAGCTTTACCGTAAGTTGATATACTTAAACTGTTTGGTTTTCATTTGTTTTTATTTTGTCTTTGGGAGGAGATAGGAAGTAGAATAGGGGAGACTTTAGGAAATTGGGTAAATGTGTAAGTATTAGAACACAACATACAATTATACAGTATAAATCTTTATCAAAAGTTATATAAATACGACTCCACTGTCACAATCCTTTGTTTTTTTGATAAAGCTCGTCTAATGTTGTATATTTATTTTTTTAAGATTTTATTTATTCATTTGAGAGAGAGTGAGCCCTCGGGAGCACAATCGGGGGAGGGGCAGAGGAAGAGGGAGAGGATGAAGCAGACTCCCTGCTCAGCAGGGAGCCAGATGGAGGGCTCAGGCCCAGGACCCTGGCAGACACTTAACGTACTGAGCCACCCAGGTGCCCCTGCATATTTATTTTATATATGCTTATTAAAAATAATATCATCATGGTAAACTCTGTATTATGAAGTGAGCATTTCAAAAATTACTTTAATAATCATCGTAAACCTGGTGGACAAGACACTCTGAATCTTTAAAATGAGTTTTAAGATGCCAGTTCACTACACAAGCAAGAATGATTTAGTCAGAAAATCAATTAAATTTTTAAGTAAGTTATTAAATGCATTTGCATCAAGACGATGGTAAATGTAGAGATAGGTAAATAAATAGTAATAAATAATTATTACCTAACTCACCTGTTCTGTGCCTTCCTTGCATTGGACAGACCTGCTTACAGAGAAAAAATTGTCTCATTTATTTGGAAACGCCTGACCCACTTCAGGGTCTATTTTCTCAGCAGTTTCTAGTCAAATTATTCTTAATCAGTTTCATGGGTAGATTGGATTGGATTCACACCATTTCCTGTGGCACCGTGGGTTTCCAGTAGACTCATCACAATCACGGAGCACGAAGATGTGTCCTCTTAGAGGTGAGGTCTTGTTCTCATCCAAGTAGATTGATCTGTGAGCAGCTGCCATTACCGACGGTGGGATGTGTGTTTGCCAGTGTGTTTCTGCATCCAGTAATTTGCTGGACATGAACTTAATGTTTTTCACTTCCTTGTTCACTAATAAAAGCAGTTTGATTAAAGTTAAGAATCTAAGTTTAACTCTTACAGAATCAGTTTTTTTATATCAGCTTATACTTTCATAGTCTCTGATTTTCAATTATCAGAATGAGTATTAAAAGTAGATTTATTTTGCTAATATTTATTCCTAGTTAATATAGTTAGGTTTATTGAAATACATTCTTAAAATAAGAGCTTATTGTAATAACAATGCTAATTTTCGGACTGGGATTTTAAACTATGTTTCTTTTTTTAATGAATTTTGAGTGACTATTAACCCCTTATAGATAGTTGTACCTCTGACACAATTGTGAGATGGTAAAGAAAGTGTATTTGTAGTAGCTGTATACTTACACTGAAAAGTTTGTCTGGTTCCTAAGAGTCCAGAATTGCCTAAGTTAGAAATGCATCGGTATTAGTTAATATGCAAAACAGATAATTTTATTTAAATACATACATAAACTGCATTTTATCATCTTATCTTAATTATCTTAGTCTACTATTATTTGCTTGTATTTAACACATTGTTATTAGGATAATAACATCACAAAGATCCTATTTTGGAAAAAAACTTTCTATTATGGGCTCTTATTATGCATATTATAACTATCATATATATATATATATATTTTTATATATATATTTAACTTAAACATACTTATTAGCTGCCTACAATGTGCTGGTAATAATATTCAAAAGTGCCCATTTCAGTGGAATTTATATAATAAAATTACTATGTTTGGAGGAACTTGGAGAACTGATTTCCAATGTGTATGCTTTACATACACCCCAAATCCTACATGATGAATCTTTCTTTTTCTCTAAGATTTTCTTCACATTTCTTTGGAATCAAGGATATTCCATCTTAAGAACCATGTTCAGTAACAGTACCCAATGGCAGTAACAGTATTCCCCACCCCCCCCAAGAGAATCTTATTTTTCAGAAGCAGTGGTTTTCCTGTTCTCTCAACAGCTGCTTCTTTCAAAATGACATACACAACGTGAGTGAATGTACGTGACCCTTCCTGTCTGTGTTTTCAGGGACACCTAGGAACTCAAGTAGATTTTGTAAAGGGAAGAATTAGCACCAACATGTTTAGTGTCCTCTCCCCATTACCCAATGGTATCCTTCAGTAATAACTCTCTCACCTCACTAATGGCTTTGGTGTCATCGTCACACCTTGCTAATCTGTGCTTATTATAGTTAGCATACTGCTTGACACGTAGTAGGCACTTTGTAGAACTTTTTAAAGTATGAGAGAGGATGCTATTAGGCATATTAGTATCAGTTTAGATTCTGCTCACCTTTCATTTCACAAAAAGGAGCTCTGTTTTAGTTAATTCATTCTTTATTTGGTAACTGTAAGCCACAGCTAACCTATGATTATTTTTCACAGTAGAAGTGTAAATAGATCCTTAGTCATTGTTTTTCTCAGCTGATTATTTGGTCTGAGCCTCCTTGATATTTGAGGAGATGGATTGATGATGGCAAAGCAGCTGACAGGCTTTTGGCCACAGAGAATGTGTGGTCAGATGAGTTTGGTTTTCTTAATGTACTGAATCCTCCATATTTATGTAGAGAAAACATTAATAGCTAAATAGCTGATTTGATCAAAGCTTAGGATGAGTCTTTAATGGTGCTTATTATATTTGTTTTAGCAGTCTTCAAATCAAGAATTACATCTTTAAAAATGCTTAACACTTTGAAATATTTGGGGATTATGCTGTAAAGAATTGATGACTAAGTAAGTAAGTGCAATGTCCACATCATCTGAGTAAAATAGAAAAACTTTCCCCCAAGTCCTTTTGAAGTGAGATTCAGGCAGAAATATTTATTTAGCCTGGTGTTTTAGGGCAAATTTAATGAGAGAACCAGACTGACTATAAAACTTGGTCCAATATATTGTGGGCAGATTGGTTAAGATGGCGCTTGGGCACACTGTCACATGTATACAAAGATTTGAGAGAAATTTGGTAGCATTGTTAACATGTGAATTGTGAATGCCATTTAGGGGGATTTTTAAACAAAATTTGGGAATGGTGGTGTAAATTTAATTTAGTCAGCTGGGAAAAATGCTTCGGATAAAAGACAAACAATTTAGTGTTATGCAAGTTAAAGGTGGTGAAGAAAATGCTTCAAGTCTTGTGGAAGAGATTTACTCATCTCTCTATCCTCTGGCATGGAGCTTGTCACATAATGGACATTTCATAATTTTATACTTTTTTCTGGATGAATTTACCTCACACTTGCATAATTGAAAATGTTTGCAGGTCATAACATTATATAATTGACATTTTTTTCATCTTTAAAAGTAAACAGTTTTTAAAAAATATGTTGAGGAAATTCATTTATGAACTCTTGAGCCTCTGCTCTGTGTTAGGTAATTAATGAAAATATTTTTGGATGACAAAATAAAATTATTCATAAACAAATAGCCAAGTTTATCTGCTTGCTTTGCTTTACAGCAAAAAGTACAAGTTTCTATTTACAAATAAAATTTCTTTGGATGACGTCGCTTTTTTCCTTTAATGAACCCTTTCTACAGGCTGTGTTTTGTTCATTAATTTGTGTAAGTAATTTTGGAAACGAAGCAAAATATTCTCGTTGTACTTTTTCCCTAAATGTTTCTTTTTCTCTCCTTTTATTTATAAGTAAGCACTAAACTTTTTCTGAAAGTTCCTTGGAGATAACAAGTAGCCATATTATGTTTTTCTGACGAATCTGAGCCAAGGTGACTATTTCTCTCTAATGGAGGATGACAACGATGGATTTAAGAAGTGATCCCCCGTATTGTCTCCAGCACAAAAACCTTCCGCCTGCATCTTTCAGCTTGTATCACCACTTCTAAAGGATCCATGGACAAACTGCTGAATTTTTATTAATCAGCTTAACTTAATGAGATGAAAAGACCTTTTCAAAAGAATGAAGAAGGGAGAGACAGATACTAAGAGCTCCTATAAAGCTTTTCCATGAAAAAACCATTTTCTTCCCAGATTTTTAGGGAAGACGTATTCAGTCCTGTTTCCAGGTAATTCATCTAGCTCATCTTTCTAATTTTCACACACTCATGGACTTTGTCTAGCCATATGCTCTTTTACTATTATTATTTTTTAAAGCAAGCAGACAGCTATAAAGAAGAAATAATGAGAGTTGTGGGGGTGGAATACCTTTGGGAAAGCAGGCAGGAAAGCTTAAGCTGATAAAACATGAGTCTTTTTTTGATGGGGGCTCTGTTTGGATAACTTGCCCTTGTCTAAATTCTTCTCTCTTCCCGTCCGTCCTTCCTGTTCCTCCCTTTTTTCCTCCCCTCCTCTCTTGTCAAGCCTATTTCATAAACGGTAGCAGCTGGAGATCTTTTAGTGGCATTCAGGGATTACTTCCCTTCAGGGGTTTTAATAAGCCCTGATGCTTGAAACACAGTAGAGACGCTTCTGGAGACAATCACCATTCAGGCTAATGACTGTGGTCCCTTTCAGGGCCCAGATGGTTGTGTCCAGGCATTACCCCAGGATGCAAGGGGCACAGAAGATCACTGCAGTAGGGAGTTGTGGGCCCCGAAGGATAGACTGGGAAGAAAGTGGAGGGATGGATTTCTGTGTAGTCAGGAGAGGGTACTTCCCATGATTTCTCAACCCACTTGACTCGTGCTCCTTAAATCGCTGAATTTGAGTCTATGACCAGCCATCGTTGCCACCGTTCAAGTTGTATGGTCTAAGGCTTATCAACCCGAGTGGTGAGGGGTAGGGAGGGACACTAAGATGGCAAGAGGACCTCATTCATTAGATCTCCTTAGGCATGATTTAAAGTGCTGAGCCTATTGGATATCAGGTGGTAGAGTGCCTCAGCGTTAGAAGAGGAATGTGTTATTGTTCCTTAATTCTTTTTGAAAGCTGCCTAGTAGTTTTCTTATATGTCCTAGTCATTTATCCCACTATGTGTCTTTTTAGAGCCAGTTTTCTTATATTACCTAGTCATTTATCCCAATATGTGTCTTTTTAGAGCCAATCAGGAAAACTGTATAAAGATGGTGTGACATGGGTTCTTCAAGATTGTCTAATTTAGTGTTTTGTTTTATGTAGGAGGCAAAATGACACTTTAGATGTCACAAAACTCGGGTCTGTCTGCTGTGATTTCTGAGACTTTTCTCCCTCTTACTCTCTCCTGTGGAATTCTGGGTTTAAAGCGGTCCCTGAAAGGATTTCTAGAAAAGCCCCGTGTGCCATGGACAACTGTGGCCGCTCCCCCATCCTCGTCTACTGTTTGTATTTTGCACACGTTAATTTTCCTTCTCTCTCCATAACATTCGGGAAAGTAAAAGCACATTCCTTTCAGAGAATGTTAAGGCTGCCTGATTATGTGACAGTCTTTAAAATTCTCTTGGGTTCTAGGGAGAGAACCCCTGTTTTAGACGGTTGGAAATCAGTCTACTCTCACCATCACTTGGCCTTCTTAATGCAGGTGGGTAAATCATCTCCTTAGGTAGATTTCTGGACACAGGAAGTAAGATGGCTTAGGATTTTCCTAAAGTATTGAGTGTTGACAGTAGAAGGTACCTCTCAAAATGCCGTCTGGTTAGGTGCGGTCCACTCTGTCTTGTGTACACTTAGTCCCGTTCGTGGCTTTTAGATAGTGTCCTTCTCTGTCAGTTTCAGCTGAGGAAAGCAGGAGTGTGGGCAGTTTTAGGCTAGTCATTGGGGCTTGAACATGGGCTCAATAAGGAGCTGCAATATTAAGAAACAGCTGTTCTTTGTCTGGGTGGACAGTCATTGATTTTTAAATACTTGAGCCTCCTGATGGCATAAAAACCCATTTGTGCCTCTTTAGATTAAGGTTAATTTTTGTGGTAGTGAGTGCAGATGCAGTGAACAGATGCTGCACACTTGCTTTGACTTTTATACATACTCTATACTTTAAAATAAAATTTAATTAAAAATTAAATGCGTCGTTAGGTCATAAAAAGAAAAGAAAAAGAAATCCCTGAATAGGATGTATTGCATCAAATAAAATCATGGTCCCAGTAAACATTGGGAGTTGCTATATTAAGGAAGTGCATAGGTAAAAGTGAACATCCTCGATTAGCTGTTTTTGTTTTTGTTTTTCTACCCCCTTAGTTCGTAGCATACCATGATCTTGTTTGATTGCCTGAAACGGTATTAACCACATTCAATTACAAGGATTGGAAGTTGTTGTTTATTCGTTTTCTCCAACACAATGAAAATCACAGTTTTCTAAGTATGTGTGAGCTTTACTTTCCATACATCTTGTGTATGTAGACAGGCATCAGTGTAAATAGGTATGTATACCAGGCGGCTGAGATTCACACTCAGAAAGTAACTGTGGTATTGCTCATTCAAGGCTCCTGCAGATCTTCTTCTGGGGAAGAAGGGACAGCCAGGGTGTGTGGGAGGTTTGTGATTGACCTTGCATGTGGCAGCCTTCTCATTTGTCTTTCAGAGTACCTGTATAGTGGTTACCTCTGTGGTTAGGAAATCATTTGTAGCTTAGAGTTGTAATGCTGCGAGACAGTCCGCTCACCTGCAGATAATGTTTCATTAGCCTCTTTCAAATTGACAGGGCTGGCTGCTTCCGTGTATTCCTCTGGTGAAGCTGAATGATCGCTCTGTTTGTTTTCTACTTTCTTGTTACAGGTCACTTTCAGTAAGGATTCTCCCCTCAGGCCTTATTAAAGTAACAACCAGATAAACAAACAAACTACACTTCTGAATCGAGAGGAAGGAAGATGGGACTTGATACCACTGATTCACATTGGTTTTATTTTTATTATGAACTTGTTTTCAGTAGAGAAGTAGCATTGCATTATAGAGATATTTACACATAATTCTACAGCTCGTGTTGGGATATTTCCATTTGAGCTTTTCTCGCGTGCTTGGCTATTAAGTAATTGACTGAGTCTAACCCCTTTTCCCTTAACCTTATATGATAAGTATCTTCTCATATTGCTGGAAGCAGCCTGCATAGTACTGAAAACTACCCTTGTTAATGACTGCGTAAATTTTCATCAAGAAGATTAACCATCACTTACTTAACCAATATTTTTCTACCCTGTTCCATGGCACTCTAGTTTAATGAGAAATAGTACATATTAACTATCCCCCGCGCCCAGTTTGTTAGTAGTATGTTTGGGAAATGCTGGATTAAAAAAATGACGTTAAGTCTGAGTCAGTGCCTTTATTATATGAGTAATCATGGGCAGGTCAATATGGAGCAATCTAGTTACATGTGGCATATTCCAAACCTGCTTACTACCTAAAAATACTGGGTAATTATTTCTTATTATTAGACATATACACTGTTCCTGGTTTTTCATAATATAAATGACACATAAATAAACAGATTTTTTGGCTTAAAGCTTTCCTCATGTTTTGGTTTTTCTCTAGGGTAGAGTAGTAGGATTATTGGGTCAAACAATATAACCATTGCATAATTCTTGGTAATAATGTCAGATTGCTTTATAGTTTCATTGTATTCTTACCAGAACCTGGGTATTTTATTTTTAAGGCTCTCATTTAATAAAGAAGAAAAGCCCTTGTTTTCATATACATTTCTTTGATTATCAATAAATGAGGTGAGATGCTTGTTTATATATGTGTTCACCGTTTATAAAGGCACTAATAACTGGTAAAGCTTGCTTTTATTAACCTGTGGCATTAGAATAAAAGTATTGCTACTGGCTAGTATGGTGCTGGATCGGGCCCTTCGCTGAGCCCTTAACTATGTTCGCAGTTTGCATGGCAGTCTTCAAATAAGAAATCATTTCCATAGCTCTTACAATGCATCAGTCTCTTTTCAAGCAGTGTGCATACGTTAAGTCATATAATTCGGATCATGAGGCCAGTTCTGTTATTGCCATCTTCATTTTACAGATGAGGAAACAAAGACTTAGATTAGATGTGTTGGTGGAGGTTACATGGTTAGCACACGGCAGAACTGGGATTATAAACGCTGGCTGTCACTTCCACAGACCGTAGTTTTTACCATGTTCCTGTGCAGCCTCTGCTCTCACTGTTATTTAAACAGCTTATCTGTCGGATTATTAAACTTACCAAGCAGATACTGCTGCCCATCCCCTGCCATTTTCAAAGTGGTAATATTCTAGAAAGTGTAAATTATATCCCATATTTAAAATCCCAATTTATGCATTTTATTTAAGCATGCTGTTTTTCTGTATGCGAGGATATGGGCTGGAGCAAAGTCGGAGAGGGTTGAATTCCCAAAGGACCATGTTGTGCTTTCAAAGAAACACCTTTCCAACTGAAGGCTGGCTTCTTAACACCCGCAGTGTAGGGTCTGTCCTTCCCACCGTTAGTCTGCAATTTGGTGCTTGTGAGTATCTTTGATAAGATTTGTTGTATAGATTGGACAGACAGAGCTAATAAAGGCAGTTTTATGATTAAAAGTAGTTGAAATGCAAAAATGACCTAAAAAAAGCAAGATCTTAGTCTTTTTCTCCTTCAGGACTTTAAAATTTTGAACTAGATACACACTCAAGTGTATTTATATGTATCTCATTCTATATCACATACTCTCCTGTTTTTCTTCTATTTTGAGGATTATCCACTAAAAATAACTTGTTCATCTGTATTTTTTAATTCTGTAACTCATACTCGAAAAGCAAAAAACAAAACAAAACAAAACAAAATGCTTTTCTGTACTGTGAATATTTGGTCTTGAACCTTTCTAATAGTATGCTTTCTCCCTCTGAAGCATTATTCATCCCCTGTTAGCATTCTCCCATGAATTGAAAGTTAGGTCTGTGATTTTCTTGACAGATGCTGGAAGCAGGATGGAGTCACAGGACTTCTCTTGTCATTCTAAATATTACAGATCGAAAAGACTTATTTTAACCAGAAATCTTTTTTGGGGGAATGGACTAAGGATTGGAGAGAATATGGCAATAATTTTGTTTTTTTTTCCAGACTTTTGATTCACCTTATGAACCGTAAAGGTTTTATTATTATTTTTTTTTTGGTTAGGGTTTAACAAAAAGAAAGTGACCAATAATGAACTTATTTACTGCCGTTGGCTTTATAGAAGAAATTTAAGCCTCGCACATAAAATTTGGGGATAGAATCTTTGCTTCGTTCAGCATTTAGGTATTTGTCGTGGTCATTACTGGCCTGAATAAAATAAAATAAACAAAAGCAGGCGAATTTTAGAAAGATTTATAGTAGGATGTTCTTATAAAACCAGAAAGTTTACAATCTGGTTGATTTAAACCAGAAACGCTTGCTTTGCTCTCAAATATTTATAAAATTCTAAATACTTTTCATGTTCTTTTCTGATGGTTTACAGATTATTACCCTGTATCAGTATCGTGATGCCCTCTCCTCTGCCAGAACCTTATAACCTTTACTGCTGATTATTATGGACCGTATTTGCCCACGTTTCACTCTTTCCCTGCTATACGGTCTTCATGGGGTTTGGCTTTTAAATTTTCTAATAGAGGTGGTGTGCTTTGCAAGATACATGGCTTATGCCATTCCTATTAGAGAACGTGACCTTACCCTCTGGAGCAAGAATTGGATAAGCTTCTAAGTTATTTTAACTGGAGTAAATAATGTAATTTGATATAGAAACTTTTCTTGAAACAAGGTTCTTGAAGTAAACTGATAAGTAAATCCTTTATTTCAGATTTTCCATTTCATTAACAGCTTGAAAGTGCTAGATGAAACTTACATGTCATTTGGTTGAACCTTGTCTTGGCTTTCTGAAGTTTAGAGTTTTAGATTATTAATCTATAAAGGATGAGATGAAGCATTTCTTTGTATGGAATTTGAACATGCTTTATAGTTTGAGCACCATGAAAAATTAAATTCTGTTTGCCATCTTTGCAAGCAAGCTGGGTAGGAAAACTTACTTCCATGTGCATAGGTGGGAAAGGGATTGAGCTCGTGACAGCCTGGTTCAAGGATTCATTCCCCCCCCCCTTCTAACAGTAATATTTACCTGGAATGTATTTTGGGAAAGTCATCAGGTTAGAAATACACATGCAAAGTATATATGCACATATGTATAACATGTTTTCGTAGTATTTTTATCACTGGTATTAGTTAAGACCATGTGAATTGCTTTTGTCTGAAACTCTGTTTAGAATTGTAGCATGCACATTATATAATGTGGTAGCTTACATGATACATTTAAGCAAAAAAAGTTTTAAAGTCATAGGGAGGAAAAAGAAGAAAAAGGGGAATGATATTTAAAGCATCGATGTTTTTTACAATATTTCCAACCAATGTCCTTTACATTTAATTGTCCCCAAGAAGTTTCATTTGCTCACAATCTGGGCAGACTAGCATGACCTTGAGAAGTGTTGGCTCACTCATGAAACCATCCGTCGTAAGGATGAAGGCTTTTACTAACATGGACTTCACTGTCAGTGTGTCTGCACAGGACTGAATTGATACATCTACATTTCTTAATGAGGAGTTTGTTCTTAAATGTAGTGAACCCTCTCACTGTGAGGCTGTTACCTAAGGCTCAAAATCTATCATAATTACCATTTCTCTTAAATACCCATCATTAAGGAGTGCACAAAATGCTTGCCTTAAAAGGATACTTTCATGGAGATTACTTCTTGGGTATGTGTCAGCACAAATGAAATCCCTGGGGTTAAGAAGAAAGAAGCACTTTACACAGTGAAAAGTGGTGAAAATCTACAAATTCAAATACTACCCTCTGAAAGGTAGTTAATGGCTTGCATGTTGGTGCAACCCCAGAGGCAGCTAGCTCCGTGCCCTTCTGAACTGTTGGGGACGATTTCTTTCATTGGTGATGGGTTGACATTGAGAAGCAGGAACCCATGACGTGAGCAGTATCTTGTTTTGCCTAGACAAGAATATACATCCAACTTCGGGCTAAAAATTATAAGGAGTTGGCTCAAAGCAAAAAATAAAATAAAAGCATTCATACATTAAAATAAAAACTCTGCGTCATGATTTATTGACTTTGGCCATATCAATTTGCTAAATCATATGGATGTGATTTAAGAAGAATGTTATTTTAAGAAGCTTTGCTCCCCTTTAATTTGACATGACTAAACCTGAAGCCTTCTGGAAACCACAGTTCAAAATGGTTTTTCCCCCTAGAGTTTTTGTCAATTTGCATTTAGAAATATAATATTAGCTCTCATGTAGACCAAGGATTAATTTTGGAATATTTCTAGATAATGGGAGCCTCATTCCAAAAATGAAGTTGAGTATCATTTGACATGAATTAAGTGCTGTTCTCCTGAATTTCATATATTTTAAGGTTAGCTTTTGATTTATCAACATCCTAACTGGAACCTGGTTTTATTCTTTCCCCTTGTACTCTTGCATGGACTACTGTGATTATTCTGACCCTTTTTAAGCATGAAAACATTGCAATATATTGTAGTTACCTGATTTTTTTTTTCAGATTGAAATTTTCTTTGTTTAGGTGTACACCATTAAAGACCCAGTTACAATTCTGTTTGCCTGTGGCGGATAAGAAACAGTGTCCTCTTGGCGTTCAGATCCTGGCAACGTTGCTGAATTTTGAGCTTCCCAGAGCAGTGCGGGGAGGAAACATGTTTTCTTTTGCAGTTTTTGAACATATAAAAGTTTCTTCTCAGCTGTGAATTTGCAAATTACAATTTAAAAAATAGAATAAGGAAGGATAATAAGGATGCTTGAAGAGTTTCTGAATCACAGTTGAGAGATGGTGAGGGTAGTTTTAAAAAAAGATGTTAGACCAGGAATCTCTACATCTGTTAATCTCCTGCCAGCTCCCAATTGTACTTTATCATCAAACGTATAAACTCTGTGGTAAAGAGCACTCCAGGTCTGAGTTCATTCAAGTTTGAATAACTTTACATGAAAACAGTGTGTCTTTTCTCTTAAAATCTTTGTATTTGCCGTTGTTTACCTTTCTCTGGAAGATGAAAGATGCCACATATATCTCCGATATTGTTTCCTGCACTTGCTGGGCTGTATCTAGTGCCAACATCGCACGTCATTTGTTGGGATCTGTGTCTTTTCCGATTCTTAATCAGTTTGTGCAAGTGTGAGTCCCATTGTGAGCAGTGCATTTATTTTGGCCCTTTCCTCCCAGTGAACAGGAAGGTTCACCGGTGAGTGGATGGTCTGCTCTCTCCAAACTGGTCATTTGGTGCATTCAAATCTTTGGTGTGCAACACATGCCCCTGGCCTCCTATCAGTGGTGAAAGGAACATGGCACTCAGGTGTTTAAATTATTTATCATCATAATCGGCCTTTATGTTACACTGCCTTGCCAGGCCTCTGTTATTCTAGTGCATAATTGATGGTGCTCAGAAGTGGAAAAGTTAGAAAAGCGGAAGTAATGTGCCGCAGCAGTGCCGAGAGGCCGCGGGGGCTCCACCAGCTGGGCCGAGCGGGAGCGGGGCCGCTGCGCATCACCCTGGACACCTCTCAAGTTTGGGGCTCATTTGGCATCTGGCCAGGAAATTTTCCCTTTCTTGCTTTTTCCATGCAGCGAGGAACAGGAAAGGTGGAAAGAGCACATCAGATTTCTGCAACCTAATTGCATGTTGGTCCTGGCTCTTGAGTAGGACTGGCTGGTTTACATATAATTCATCATGAAAAGCACATTTATGATGTTTTTGGAAGAGGAATTCCCTTCAGAAAAGGACCCTGAGTCTTGGCCTGTTTGGTACTGAGATTAATAAATGACTTACAAATAATGAAAGTAGGAAGAAATTTTTTAAAAGGCGAGTGCTTATAAAAAATGAACTCAACTGAGACTGTTAAAGGACTTTTCCTTCTTGTTATACCTCAATGTGCATTTATTGGAAAGCAAGAAATGGAAAATATTCTAAAAGTGCACTTGTAACAAGAATGAATTTAGTGTAGATTTCAAGGCAAATAAAGAGACATAAAATACTGAACTTTGAGGTGAATTCTAAAATGAACTCTTGGCCAAACTGTTAATTTTCAAACTGACTTTAAATAAAATATTTTTGGATACATGAATAGACTTGGAAAATATTTTCAACGAATGTCTTCAAGACCCGTACTGGAGATTTCCTATGGTGGGCTAAAAAGTTTGATACATACGGCGTTATTTCTGTCCTAGGAGGATGTTCATTTGAGACACATGTTCTGGATTTTCTGCTATAGACTCGCTAAGGAGAAGGGGAAAGGATGGGTGAGGACTGTTTCCTGGATAGCATTTGGTGAAATTTTGTGTGTATTGGAAAGGGAAGGGTGTGGAAAAATTGATTAACTATGAAAGAATGTTCTCCGGTGAAGGTATTAAAGATGATGAGGACAAAGAGAAAAGAGGAGGGGGAAAGGATGCTAAAGGAAAGGCTAAACAGGAAGGTAAAGAATAGTGTGCTTAAAATGAGGGAGGGGCACCTAGGTGGCTCAGGTCAGGGTCCCAAGGTCCTGGGATCGAGTCCCATGTCAGGCTCCTTGCTCAGCAGGGAGTTTGCCTCTCCTTTTCCCTTTGCCGCTTCCCTGCTTGTGCGCTCTCTCTCTCTCTCTCTCTCTCTCTCTGTGTCAAATAAATAAATGAAATCTTAAAAAAAAAAAGTGAGGGAAAAAGTAGATAGTTGACAAGATGGGGCTTGGAGGTGTAATGAAAAGAGAGGAAAGATCCAGTATTTGCTAGTCTTGCTCATGTACTGTATATTTTTCCTCCTGGAATTTTCCCAAAGTATTAGAATTTTGTGTATTTTTGCAAGTATGCCAAGGTTTTTGTTGATGGGCATGGTTTACAACTAAGGGAAATACGTTAGAGGAAAGAAAAAAATACATTGGAGAAGGAAGTAGGGGAAATAGTAGTTCTCACTAGTGAGAACAAGAGGAGGAGGGAAGACGGGAATAAAATAAGAAGAGCCACAGGAAGATGGGAAAAAAGACAAGGCCCTTGAGAGGAGAGAAAGAAAAGAAGAGAGAGAAGAGACAGACCAGAGTGAATGAGACAGGTAGTTGTTTGTACCATGCTGTGCTTCACGTCACCCTGTCTGTCCTTTCTTCCCTGGGCCATGTCCTGGGCGCTGGTGGCTGGAAGGCTGGGTGGTGGGGCCAGTGCTTCCCCAAAGCCTCCTGGGAGCTGGTGCAGGGCTCCCTTTCAAAAGGCTGGTTCCTTGCTTCCTTTAGGAACTGGGCCCCAGCCCATTATAACTAGGGAAGAAAATCAGAGTGATGCATAAGAAATTTCAAATAAACATAAAACATCCAAATGCAAGTATTACTTTGTGAAATCTGATCCCAGCTAAAGCTTTGAAAAGCTCTTCTGATAACTGTATTTTTCCTCTCCTTTTTTTCTCTAGGGGAAAATTAATACTTCTTAAATTGAAGGTGGTTAAAATATTTTGTGCTGTATAGATAATTTAAGAGGATGTAAATAAAAATTTGTCTTCAGTTTTAATTAGAAAATGTACATTTCTGCATCACCAAATTATACTTCACTTGTATAAAAAAAGTAGGTACCAAATAAACATTTGATAGGAATTACTTATTTCATATCCATTGGTGTTTTATAGGAAGAATTGTTCTTGTGTTTTCATATAAAATAATTATTTTTTGGTGTCCAGGAAAACTGTGAGATTCATGTCTACAATTATACTCTCTTAAAAATTTTACCACAGGCAAAATTTATATATATGTGTGAACTTATACACATCTATATGTGTACATATATGTACACATATAGATGTATAGCTATGTATATGCATTCATGTATATGCCTATATATACTCTATACATATGGAAAGTACAGTGTTTATGTATTTTTTTAAATATAGTTTTGTACTTTTCCCTCTGGCCTCTTGTTTTAGGTGCAGAATATTTAGAATTATTTACTAATTATTAATTTTTAAAAATAACTAGTAGAATTTGCTAAATGTCAATTTTTTATTGAGTACAGATGGACATATTTTTTATTTTTATTTTTATTAAAGCAATAGGTAATACTTGCACAGAGTAATTTTTAAACAGTACAAAAGTAGTTTAGAGGTACAGAATGAAAATGTCTCCTTCCTTTCCACCCATGTTCCTTTCAGTAGAGGAAAAGAAGTGAGATTTTAAGAAAATCATTTGGAAGACCTGCAGTCCATATTTTCAGATAATGTTCTAGCCCTTCTGAATTTTTTTCTATATATGCAGAAAAGAAAATAATTATATGAGATAGCTTGTCCGTCCTTCCTTCCGTACGTCTTTCTTACATGATTCACTTTTCAGTATTGTATAATTAATCAGTAGTTTGTCATTATTTTTTACAGACCTCAAAAATACTGTCCTCCTTTGTCCTAAGTAAGGGCTTCTCTCTTCACAGACGCCAAAAGATTAAGGGACAGCTTGAATGGGACTCACATCCATTTTATTTTAGCATCATATTTCATCTTTGAGTTACATGGTAATTTTGTTTTCAGTTGCCATTACTCATTGTCAATGTAATATTTAGTATTTATCAAAGGTTCTCTGGGTACAATATGGTGTGGCATTTTCAATAATGTGTAGATTAGCTGCTTGTCCAGACCATGAATAGCTTGTAGCCTAAGTAGGAAACAAAAAGAAATAGTTTCAATATTGTATATACCTAGTGACAACTTTTCATCATGAGTGGATTTGGGAAAGTGAAGCAAGAGGTACTGAATTTATACAAAGTATTTATTCGAGTCACTTGGTGATTTGAGTTTCATTTTTTATGCTAGTACATTTTGGAGACTATGCCTAACATGAACTTTCTAAAGTAATACAATGTGTATAACTTAATAAGCCTACTAGTTTATTTTTAAAATCAAAGTTTTCTTGGAGCTGGTAATACACAGCATTTGATTCATGTAATAAGACTTCTTAGGAACCATCACGACATACTGGCTTATTTTAGAATTTAAGCTCTAGAACTCTAGAACTAATTACCTGCCACTTAATAGCGATATAGTCTTAGGCAAGTTCTTTAACTTATTGGTGTATCATTTTTTTTCCTGTCTGTAAAACAGGAATGATAATAGTGCTTACCTCACAGTGTTATTTTATAGATGACACTGAGTTAATGTCTGTGAAATGCTTAGTTTCATGCATGGCACATCGTAAGAAATTAATAAGCACTCATTTTTATTATTTGACTGGTGGATTACTGTAGATCTAGCCTAGTTAATCTTGATGCTTTACTGTAATGTATTCTCATTGAGTAATGACATATATTTTGAAACTAAGTATGTATAGCTTGATGGTGAAAATAAATGTATTTCATAAATTGACAGTGAGCAGTGCTAATGAATAGGACTTAAATTCTTCTCTAGTAAAAACAAATGTTTGCAGCTTGTGTAAACATCATTGTGGTAATGGAAATTGAAATTCATCATAGTGTAAAATACATGATTCGATAAATGAAACATTACACCTAAATGTATAAATGTATTTACAGCTGAGAATTGGTGACTTATGACACAGAAACAATTGCTTAATGCTCTTTAGCTTCTAATGTGTTCTCATCTTATGTGGCATCTTCCCTCATTTTTGGTGTGTGTTGTAAATGACCAGGCACTATTTAATGAGGCCTTGGCTTGCATTCTGTTGAGGCAGAAGGTAGCTCTGATACAGGCATTTACATGCTAAACCTTCCCTTGGTGACAATTCCTCAGGTGATAAAGGGGCTAATAACATTTATTATTATATCTATGTGGAGAAAATGAATGTTTCATCCCCATTAGTTGGAAGAAGAGAGATGAGAGCTCAAATCAATTCATCCAGGTACTCTAATATCCCTCTTTAGGACTCTTTTAATACTAATTTCACCAAAGTTAAGTAGAAAAAATAAAAGCTAGAAATAAGTCACCTAAATATTACTATGACAAAAAGACTGGAAAGGGGGTACATATCTATTCTTTGATAGTAAAAGCAACAGTTAATGTCATAACAGGAACCATTACAGCATATTTGATGATGCTGTATAAAATCTAATATTAGCCATGAAGAGAGGCATCTCAGCACTGTTTACAAATAAGGACGGCTTAAGAACTGGTGCATAGCTTTGCCTGGGGAGGTGGGAGGAATGGTTTGGAGGTGAGGCAGGGGGTTACCAGATCCTCTCTGTTCTTAGTAAAGAACAGGCTTCAGGGCTCCATCAACTATGATTGTCTAGGAAATGCTGTTAAGAAATATTTTTCTTTGAAGTTAAAAAATCAGAACCAAATCCAAATCCCAGTACGTTGAGAGTAATGCCGAAACCGTCTGAGTTTAATAAATGTGTTCTTTGAGGCTGTTGATTATGTGTATAAACACCAGAGAAATGTTTTATCAGGACCAACCACCCAATATGGGCTTTGAGGGGAGGTGGGGGCGGACAACAAGCCTGTTGTCCATGGTATAGATTTCTCATTAGTGAATTCATGGAAAATATACTGTGTACTCTTCTGTTTTTTTAGGATAACCTGTGAATTTTAACTGGGTGGC
Organism: Potos flavus; assembly: GCA_028534135.1. Taxonomy (NCBI): domain Eukaryota; kingdom Metazoa; phylum Chordata; class Mammalia; order Carnivora; family Procyonidae; genus Potos; species Potos flavus. The sequence continues at coordinate 70,954,738 of CM052895.1, read as the reverse complement.
TCTGCTTTTACTGAAGTTATTAACCATCATTTTACACAGTAACGTATATTAATTGGACTCAGGCTTCTATTTCATTCCAGGACCTGTTTGCAGCCAGTGCTTAGTTACATAACACTGCTAATCAATCCATAAGATCTTACTTCAATAATGAGTGATCATCTGCCATGGTAGACCAAAAACAGGCTTGTGATGCATGAATTTATCAATCGTTTTAAGCTAGTCAAGGAATTGGCTTTCATTATGTTTGTAAACTGCAGTATTGAGATAGTCGTTGAGGCTATACCAAATCTCCTATATTGTAATTTAAGAAAACCAACTTAGCTATGTACACCTGAATTGTACATTTTATTAAAATTTAAAAATCATGGTAACAAGACAGGGATTTCTGAGTTATAATCAATAAGACTAATTTAATTTAGAGGTAGCTGAGGAGAAAGATGAAAATCAAGTACTGTAGTTTGAATTGTGGAAAGTGTCACATTTAATTTCACAATTGGTTCTGGTGTGTTTGGGGATTTAGAATAATTTTATACCTTAACATTCAATCTTTATTTTACAGTGAATAAGCTAATTTTAGATGACTGCTCAACCTATGTCTGCTTGCTATTATGGAATATTAGCTTTGGAATAATCTGGTAATTCTTAATTAATAAGGAATTCAAATTATAATTTTGGATGTGAACAAAGTGCTTCAAATTATCACATTATGTATTTTATAAAATTGGCATCAGTGACAGGAAAAGAAGAAGGCATGCTGCCTGAAGATGATTTTCTTCACTTGTCTTGGTTCTGCTTTGTACATGTAGGTTGGAAGAAATTGGCTAATCGTGAACTTCACAATCATACTCACTTATTGGTGGTTGCTAGATATGGAAATGCACATGAGACAGTCTCAAAACACCTCACTCGTCAAGTTGGAGCGTATGTCAGCTAAGCTACTTACGGTCAGAACAACCAAGCAGATTCATTTGATTGAGTCAACTAGTTATTCAGGGGGAAAAAAGAAGAGCTCCCTTGTTTGTTAGCTCTGAGTAGAATTTTTAAAATTAGTTGCTGCAGTGGAAGTTTGGAAGTTGTTTTGGTGAGAATTTTTCTTCTTCAAGTTGATGTATCTGTCAGCTGTATTTAGAGGTTCACATTTTGGGTTGTGTGAGAACCAGCCTTGTGCATGCTAGATCTAAGCACAGAAAGTTTATGGAAACATTAAAATTAACCCAATAGAAATCACTGTAATTATCTTTGAACTGTTTGGGACTATATTCAGTAGTTGGCAAGTGAATGTTTCTGTATAAAATATAATCTTCGTGAAAACTGTATTTTTTCCCCTTAAGTAGTGTTGTTCCGAAAGGAAGTTTGAAAGGTAAACAACTAACCCCTTGCATTTAGCAGCCACCAGTTCCTCTGGGAGTATCGCAGATGTCCCAACATGTATAGGAACACTATAAGTGAGTTAGATAAGATTGATTATTTGTGACTTTGGTGGGGTCATTTTCAAAATGATGGCTCTTTTGAGTTGAAATTATCCCATGGCTTAACTTTCATACAGGAGAACTATTTCTGCTGCAGAAATTCACCACCAAGTTATTGACATTTGTGGAGGGAATATTTTTAGTCAACAAAGTTGGTAAAACTGATCGGCAGAATTTAGCAAAGACATACAGTTGTGTTGGGACCACATGTCTAGAAGGTAAGGAGAAAAAAAATACTAGTCTTTAAGCTAAGCTTAACTAAATGAGTGATCTACTTTATAGCAGTAAATTAATTATGCTATCAGCACAATTATTTTAAGCTTAATGCACTGATAGTTAAAACTTCTGAATTTTGTTAAACCTGTAGTCATAGAATATCTAGTGAAAAAATGAAAAACATAAAAGTTGCATGATGTTCCTGGTTATCTGGTTGGGTTCTTTTAAGGAAAACACGTAAAGGGTGTTTCTTAACACAAGTGGCAATGCTAAAGTTTGACCAGCTTTTGTCATTATTGCTTAGTCTTTGGTCACTGTCAGCTTCGAGTTAATATTCCCTTTTATAACACTTGTTATTGTTCTAATTTTATTAAAGGTAAGATGAATGCCTTGACAAAATTATGGTAGCTGTTTGTGGTATTGTAAAATCCAGTTACGCTGGATAAAGGCCTGTTTCAGGCCTTATCTCTTTAGATACTTCTGGAGCAAAAGAAATTCCTTTTTAAGGATGGGAGTTGGATAAAGTTAGGAGAGTCTCCCACTTGCATACTGGGAAAAAACTCCATGCTTTTGGTTTCATTTTACTGATGTTATTTAAAAGTGGGGGGAGATGCCTTGGAAACATGACAACCCTCTTCAAAGAAATGAATTTTTAAAATCCTATAAGACTTTACCAAAAACTTCATTTTTAGGTGCCTGGAGAAAGAATTAGCACATCCTTACGATCATAAAGGATCTCTCTGCCTTTGTAATTTATAGCATTGACAAAATAGCAAAGTACATTTTTTTGCAAGTGACTGCCCTCCCTTTAGCAAATGTTTTTACAAGTAATAAGGCAAAATTACAAACGATAAATTATTGTAGTGGTGGCTGTTCACCAGCCTGCCCACCCATTCATGCCGTACAGTACTTCATGGAAAGTTATGTTTAATGTCACTTAATGAGTCCTTAGAACGGGTGTGCTCTCAGACACTTTGATGGGCTGTTAAATTTACAAATGTTCTAGGGCTATAAATTATCATTAAATGTTAGGAGAGAAAGAGTTGAGTTTTTCTGTGCATTTCACGTGATTTATTTATACTTCTGAACCAGGAAGCCAAAAATAGGTGAGGATTTGGTGCTTCTGTTCACATTTTGGAATTTAATCTGAACTTGGTACAGTTCTGGATCTAGATCAGAGAGAAGTTTACATGAAAGCAAATGTAAACCTTTACTAAGTAGCTTTACATAATGGCTAAACGAAAGTGATTTTCAGTTAGGCTCATTGTTGAGCAAATCTTAGGACCCAAGAATAAGGTTAACTACTGGTTCTTCAGAGGAGACTGACCTTAAATATTACGGGTATCCTTCTCCTCCTCCTACCCCTCTTCCTCCTCCTCCTCCTTTTTCTTCTCCCATCATCTCACTGCTCATCAGCACCTTCACTGGCACCTCTAGATGAAATGTAAGTGAGTAAAACACACCTGGAGAGGAACAACTATGTGGTGGTTAGGAGAACTACCTTGGGTTTAGAAAGTTCTGGGCTTGAATACTAGCCAGACTGTGCAGTGGTTAGAACTGCCTTGATTTAGTCAGTTCTGGGCTTAACTACTAACCTGTGGGACTCTTAAGTCAATTACTCGAACTCAATACACCTCTGTTTTCCAGGAAGTAAAAATAAAATGATAATATTGAGTGTTGTTATAGGGATTGAATTAGAGAATGACTGTGAAATGATTTGCTTACCACAGTGGTGTAACAGAGATAACTCAGTAAGTTGCAGTCATTATGGTTCTCAGTGGCTGCTAGAGCTCAGGTCATCAGATTCACCCTCTGGGCATCAGGATAGAAAAAAGAATGAAGAGGAGCATGTCCTCTGACTCTAAGAAGTCCCATATGCGTACATCTATTGTGTCACATTGGTCATTACTTAATCATTTTTCAGGACGCTAGCCTATAAGGTGAAGGGTTTTGTTTGTCCGTTTTCAGGCAGCCATGCATATTCAGTTAAAAATTGGGAGATATAAGGATTCAGTAGAAATTCTGGAAGCAATATCAAATCAAGGGAATGTCAGGTATAAGAGGAGGTTATTATCTCCTATTTAAATTCCTGTGTCTCCAATACCAGACTTTCTTCACTCGAAAAACAGCTCCTCTAAAACCAAACTCACATTAACTTGTTTTTTATTTTGTATTAAGATCAACTCAAATCTCCCAAAACAGTACCTGTGACATCTTCTTCTCCTTCCTCTTTCTTATCCCCAGTTTCATTATGATGATGATAGTTATAGTGTTTTTAGTTTAATCTTCATTTAGCTCTCCTAACAAACCATGAATTAGGTATTATTCCTACTTGACAAATAAGAAAATAGAATGGGAAGTAACTCCCTCCTGGTCAGGCAGGGGAGCAGCCAGCCCACGTACTTGGTCCAAACACATTCTCTCAACCTTTGTGTTCCTTGGCTTTCCACACGTAATCGGTTTTTACATTTTGTTGACTTAACCTTAGCCAGGCCACATTGCTGTAGGTGAGTTCTTTTGGTTGCCAAGACTAAAGTAGTTAAGTTTGGGCACTAACTTGAGTCAGGGCTTGAGTCAGGCGCTCATCGCGAGTGGGATGAGGGAGTCACCTCCCCTGGAGAGAGAGTAGCCCAACCCTGCTTCCTGGGACAGACTCTTGTCAGTGATTTGAGGGATGGAAGCAGAAGCTAGCTGAGCACCAAACCTCACTTGAGGTAGATTCTTAATGTCACTTTGTCATTACTCCTGCCACCTAAGACATTTCTGCTAGATATTTACTGCTAAAGTTATCTTTTGCCAGGCTATCTGGCTTAACTTGTCTAGTTACCTTTCAAAAACATGAATCTGATAGCATCTTTCTTTCCTTTTGGTTGTCGTATGTGTGTATGTGTGTGTTTTTAACTGAAGTATAATTGATGTATAATATTACATTAGTTTCAGGTGTACAACATAAGCATTCAATATTCGTATATATTGCAAAATAATTACCACAGTAAGTCTGGTTACCATCCATCATCATAAATAGTTTCAAAACTCTTTTACTTGTGATGAGAACTTTTAAAATCTACTCTCTTAGGGGCGCCTGGGTGGCTCCGTTGGTTAAGCGTCAGACTCTTAGTTTCCGCTCAGGTCCAGATCTCATGGTTCATGAGACTCCGCGGTCCGCAGGTAGTCTGCTTGAAGATTCTCTCCCTCTGCCCTTGCTCCCGCTTGCGTGTGCATGCTTTCTCTCTCTCAAATAAATAAATTTTAAAAAATCTCTTGTCTTAGCAACTTTCAATTATATAATACTGTATCATTAACTATAGTCAGCATGCTGCACATCGCATTCCTAGGACTTCGTTATCTTACTACTGAAAGCATATGCCTTTTGATCCCCTGTGCCCCTTTTGCCCACCCCCAACCCTGCATCTGGCAACTACCAGGTATCCATGAACTCTTTTTTTTTGAAGAAGCCTCATAAGAGTGAGATCATATGGTGTTTATCTTTTTCTGACTCATTTCACTTAGCATAATGCCCTCCAGGTCTATCCGTGGTATTCTAGATGGCAAGATTTCTTTTTTTGTGGCTGCATAATATCCCATTGTATTTGTACACCATATTTTCTTTATCCATTCACCCATCAGTGGACACTTAGGTTGCTCTGCTGCCTTGGCTACTGTAGAAAATGCTGCAGTGGACACGGGGGATTGCATCTTTCTTTTGCTTCAAAACATTTGATTGCTCCACATTTCCTGGAAAATGACTTTCCTTTTTAACCCCATATTCTCATATCAGTGTTTACCATTCCCTCCTACTCACTATTTTCTAGACATTCCACATTACTTTCCTTTCTCTTCAAGTTTCATACTTTTTTACCCCCTTTCAAACATGGTGATCCAAATCTGGAATGTTCTTACCCCTCTTCTCCACATTATTGGGTTCTTGTTTATTCTTCAGGTCTCAGGCTGTATTAGTTATTCTTGTGTCCATGCACTTAAAGTTTTACAGACAAAGCTATTGTTGTTCTAATTATTTTATATTGTAATTACGTGCTTTTTTCTTTTTCTTTTTGCCTGTAAGTTAATAGTAGGGACTTTCCATGTCTGTTTTCCCCTACTCTGTTTCCTTAATCAAGCATGGTAGTGAGCACATAGTTCATGCTCAATAAATGTTTACTGAAGAATATGTATTCTGAAAGACCTAACTCTTGGAATATAGTGGAATAAGAGACTTGCTGGGATGTGTTATGTAACATTATGTTACATTTGCCCAATATAATGAAAAATACATTTGACTTTACTCCTTTGAGAAGGAAAAAGACTATGAAGCCATGCCGAAAATACAGGACACATATTAAGTCAAAAAAGTATATTTTTGAGATACCTTTTAACTGATTTGATATCTGCCTTATTTGGGAGATTGTATAGACTTAGGCAATAAAGAAATTATTTTTAACTTTTCAGTGTATAACATCAATATGTAAATGTATGATCAGCTTACAATAAATAATTTTAGAGTATTTGGTAATTTACAGTACCAGGGTGGACAGATTGGTGTTGAATTGGTGGTGAACGTAAATGAAACATGGCCCACACCATTAGGAGTTGCCCAAGTGGGGATCTTGTTTTGTTTTTTAGAAAGTGAGAGATGCCAAGTGGTAAAGATTTTGTCAATATTCTTTATCGTTGCACATTTGTGCAACTTCATTTACAAATAAAAATCAGATGCAGGTTGACAGCGCTGGAGTTGTTAGATTACTTGCAAGGGATGTGTGTGAATCAGGCACTCTGCGTCTCCTATCTGAGACGCTCAGAGGGCTTTGCGATTGTCAGAGCACAGTGCTCCTACAGAGAGCTACAGCCGTGCAGTGCCCTCAGGCTGACTTCTTTTGGAGATCTATTTACAAATGGGAAATTGGAGGAGTCTGAGTTTTGTAGCCAGAGGTAGAAACGTGGGTCTTGGCTCTGTGCAGTGCCTTTTGTAGAACTGATTAAGTTGTTTCTTTTATCCACAAGTGGTAGAATATGATTGGCTACGTGTGCATCTTGGGGGAGGATGGTGGTGGTGATGAAAGATAGAGGAAAGTCCAGCTCATGTAGAAATCATAATGGAGCCTGACGTCTATTAGGATTTGCCTGCGTATGTGTTCATTGGCTTTTTAAAATTTGTTTTTATTTGCCAAGGCAAAGGCATGGCAAGGCAAGAGGACATGCAAGGTCCAGTAGAGGCATGTCATATAATATGCTCAGCTCAGTCTTGGTTTCTTAACATTGTCGCTCCATGCTGTTGGTTCCCTCACTCATTCGGCACACGTTTATAAAAGTACCCAATTGGCGCAAGGCACATTGGGAATCTGAAGAGAAATGAAGCTGGGCACATCTTGAAGAGCAGGTAGGATAGTTTTCATAGGCAGCCATACTAAAAGATTCCTTAATCCTTTTCATCTTAGTGGGCATTTTCCAAGTTGTATGTTTCATTAATTAGGCAGTCAGGCATTTTATAACATTTTTGTCAGAGACTCAAGTAGCATGTCATACATTTTCTCTTGTTGCGTGTAGTAGTTTTCTCCAAAAGAGCAGACAAAAGTGTTTTTTCCCTCCTCGTTCTAACTTGGACTCTGAAACTTTGGTGTGCTAAAACTGTCAGGAAGACTGTGCCTATCCTGTCATCGCCAAACCTGACATTTCTGAAGATTATGCCAAATGTATTTTCTGACACATTTCAGTTGATTCAAGCTGAGAGGTACTTCTTATCTTTTGATTTGTCAGTCTACTGGCCTGAGGAATATAGCTACAGTCCCCAGGAATCATATGACGTGCGGAAGCTGAATCACTGTGTTCAAGTGCTGTCAATTAGTGTTTGGAAATGGAGGGGAAAAAAACCAGTGCATGAGAATGTCACAAGTTCATATAATGAATTTTGTTTAAAATGAATTTCATGCTCACACATTTTCATACCCATATGAAGTAACTGAAATGCGTCAAGATTTTATTTGAATTAGCACTGAAAGCTTTAAGTTTTCCTTCTGTAGTTTTTACTTGTTTAAGAGACAGAGGAAAATTTCTGGCAGGATTAAATATGAAATCTTTGGATTGCATGTGTATTATGCACATAAAGATATTGTACCTAAAATGGGCTTGGCACGTAGTAGGAGGTCAGCAAATCTATTTAATGAGTGAAGGAAGGATTGTGAGTAGGGTGCTGGAGGATATATATGTATTTTTTTCTTCTTGAAATTTTTAATCTAAATATTTAATATGTTCACTTATGTTAAATGGATGTTTTTCTTTATGGCAGAAAATTAAACTGTATTTTGTTTTCACTCGTATTTGAATTTCGCCAAACCCCAGCTGGGCTCTTTAGGGCTCTGCCTGCATTACGTGTCTCCAAGTCCTACTAGAGATGGTAGAAGAGAAGAATGGCACTAATTTTAGTAGTGATTTTCAATTCTTCTTCTTTACTTATGAACAAATGCAGACTCTTTGGGGACAAATTTGCCTTTATTGTGAATTTTTTTCCTTTCTCTTTTACTTTATTTGCCTCTTGTCCTTGTAAGGTCCAGAGCGGCAGATCACAGCTGGGCAAGTCGTGGTGCTGGGAGGTGACTCGGAACCGGCTTCTCTGATTAGGGGGTACACTTCCTCAAAGCAGAAAACCTATTTTACTGATTTCTAGCATTTCTCCCAGTTTGTGGTGCAGTGACCAGCATCTGGTTGGTACTGAACAAGTGTTTCTTAAATGGGACCTTAACCTTGATGTTTGAAGGAATAGGGAACCCTGCTCCAGATCTATTTTCTGCGTGTTTGTGTATGTATGTGTTTGTGAGAGAGAGAGAGAGGGATGGTCACTTTCTTGTGGGTTAAAATGTAATGGTATAGTAGGATAGGCAGTAGTGGTATCCACTGAGTTAGGGTGGATTTTCCCTGTGTATAAAGCTGGAGAGATGCAGTATGCAAAAGCCTTTTTAGATGTGGCTCTTGATAGTAGGAGGTCAGCAAATCTGTTTAATGAGTGAAGGAAGGATTGTACATAAAAGTACATTGGTGGTGGGTCAGAGTTTCCTCCACAGCACCATGGATGTGCCTTCTGCCCTTGGATGTTCCGATCAGGCAAAGGGGTAGAGATTGATCCCTTATTTGGCTCCTGGAGAGGAATGAAATTGTTAAGGTCTGGCTGTGCTCAGAGTCAAAAGTACCCAGACTCATCCAAATTAATATATATTTTTTTAATTTACATTTTGTTTGTTGAATAAAAAGAATTGTCCCCTAAAAGTTTTCTTAGTGGTATTTTCTAGAACCACAACTTGGAATGAATATAGTGGATCTTTACGTAAAGAAGCCTTTATTGGTGCAACTAACCGATCAACGTGTTCAGCTGTTTCTTAATTGGCAAGATACTTTCCATTTGTAACTGAAACATGGCTCTTTTCTTTCTTCCTTGTTTTAAAAAAATATATAAGCCTTGGAGCTTTTTCAGTTTTTTATTTTTGTTTTTTTCAAGAGAGTGTTTGTGGACTTTATTCATCTAGATCTCCTACACTGCATTAGCTCCCAGTTACCCACATGTGGTTTATTCAGCCTTGGGAATTATCTGCAGAAATTTGTCAAATCCCAGGCTGCTCTCTGCTTATCCTCATTTGTATGAATTATGTTAGTGTCATCAGTGTACCGCAGCCTAAACCAAGCATAGCTGGGAAGGCAAATCAACCCATCCCCTCTATATTATATTCTAAGGCAAAAGATTCATCATTTTTGTCAATCTTTTTCCCTTTGGGATCATTCTACCCGTTATTAACACTGTTGACTATGAATTATATGCGCTGTGATTAAAGATAAAACACCACATAATATGAAATCTTATAATTCACTTTAATTCTCCAGACTTTCTTAGTGAAATTAAATCCTTTGATTTGATCAAAGATGCTGTGTGGAAAGGTTGGATTGAACTTGGGTTATGGGTTTCAATATAATGCTTATTAAATCCAAACATAGTTTCTCTAATTACTTCTCTAACTCCTTACTTAAGTAAAACACTTGATCTGGAAGTGGCAAATAATTTGAAGAATGAGTTTTAAATGGAAAATTATTTGGGGCTTTAGCCACACTCTATCTTTCTTGTTCTATGTAAATAAGATAAGGTGTGTCCAGTTTCTGACCTATTTGGTGTAAAATTATCGCCTACGGCATCATTGGGGGGCATAGAAAAGATAGACGGAGACACCCCCCCCCCCCCTTGTGCTGATCATATCTCCAACAGACTGAGGTTACTGATCACAGGATGGAAGAGTTTTTAGTCGGATTTTAAGAGAAGTCAGCTTTTAGAGTGCAAGACAATTTTGGGGGTTGATTTTTTTTTTTTTTTCAGTCCGCTCTCTAGAAACCAGAGAGGAAAGGATGCATAATGGGATGCTGTACTTGTGCGTTTCGGCAAAGATCTAATCTTTTTGAATTCATTGCTTGTGAGTTATTATTTCTAATCACACGCTTGATTGACTCCAGCTAAATGACTGTCTGACTGCAAGGGCAGGGGTGTTAAATCCAAAACCATAAGTGAGCATTTTAACTGAAAATAGGGATCATCATGGAATGCCTTCTCAATCAGTTGTGCCTGACACCCCCCCCCCGAATGTATTTTTAAATAGAAGTTCTCTCGCATCCTCATGTAGGAATAGAGCATCACAGAGCATGATTGAGCTCCAAGGGGAAGATTGAAACCCTGGAGGGGATATCAAAATGGCAAAAACTAAGACTCCAGTGGTGCCACGATGAGTGTAGTTAATACGCCACGTTAGTCTGACAAGCCAGTCAGGTGCCCCTTAAAACTTGAGATTACCTTGTCATTTTCAAGATTAAAAAAAAAAAGGAAGAAAAAGAGGTTAGTGGTAATATTTTTTAGAAGCAAGACGACTATTTCTCTCAGTGCTTTTTTGCATGAAAATCCAGTAGATACCTGATTTTCTCTTGGCAGTTCACATAGGTATTTTTCAACATTAAAATAGTGTGGCTCTTAAATAATTTGTTTTCATTCAAAATAGAATAAGATAAAGTAAAATCCCATGTAGGAAAAAAAGCAGCAATGAAAGCTGAGCTGTTTTTCACATAAGCTTTCGTTTTGTTTTTCATATCACTTTTTTAAAAAAGTTGTTAGGGAGTTGTTTGAACATTTAAGTATATTGTTCATAATAGTATAACTTCCTAATGAGGTTTGTTGATTATATTTCTGGGATTTGTGCCTTTCTTGCTTTAGAATCACATAAATATTCAGTAGTTGCTTCTGGATTTTTGAGAGAGAATATTTACACAATTAGGGATCTTACAGGATCCCTTACAGGATGTGAATGTATTTATGTGGCTTTCCTGAAAGCTAAAATAACCATTGCTCTTACTAGAGAAAAGGTCCTTACCTAGAGTCAGCTGCAGGTACTCAAAGATCATGTGTGTGTGTGTGTTGCCTTCACAATAAGGTGGAATTATAAATGAACACATGATAAATGGTCTGAACACCCTTCTGCCTGGGAGAAAGCCGGGGAAAGCTGGTTTTCCACTATGGCTACCCTGTTTTTTTAATCAGTATATTTCAGTGGCAACTTAAAAAATAATGGCAGGTTTTACGGTAGCTAATTTCTATAGGATTTGAGCTTCTTTAAAACACTACCTGATTTTGTGAAACTGCTTGAAATTTTAACACTCTCCACATCACATTAATTTGTTAAATATCTGGTATATTATAGTTTGAAAATAAAATTTTTCTTTTATCTAACATCGCAAAGCTTCCATCTGGAAGACCCGTCCAGTGCTATCTCATGCCGAGGGAGGAGATTGAAGTGGCTGTGAATCAGTTCCAGCAAGAAGCGTTATCTGCATAATTAGCGCAGCGATGGTGCTGTGGGGGATGTGGATTACGTGTGTAAACTATACGGGGTGTGATAGTTGGGTGTTAATCTTTTTATGAAGGTCATTGGATGGCCAGTAGGAACAGGTGCTAGGATGACTATGAGTTCTCTAAGGATCAAAAGGTTAGATAAACTGCTTTTAGGATTTATGCAGGGTAGTGATTTTCATGTCAGTTTAATTACCCTTATGTTTTACAAGACTGTCAATCAGGGTGCCTTCGAAATCTTAAGGAATTGGAGGCCCTGAAAAATTTTGAAGTCTTTTCTGGTTGGCTTTATTTGATAATCATTCTTTTCATGATGACCTTAGTTGAAAGGAAGAGTTGTTAGGACTATAAGGCCTGCTTTCGTGTCAGAAGAAGATTTAATCAGGACTCTATCATCCAGTGAGAAAAATGCCTTTCATTCTCTTTTCATGTATTTGAAATTGCTTCGTGATTCAGGAATCTTTTATTGGGGTCATTACTTTGATTTTTAACTTAGCAATGTAACTCTCGAAATACTTTATGTAAATGATTTCATTCAAGGTGCAGTGTGTTTAAAAAGCTATCAATCAGGTGAAAATTGTTTTTAATTTATTTCACTGCAGAAGTATGATCTGTCAGGAAGAAATGGAGAGAGAACAGAAGTTCATACAGCAAGGGTCATGCTGTACCATCCAATCACCAATTTATAATGGATTTTCAGTGTTTTCTTCCTTTTTAGGAAACTTGAAACATCTTAAAGATTGTTTATTTTAATTTGGTCATAGTAATTACAGTGGCCACATTACAGTTAATAACTTGCATGCCATTTCTTCAACCCCAAAGGCATGAAAATAAAAGAAACTTACATGATATTAAAAAATACCCTCAGCAATTTTTCCAGGCCCGTTATTTTTATAAAACACTTGAGATTTTATTTCTGTTAGTGTGAGACACTTAGAAATGAGTAACTAGCAAATAAACTTAGTGATATAATTCAAGTTTACATTGCTCGGTTAACAAGATGAACAAAATCACAGCTTTTCCAAAGGTTTACCTTCATCTTTCTTTTTTTTTTTATTGTAAAAGAAAATGGTTGAAGTTATAGAGTTTCAAATCTTATCTTTAGTTTTTTGTGTGACTTTATCCCTGGAGATGATGGAGCAGATTTTGGTGTCTTCTGCCAAAACAGTGAGTCTTCCTGAAATTCATCTGGATACAGTTTGTTTTGCCCCCTGTTTTGCCCCTGAGTTTCTATGTCTGGAAAGTTATTTCCTTTAACTTTTATTCATCTAAGAGGATTCTGGGATCTTACTGCCGATTTTACAGTCTGGTAAACAGAAAATGTATTCTCATAGTGGCTCTCTTCCGTTCCCAGCAGTTCATTAAGTAGGCTTCCCCTGTATTAATAAAGTGAGTGACAGGAATATCACAACTAGGGCCTTTCTGTTGGAGAGTTGCTCACAGCTTTGTTCCAGATCTTCTCTGTATATTGCAGTGAGAGCTTCTCTTTGCATCGACCTGATGAAACAAAGGGCAGGCTCTCCTTGATAACTTTTTAATACTAATTCCGTATATTAGAATTACAACAGCTACCAAGTAGGTTTAAGGTACAATCAACGTAAATCTTTCAGATGAGCTTTTATTTATTTTTTTAAATTATATTTCAAAGTCTATTTTGAAAAGAGAATTTTCACGTTCTCGGCCAAATTTTTTTCTTACTTGGGGTACTGATGAATGCAGGTTCTGATGACATACAGGTTTTCCTGGTTGTAAGAGACCAGAGTCTATATATATAGTAAGATGGCCTAATTATTAGACATTCTTCAATGATTCATGTATTTTCCTAATTCTATACAATCTCATTAAGCGATTCTAATACCACTCATTATACATGAGATGGAAGTTGCAATTAAATGAGTTTTGTATTTACAATAAAGTTACTTCCTAAGAAACATCAGAAATGATTAAGAGAAATACAGTTCTAGTCTAATGACCTGAGAATAATTTCCATGAAGGTGCTTGTCTATAACATATGCCATAGCAAAGAATAGCTTGAAGTTCCCTACTGAATAGCGATATTAATGCAGATTTTATGTTGAAATTCTTTGTTAACCTCTGAGAATAGTAGATATATTTGAAGGATGCCCGTTAATCATCCCTAACTCCCCACTTCCTAACCTGTGTTAATGTTATGTGACTATGTTGTCAAAATTGTTGCCTAGCTGGTACAGAAGCAGTTCCCATTCAGTTTCTTTAAATGAAATTTAGCAGAGAAAATGATTTGAAATAACTACACCGTGCATGTTCATTTATTCCTTGGTTGCTGCTAAAATGCTTTTTGTTACTAATCAGGTTGAGGATGTAGATTCAGGCCGCATTTGACTAGCTAGATAAGTTCCTTCCCGAGGCTAAAAATGCCTGTCCCAGCCCTGACCTGCTCGCTCACCAGTATTTATCTTTGGAACCAGTTGGAAGATCAGTGTGACTACAGCAGCACAAACCCATATCCTCCTTGAAGAAAATAAAGAAGTTGTAAGCTTGTGCACCCTGAGCTGTTGTATTCACATCTCTACAATTAGAACCTAGAATCCTTAAAACAAGCCAACCAACCAACCAAACTCAAAGAAATAACCTTGATGTGTCTGTCAGTGAAATAGAAGAAAGACAGCCTAAGAAAGAAAGAAAGAAAGAAAGAAAGATAACCTAATATGTTCACATACAAAATTTGAATGATCATTGACGTGATCTCAACCTTCTTTTCCTACATTGTAGGCCAAGCATAAGTCAAAGGTCGAGCAAGTTGTTTTATTTTGTCTTCTGTGGAATTTTTATGCACTTAGGTTTTCATAGGTAACGCACGATTTAACAGCCAAAAAGCCTATGCTGATACAGCATTTGGTTCATTGTAGGTTATGATATCTGCTAACGTTTCATTTGTATTTACCGATTGAATATAAAACTATTTTAAACACTCCCTTTTTGTGATACGATTTTTGTAGCGTCTCCTTCAACTGTGGCATTTCCAGCTTGGTTTTTATGTCATTATTTCTGCCCGTGGACTCTGGTCTCCTCTGTGTGGTGGAGTGATAAAGCTGTGTTGCTAGGCAGAGTTCTGCCAGGCAGTTCATGCTGGGCTTCCTATCTGTCATTGCCCCACTTTCATGTTTCTGTGAGGATGGAAATGAGTGGAGACAGAATATCATTGGGAATAGGCACATAGTTAAGTGCCCAGGTCTCCTGCTTCTCCATTGAGTCATCACGAGTGTCTCTGAACAGCGCCAGGCGGTATTCTTGGCACGCGAGGCTCAGCGGGAATAACACTGAAATAGCAAAGATCGAAACCTGCGTTGCTGAAATATTCTCTGCTTGCTGTATGACCTTTTTTGGTCTTTCACCTCTGAATATGTGCCTATGTCGCAGTGCCGCTGTGGAAGGCTCAGGGCTCCCATAAAAAGTGCCAGGGAGAAGGCAGGAAAGATGTGAATAAAATGAGCAGTGGGTGACACAATTGTGTTCGTTTTTCTCAGCGTTTGTGGAATTTGTATCAGAAGCATGGGACACCATAAGCATTGAAAAAGAATCAAGAGATGATTCTGGTTTTTCAATAGCAAAATTTAAGAAAGGGTTGAAAAAAGAGACATCTGTGTGTGTGTGACGGTTCAATGATAGCACGACAATCCTGTGAGAGTAGGGTGTCCCCAAGTCGTCTGCGCTCATAAAGACAAGTATCGTGTTGTGTCTTAATGGTTGACAGAAATAACGCATTTGCTCTTTCACACAAAGGGTTTGGTTATAAGTATATATAAATTAACAAGATCTTGCAATTGAAGTACTATGTGTTTATTAGGCTCTTCAAAATGTCTGCCAGGCTGTGGAGCCTCATAAAGGGAGGTGGGTGCTGTGTGAAGCTGGTCTGCTCAGCGTTTCTCTGTAAATGCTCCTCTCATGATATCCCTGAAAACCTTCAATATTATAATAATGCTAATAAAAATGGAAAACTCTGAATTCTTTATAGATGCATAAAGAAGTGTAATTTCTCTGTGACCTGAATAACTCTTCAAATCGCTGCCCCGGCCCTTTGAAAGAAGGCAGCTCTACTCTGCTGCTTTGTGTTTCTTTGAACATCTTGCTATCTGACTATTTTAAGGATGGAAATAATAAAAGAGAATTTAACTCAGGGTTATACTTTGAAGGACAGGTGGGATTCCCTCCCGTCCCCCCTCCCGCCCCCGCCCTGCAGTTTTCCCCCTTCCCATTCTATTGAACATTGCTATCTAGCCTAGCTTCTTAAATGAGAGGTGATCTTGTTGATGAATAAAATTATATGATAATACAATTTTTCACTTATTCAGACTCTTCCACCTTTTGGTTTTGTCCCTTTGAGAATCGTAAATTGGATTTGTTATCGCGACCTTTCAAGAGTCACCGCTCAGTCATCCTATTTTAATCGCCGGCCGGCAGGGGCACGGTGGCTGGAGGAGTGCTAAGGTGGAAGGCAGGAGGGCTTGTCTGTTTGGAGGCTTTTGGCTTTGGGAAGCAGGTCAGTTTGGGGAGAAAGAATTCTAATGGTGATCCGTTCATTCCACCTAGTGCTGTTGATGGGATGATGGACACGGGGTGTGGCCTCTGGGCCCCGGGTGGGCCCCAGGGTGGCTTTGCTTCCCCCCGAGTGCACGGATCAGTGTCTGGGGCGCTGGCTGCGTTGTAAGCCGTCTCCTGCGTAGGACTTATTTTTCTCATTGTGACGTGGCTCTACTACTCTTGCCACTAATGTTAATAACCAGGGGAGAAAGATCAAAGGAGGCCAAGCCCGGGGAAAACGGGAGCACGGCCGCCTGGGCTGGCCTGGCAGACGGTTAGTTTTAATGACTAGTTTTATAGGTAATTTTAGTAATGACGGATTTCGGTTGTTGCCGAAACGAATGGAAATCATTGATAGTAAATTTTCATTGTTTTTGTTTCTTTGTGTGATACCGAATGCTGGCATAAAAACTGTGCGCAGCCATAAACAGTGACAAGCGACTGCATTTTATTAGAAATTTAGAGAGGACACCCTTTTAATTACACTGTGTAATTTTAGTTGGTCGCCTTCCAACTTCCTTCTTACTTAATTTAACAGCCACTTGATTATTTGAGATTTCTTTCTGTTATAAATGAGTGTAGCTGCATATAGATGTGTATGGAATGGATAAAATCCACGTTTCCCAGGAAGAAACATTACCCTCAGGATGCATAGTGTGCCGAAGACAGCCAGGCAGACTTGTAGTGCCCATTTACTGAGCAATCGCAATTAGAAAGCCCTGGCTAGGGTTAATTTAAAAAGCCTCGCGCCCTCCCCATTCTAGTGAAGTGTGCTGTTGGCTGGGAATTGGGACATTCACAGATACTGAAATCTTCGTTCAGCTTCTGGAATCAGCCGCGCCCAGATCGGCCTACTCATGGCCATCCTTAGCGCCATGGAGGAGGAGAGAAAGGCTGTGGCCACGCGGGGCTCTGTGGCCCCATCGTACGGGTAGGGCCAACCCGCCTGGAGGCATGGCTGTGTCTCACCCAGCAGGGGGGTAATGCCCAGCCAAGAGGTTGTAGTTGCCTCCCTTCCCAGTCCTCTGCTGAGAGCTGTGTTATGCTCTGTGTGTGCCGAAAGGCTGTGCTGGGCCTCAGAGCCTCCATCTCGTGCTCTAGGGAGCCCCTCGCTTGGGAATCGGGGACCCCGCAGCTCGTGGCCTCCTGGCACCGTGACATGCAGGGCACAAAGAGAACATTTGGCAAAGAGCATACTCAGCTGAAAGAGTCAGGCAGAAAGACCTGCGTGCATGGGACATAACAATTGAAAGTATGTCTGCATGAGCGAGAGGGAAGCCTAGGGTCTGAGCAGTGTATTTCTACCGTGAAGGAGGCTTAACATTTTAAATTGTGTATAAGGCTGGGGGGGCCACAGCCCGGGAGTCTGGCTTTGTTTTGTTGTATCAATGGTTAGATCGAGCCCCCTAATACGGTTGCTCCAGAGGGGCCGACAGTGTGAATCACGGAACGGGTGAGGCAATGCCGAGTGCTTTGGGGACTGGACTGGGAAGCACGTGTTCTCAGTGGCAAACAAGACACCTAGAGGCCAGCATCAGTCATTTAGTGTTTGAAGCCCTGGTTTCAGTGCAAGTTCCACATTTCCGTATCACAACTCCTGCTTTAGAATGAACTGTGGCCGCAGTGAGGTGCGTGTTGCCGGCCCTCTTCAGACAAGAACTGGGTTTGTGTTCCTTTTGGCTTTGCTGATGCCATTTTCCTCTTCTAGTGCTGAATTTTAAAAACTCAGTGAAATTTGTGAGCAGATGGCTAGTAGATGGCGTGGACCACAGGCTCTGACAGCTTCTCTGCGTTTTATTGTGAAGGTGGTAGCTTGGGTGGGGGGCAAGAGGGAGGAGTGTTAGGGAGATGAGTCCATGTTGAGGGTTGGAGCAGGTCTGGTCCAGGTCCTTTCATAGATGTGGGCCCCACATGGAAAGCAAGGTGAGGCTCTTTTTGACACAGAAGATTTATTTGTGTTTCACTTTCTTCTCTCCTGTGTCCTCACCCTGACTCTTCTCTTCAGCCTGCCCCCAACTTTGTTGCGAGGTGAAGAAAAATAAGATAAACTTTGAATTTTCAGCTGAAAAGCTATAAGTTCAGCTACCCAATATCATAGTCTCTGTCATGATGAGTATTGATTTAAAATGTAGCACCAGATTTTTTTCTTATTGCTTGTAATATAGGTTAGTAAAACTTGAAATCCATGGGGGAAGAAATCATTAGATTTTCAACATTTGTACATTATGGCCAGCAAGTAAAATAGACAGTTTTGTCTTAAAACAGTTTTTTTAAGATATTGATTAACTGGCCTCAAACTCTACTGCAAATGTTTGGAGATGGAGAAGAAATGCATGTGATACCATCTCTAGCAGATAGCGGGTGAGCCCACTCACTGTTTTATTTAAGTGTGTGTGAGCAGGCTTCCTTCCACAGGTGGGAGAATATTGTAGACCTCTCCCATAATTTATCCTCATGTGTCGAAATATGTTATTAGTCATAGTGGTCTGGTTCAGAGCTGTTTTCATTTGAACTTGTGGACAATCTCTTTTAGGACATAAACTTTATGTGGGCTTTCATGCAGTGGGAAATTTTTAACATTTTAAACATAGCTTTAAAACTCAGGGCTAATGACAAGGAGACTATATTCATAGTTTGGTCTCAAATTGGTATCTATTATTAATATAGTTATATTAGATTTCTTTACCTTTAAGAAAGATTAGAGAAACAAAGAAAAATATCAATCCACTGAGAATACAGATTTATGAAAGAAGAGGTAAGAAGTACTTAAATAAGAAACTGACAATGGAAAGAAAAAGCTTAGGACTTTTCCCACCATCAGCAAACTCCAGAAGAAACCCTTTCTTATTCATTGATCTGTAAAGTCTATATTTAAAGGACATTAAAGTGCACCGTGCCTGGGGGGAGGGGAAAAGGTGGGAACTTAATATTTATAGAGTGCCTACTATTGCTATGCAGTGATAGTCTTTGGTAGCCCTGCGATGCAGGAATTATCATCTTGATTTTATGGGAGGAGAAAACTGAGGTTTTGAAGATACTGTGTAACTTGCTAAAGCCATATAGCCATGTGTGGTTCAGGTAAAAAATTCTGCCACATGATCTGACTAGCTGTGTGTGTGTGTGTGTGTCTGTTGTACATGGATTTGTGTATCTATGATCAAGGTAGAGTAGCAGGGGCATTGAAGCATCAAAACAATTAAAAACAAAACCAAACAGGAAGATAGACAGATGGATGGATGAGAGGGAGGGAAGAAGGAATAAGTCTCCCTTTGTGAATCAAGTAGATTCATTTACTCATTCACCCAATGGGAAGAGAAAAGCTACTTTGAGAGTTAAGACCAACACTATGTTAGTCTGTTCTTTATTCTGCATTAAAGCTTTATGTGTACATGAATCATAGGAGCCAGAGAAAAGTCAATTTTGATGGATGTTCTTTATGTTATAGGTGGTAATACTGGAGTTTGGGAAAGTAAAAGGATTTTTTTAAAGTTAAGTATGATGTGGCTTAGTTGCATTAGACATTTGCAATAGCTATTTTTCTGAGTACGTGCAAGTGTTAGATTTGCTGTGTTTGAGTAGCTAGAGCATTGGGCAGAGGGCTTGCTTGTCATGCTGCGTTGATTTGCATCATGTGGGCTGTGTTGTTTACTATTCCCAAGTGTAGTCTTCTGCTGTTGTCTCTGTTTTTGATCACCTTCTCGCCTTGAAGTGACCTGAGTGATATTATATAGGAAACAGGAATTTTATTAAAATGGGAGTGATACTCCATCCCCTAGAATACCATTTTATTCAGTGCCAAGAGAAATAGAAATACTTCCCTTCCCCCTGCTTCCTCTCGGTTGCCCATATTGGCTTTACAAGGAGGGAAGAAAGCCCGTTATTGAGGACAATATTGAAGGGAAGAGAGGTCAGGGCAGGCAGGGGAAAGGGAGGTTCTTGTAAGAACAATACATTCTTTGTGTTATTTTAAATAGTATGCGACATTAATTCTCAGTTAAAGCCGAAAGTCAAAGCCTCTTGAAATATGTATGGATCAACAGAACCACTTTTGCACCCAAGAAAGGGGAAAGGTGCTGGCAGTAAGCCATATTGAAATCTGGGGCTGAGAATTTGAAGGTGGATTTGGGGGGGCCAGTGCAAAGGTCACAACAGCAACAGGATGTACCGTTTGCAGACTGGTAGGTCAGCCCTAAATCTCTCCTTAGCTCAGGTTTATTGCTTCTATAGGGTTTCTCTAAGTTATCACGACTGCTATCTGCTAGTGCAATTTTCTGCTGTATTACTGTATTTAGATAAGAGAGGATTTTGAAAAATTATCAAATAAAGGTTTATAGCAGTTTACCTCATTCTCCTGGCAGGTAACTTTTGTCTGTAACAGACTGAGTTATGGTCTCCGGCCTCATGGACAGGGTACAGTCAAGAGAGCTGATCCTCTCCATTGGGTCATACACATGCTTTCCTTCCTAATACCCATAAGAGGCTTTAGGGTAGAAGGAGAAGAATATAAACACAGAAACCACATCCTAACAGCTGTCTCTAGTTAGCTGTTTTTCCCCCTAGCTTTTAAATCTTGAAGCGGCACCTAATTTGTCCCACATGGCTTTCCTCCCAGTGGAGCTGCTGTCCCTTTCCCTGCTGCCCTGTTTGAGCGAAAGCAAACAGTTAGGAAGAATCAACTAGTTCTACCAGTTTTAGGTTCACTGTCATTGGGTGGCTGGTTTGCAGGTGCCCATGAATGGGAAGGAGATCCCATCTTGTAGATTGGAAGAGACTTACAACAAAGTCTGAACCCACGTTGGTGCCAGTCGACCTACCAAAATATCCCTCAATTAAGCACTCCATGAAATTAGTTGGCCAAATAAATTAGACTGTGAGCCACTGAGTGGACTACTGTGATTTGAGTCGATACGTGGTTTTGGCCTAGGATGACATATCCGAATTATCTAGAGTGTTTAAAAAATTCACACACATACCCAACTCCTTCCCTTATGTTCGTCTTCTATTTTAACAAGCCTGGGAGTGAGGAGTGTAGACTTAAACAGATTTGTGTTCCAATATGTCTTCATGGGAAGTGGGTTTCAACTTGTACTATTATATTCATTTTTTAAAGTTCTAGATTATTTTGTGTGTGTGCAATTTATTCATATTTCCATTCTCTCTCCCATGCTATTTTTTTTTTTTTTTTAATACAGTGAGGCCAAAAACAGATGCTTCTAGGGCAGGCAGAATACTGAATTAAGCTATTTCCTTCACTGAAACTAGTGTTCTGTTTCTCTCTTCCAGCTCCTATTTATTTCTTATGGCTGCTGAGAAGTAAGACATGAAACTCACATAGCCGATGGCTTTTTCTTGTGACTTTTAAAAAACGAAATTAGTGGAGTTTTAAAAAAAATTAAGTTAGTGACAGAGAACAGTCCTTCTCTTATATTTAGCTCTCGAATAATGACTTCCTCAAGATTTACTGATTATCTGAATTTTATTGCGTATATGCAGAATGCTACTGGTTCATGTCCTCTGAGATGAGAGAAATGTGTGTACTTCACCTTGAAGGAGGAGTACCTGAATTAGTCCATATGGAATCACCTTGTCCTGACGATTTTGCTAAAGAACTGATAGTCTTTTTTGTAAAGGAAGGAATAAACCGATCACAGCTTCCTTTAAAAGGTCATTGTCTCTTGCAAAGTAGATTAGCTCACTTTGTTCCTTGAGCAGGAACCATGCCGCAGCTCTGTAAAACTCTACATACGAAGTAAATTTCTGCTATCATTTTGGTTGCTCCTGTAAAAGAAATTTCATGCCTCCCAGTTTTCACTTGCTAGTGTTAAGTCATAACTCCGCATGGGTAGAGTGGCGGGACGACAAGAATGGGGTCGATGGTGGGCTTCCCCTTTTAACATTGCTCTGCATTTTACCAAGCCTGGGGAACGTGTCTAAAAACACTGATGACAAATTTGGTGATTTAATATTTTTGATGTTGTTGAGGCCAGTAGTTAGTAGGTGAGTCACGGCAGTAATTGAAATGACTAGCTTGCATTTTATGGAAGTAAATGGTTGAAACGGAACATTTCCTTTGGTTTGTGTATGGTGCGGAATGAGAGCGCTGTTCTCCCGAGGTCTGGCCTATTAATCTCTGTTAACTCTAAGTCCTCATGTAACAGAGGCCGTGATTTATCCTGTTGCTTCGAAAAGCCTGTAAATTTATGTGGATGTGAGGGATAAAAATTGCCTTGATGTTTTCTTGAAGAATCATAATTAATTCTGTGTCTTCTTTTCCTCCTAAGCTAAAAATGGAATTGGTGCGGGTGGGGGTTGGGGTTCCACCAAAAAGAGGAGTGACTCTTAGATACACCTGAACTACAACCTTCCTTATAGTAACTGATTCATCTAGAGTATTCAGGAAAGAGAAGTTCTGCCTAAATCTGCTTAATCCTTTAAACAATGAAATGGTTATAACTGCTCTCATTGCGAATGGTTCTAAAATGTCACAGTCATTCCCAGACGTGGTCCTGTAGAGTATGGTGAGTTTTCTCAATGAATCAGGACTTTAAGAACACCAGTTAAGAACACCAGTTACTGAACTCTTTGGTAATATTGGAATGCACTTGGGAGCCTTTGAGGTCTGTAGGTTTAGCCTGACTTTTTAATGATTTTTCCCAGATGGCTGGTTCTCTTGCCTCCTGCCAATGTCTAGGGCTCTGTAACTCCAAAGCCCACAGCTTCTGGTCACTGTGCTCTTCTAATTAGTTCTTTTTTCTTTCTTTCTTTTTGCTCCCTTTTGATAATTTCTATTCTCCTCTGCCACTTTTAACTACTGGGAGCTTGTTCTTACTTCCAGAATCCCAGGTTGGGTTTTCTTTCCTTTCTCTGTTTATAATCTGGGAGCAGTTTGAGGATAAGAATTACCAGATAAGAATTACCATGTAATTAAGCCAGATTATTAGTCCTATCCCCACCCTGGGAGGTGTTTGGTGAGGAGGAAGAGCAGGGCTCACCACTTTCCCGATAAATAGAGTATATGAGCTTTGTAATGGCCGTGTTCATTCAGTTTAAATGTTCCTATGTTTTGTTTCTGATGTTTTGGGTTTCATGACTAAATTTTGACCCCCAAATAAGAAGCAATTCCACTTTCCCTTCTAAAAGGCTCCAATTTCTGTCCTTGCCCGACAGTCTCTTGGCCTTTTCTCTTTCTTGGAATGGTGATCTGTGAGGACCGTGCATCCACATACATTAACAGGATGGCATAGAAGTAATGAAGCCCCCAATCCAGCCCATTAGCCCCTCCACAATATTTGGAATTACGAACATTTAAGAAAAAGCCGGGTTTTCGATAGTTAAGTCAAGTGTCTGTCGATTTTCCAAATTTAACTCCTGTATTAAATACAGACTGAAAGGTCTCCTCATATTGAATATGTCTTCGCTTTGAATTCTGTTAATAATGTGCGCATTTCCTGAGTGATCATAAATTCTCATTCCTTCTTTGCTTCTTTTGAGCTCACATCTCTTTCCCAAGATTAACTGGAGTGTTAAATTCAGAGTAATGCTCATTGTAAGTATTCAGTAAATTAAGGAAATTTAAATACATGCATTAAGGCTAGAAAGCAAAAAATAATTAGTTCCCGGAAAGCTGTGAATGACTCTATCCACACATGTAGGTTTTTGAGAAAACATCGAATGTGTTTAATGAGTGTTTTGGCATGCAGGGTTTATCACTTCAGTGAGTTATCTCCACGAGGTCACAGCCTCAGGACTCCAGGTTAGCCCCACACGTTATCTCAGTATTTTTCCTCGTGGTTTCTATAAAGGTATTAACCAAAAGTAAAAGAAGAAGACGTGAAAATGTCACGTTAAAGAGCTTAGAGCATCTGGCATAGTGTGTAGCAACTAGTTACATGCACAGTTCAGGCACTGTCCCTTAGGAAAGGCTTTTAATGTCAGTTGTGGGCAATCTTTTCTATAGTTAAGTCTTATGGACTCTTCTTTAAAAAGATGATCACTGCCTTATCCTCCTAATCAGCTGAGAAGCTTTTCTTGTTCTTTTGCAGTTGCCTTGAGATTAAACGATAGGGGTTTCCTAACCTTGTGAACTTTTTGTATACTTGATTCATTTCGGTTGATTTTTCGGAGTGGCATTTAGTTCTTCAGTCCTGAGAAGATGGGGCAGCCCGAAGCGATAGTGAGCAGACACCGGTAGGGAATTACCTTGTGCTCCTCTAATGCTGTGCTTTGTGGTTTATGCTATTTCCCTTTCAGATTTCCCCTCTATCCAGCCTGCCATGGGACTAACAGCTGAGATAGAGGAGGGTGGGATTGCATTGTGAGGTTTTTGCTTGCCATCAGGGCCAAAAGATTATGGACAAAGATTTTCTCCGTTGGATTATACTACAAATGATCCTTCCTTCTAGTAGTAATATATTGTGAATGTATTTCCTGTAAAACAATCTAAAGCTTTTTAGAAGTTAATTTTAGATTCAACCTGAACCTCCTTGAGGGGCAATGAGTTCTCTAACTTTGCCACATACTTTATAAAGACTACTTGCTTTCATTTCTCATATTGACCAGGTTTGAAGGTAATACGAACTTGATCACTACTTTTCTCACCTTGCATTCCTGTAGACAAAGGGATTCTAACCTTTGTAGGTGTTGGTGGCCTCTCCCTATCTTGATCACCATTAGATCTCTCCTCTGAATTGTCTCGAGCTCTTCGGATGGTAGGATCCAGATTCAAGATGGAATACGAGGTGTGAGTGTACTTTAGGTTTGTACTTTAAGAGGGAAACATTTTAGTAACTGAGCTGATTCCCTCAGGTTATTGTTGGCCTTTGGGCTACAGCAGTATATGGGGTTGTAATCTTCAGTGAATAGTCACCTAGTGGTCAGCAGTTCCTCTTCTTGTGCTATAACTGACGCCTTGTAGCCCGCTGATCATCCTCCAAGTGTAATTTATATTCATTTCCCTTAAATGCATGCCATTACAGTTGCCCACATCTCAGTTCCGTGCCACTGTTCTGTCTCTTCACATAGCCCTGTGAAATCTTACTGCAATTCATCTCTTGTCAAGTTGGCGTTCATTTCCCTTTTGTCACCTTCAAACCTTGGCGGAAATTCACTTCCTCTGGGAAGGAGCCTGTGATTAACCCTGACTGACACTGATCACTCATACTCATCATCGGGATGACCAGGGACTTCAGCATCCAAATTCCTCTGTCATTCGGGGTCTTGTTGTAATTATTTCTTGAGTCTGTCTACTTCATATTCCTTTTTACTGAATTTGGAAGGGATTCAAGAGATTGGGGAGAGTCCTGAAGGGAAGCTGCTGCTTTGGACTGTAGCAGATCTTTTCAGGTTTATACCAGGTATGTTCCTAGAGGTAGCTGTCTGCCATTGAGCGGCAGACCCTGGGAGATGCATTTCTGCAAATGAGAGCTCTCACTGGAGTCTTATAGCAAAGTCACTCCAGTAAGATTTTTCCTGGAAACATACATTGGCAATTACCCTTCTGTCCTCACCGAATCTCCAACGTCTTGTCATGTGCTCCATAGGTAGCTACTTTTCATTAAATATCTGATAAGTCCTTCTAGGCTGCTGTGCTATTTACAATTGCTACATATTGTCAAAATTTTTCTATCAGTTTCTAGAATAAAATATTCTTTTATTTTATATCGTCAATTAAATCTTCAATAAAAAATTTTTTATTGAAGTATAGTTTGACTATCAATTTCTAATTATCCATAGAGCTTCTATTTTATTTTACTTTTTAATGGTTAATACAGTCAGGAGGTTCAAAAATCAACATGACATAAAAAAATGATATGTATTGAAAAGTCTTGCCTTCCACTGCTATCTTCATTCCCCTGTTCCCACTATCCCCTATAGAGAATTTCTTTTATTAGTTTTTCAAATATTCTATTTTTGTGCAAATAGTACAAGCACATCCAAATATCTATTTTGAAAATCCCCACATTCTTCCTCAAAGCATTTTATATTCAGAGCATATTATATACTCTGTTCTGTACCTTGCTTTTTAAATTGGAGTTCTTTCTATATCAGTACTAAGAAAACTTCCTCATTATTCTTTATAACTTCATATCATTTTATTGTGTAGGTGTGCTACAGTTTATTTAGGTAGTCTCTAGTGATGGACCCTTGGGTTGTTTGCTGTATTTTGCTATATAAGTAGTGCTGTAGTGAATAACCTTGTACACACATCATTTCAAATATATACCTGTTGATTTTTATCCCGTTTCCTTGCCTGTTTCCTTGTAGACCTTGTAAGCCACTGTTAAACTGAGTAAGCATGATGTTTTTATCTGCTTTAATATATCCACAATACTTCCTGACCAGGGATACAATGTCTTGGACTGTAGGATGCCTCCAATCCAGACTTCTTGTGGTTTCATTTGAGGCTTAGTTCTGGCCTCTTTGGGCATCTTTAACTCAGTAAATTGAACTAAAAGACTGAATATAATTCAGAAGTATTCCATATTCAAATGTATTAAAAGAGTTCAACTTTGTGGTATTTTGCCATACAAGGGAATATTAAAACATTTTAATTAGATTGTTGGCTACTTTAAAGAAAAAAACCCCCTGAAAAATGTCCTATTGTAGTTTAAGAGTTGAGAATTTAACTGAATGAGCAGCAAATTAGAGTTATGGGTATAATGGCCAGACAGGTTCATAATTCTGATTCTGAGTTCTGACTGTAAACTTTCCAAGTGGATAATTCTGTTCAATTCTCCAGTTTTTCTTTTTTTCCTGTATTTCCCATCACATCTGATTTTACACAAAGAGTCTGTGGTCCATAATGAATCTTGATTTTTTTCTATATTTAAAGCATAACTAGTCTTTTCCCAAAATTTAATTTCCATCATTCATGGAGGAATTCAGTTTCTTGCTTATCATCCATTCCTTTGGAGTATTTACTCTCCCACTCCGTTTGGTATCAGAGCCAGTCATTGTGGATAAGATGTTAAAAATAATGCAGAACCCTGGGCAGAATTCCAGGTAAGGAAAATGACTTACGTCCTCTCATTCCTCACCTGTAAAATGTAAACTAACGCCGTGTCTCTCCCCCATGCTGTTGAGAGGTAGGTAGTGATGAAGCTTGTAAAGTACCTTGCATGGTGTCCCGACGTGTGCTAGGCGGTCATTAAATAGTAGAAATGGCGGATGTTCTCCATTATCTCCTACATATGTTATTTTGCGAATTTCTATTGTTGAGGACTCTTAAGAGTTCTTGTAAACGGTTGAATAAATTATTTGAATGGTCTTTAATGATGTTCTCATTCAAAAATAGGAAAATGACTATGGAAGTTGTTAGAGATCTGGGTTAGCACGAACAATCATTTGTTCTCTGCAGTTTGTTTAATATTTCTCCATTTTGCTGGCAGTTCATTAGGAATTCTGTTGGGGGATGCACTTCTATCAGCACATTATCAGTAGCTGAAGAATTTTCAGTTTTCTGCTCACTCAGTGGTTGTAAAAATTGAATATATATCGTTTCCCCTTTATCATGTTGAAAATCTCTGGTTCATGGTCTGTTGAAATTCATCTTGTTATATTCAAAATGCATCTCCTGGAAGCAGCAACAATGCACAAGGCTTGAGTACACTTAATTCTCAGTGTTTTTGTTTCAGTTCCTTTTCTACACTTCTAACTTGGAGATATTTTGTTTTAATCTTCTCTTCCCCCTCTTCTCTAGCCAAGTTTTTTGTTTGTGAAAAGTAATATTTTTCCAAGCTATATTCTGTGTGATACAATATGGCTGTGTTTCAAGATGTTCTTCAGCTCTTGCATCCAGCTACTGATTCAGTTCTCTGAAAAAACTAGATGATGTTTGTGGTGATGGGTCAGTGCCAGTGGAAGGAAATAATTTTGCGGAAGATGAATCCATTTCCAAGTAATGTTGGCTGAGTTGAAGCTTACATTGGAATTTGTTAGGCTGTTTGATAGAAACCAAATTTGACCAAGATGAGGCTATATACGTTATTCGCCTTTGCCTGCTCATATATACCTTATGCTGTGTGTGTGTGTGTGTTGTGTGTGTATGGTATATAATTTCATTTTGATAGTTAATTTTAGCTTTTAAAAAGATTAAAATAGTAGCTTTTACTTCTCTCAGTGAATTCTTTTTTGGTTGGTGTTTTAAAAAAACATTTTAAATCAAATTAGATTTAAATCAATGAGCTGTTTTCTAAAATAATTTTTGTGTGCCTGGCTATTTAACTTCTCTCATTTAATCATTGCACCTGTCTTGAAAGAAGTATTATTAACCTCAATTTACAGGGGAGGAAATAAGCTCAGAGAAGTTAAGTAATTTATTCAAGGCCACCCAGTTAAATAAGTAGCAGACCTAGATCTTGGGTCTTGGAGTCCTAGGGTTTTGATCTACCTGATCCAATTTTTGATTTTTTTTTTTCTTTTTTGTCTTTTTAGTGAATTGACAGTGAGAGTTCACTTTAGGACTTACTTTTGTTGATTTTCCCAGAAAATAAAGTCTCAGTGGTGACAGAAATAGAATCCCCAGTATTTTGCCCTTGTCTACTTTGGACAAGAAATTTTGGAGGAGTGTGGACAAAGCCTGCTAATTCCATATAACTCCTATTGCTTGAGAGATAAATGTCAGATTTACAAATTGAATAACTTCTCAAACATTTTGAGGCCAAAGATCAATTGGGCTTTCTTCCAAATCACCACAATTATTATTGATAATTAATAAAAAAGGAAAGACACTTGTTTTCACTTTCGACTAAGAAAATTACATTTTCTTCTAACCCAGTAGCTATAAGTAAAATTGTAGCTTTTCTCCTTACCCTTGAATTTTATTTCTCTATCTTGTTTTGACAAGCAGTGATAGAAAGCAGGAAGTATTTTTTTCCTAGACAACTTAAGAAAAATAAATATTTGGAGCCTTTTGATTATCACCTGGTAGGAACAGAAGTCTTTTTGTTGATCACTGTCTAGCAATGCAAGTGCCTTTTTTCCCCACTTTTACTCTTTAAGGTTTACATATCATTTTCTGTCAATAGGTATCATTTATTGAATATGCATGTTCCAGACACTTTGAAGTACTTATTTGACCCCCATTTTAGAGATCAGAGAATGGAGGGTTGGAAGGTTTAATTATCTTGCCTGTGGCACACCGCTGGCAGCAGCAAAGCTGGGGATGAAATCTCAGTTTGTCCAATTCGGAATCTTGTGCTTTTAATCCCTTCGCTGTGGTGTTGACACTGAGTGGGGTGGGTGTTACTTATGGCTTTGGAGGGAGGCCACCCGGAGGTGATAAAGTTTTATAATTTCTGAGAAATTACAAACTTGAGTTCATAGTAAATTAAGTTTATCTTTCCCTTTCTCAGCTTCCCAAAAGTGAGTTATTGCTTCTTTTTCTGTAAAGGATATTTATTGAATAATGAATTTAAAAGGGTACATGACAATATATAACAACTGGGCTCCGTGTTAATGGTATTTTTAAGCTTTATATGATAGGGTGAGGTGGTGTTAATTACTGGGGTTTGATACAGGCTTATATTAAACATAGTCATTTCATAATGAGGCCCCAGTCATATAGTGAGTGCCTTTATTAAATTGTACAGAGAAATTCCTTGGTGTAAGGTATGACTGACTTTACTTTCTCTTAGGAAGACAGATTAATATTTTTCACTGTTAATTAGGTTCCATCTGCTCCTCCTGCCTTCCACTCTAAAGGTTATACTTATTACCATATTCACAAACCAACCCAACTGTGTAATCGAAGCTAAAAAAAAAATTTAAACCAACAGTTCAATCTTGGTTTTTATAATGTACTTTCTTGGCTACTATACAGGGGGACCAATGATTCCACTTCCTTCTTCCTCCCTATTTTCTTTTCCATTTTGTTTCTTCCTGTCATCCAGCCATATGCCACAAATTACACAAAATTAAACTAACTGATATGAGACACAGTAATAAGAGAAGTGACCCACCCGCTCCCTGCCATGTTGGCTAGAAGGCTCCTTTAGTATCCAGGTCATGAAAATGAGCAGTGGGAAAGGCCTAAATGTCATCTGTATTTGGGAATAATGAATCGTATTCCATTCTTTTCTGTTTTCCTAATTTCAAGCCAAGTGCCTCAGCACCTACAGCCTAGCACGGGGACTGCCATTTGCCGAGGCCTGCCACAGGGCATGTCTGTGGAACGCTGTGTGAGGGGGAGGATGAGAAAATGGTTGGAAGAAAGCAGGCCCTGACTTTGTAGCTAAAAATATGAATAAATGAAGTTCCATACCGCAAATTGAGTAAAATTTGATGATAGGGGATTACTGGAACATTTTATTAACTTGGGTTTTGCTTTAAAAAATTAACTTTTGAAAAAAATTGAATCTCTGAGCTTATGTCTAAGGGTTTGGCTTGTGGATGGTGGTGATTACAGCAGCTGGCACAGATATCCAAACCCCTTGCTGTCACACCCTGCCGGGACCGTGCTCATTTTTAACTCTCCTCCTGCCTGGCCTGCCTTCCTACTTTCCCTCACTTGGCCCCGTGCCTCTCTCTACCGCCACCAGATAACCCTTCTTTTTACCCCTCATTGTAAGCCTGGGGTAGCTTTGATGACTCATCCAATTACAACATTATTTAGAAAGTAATTACCAATGTGTCAGCACACATAATCTTTAACAGTGCACCTCACCTTCTGAATTGGTCTCCGATAAAAACCTCACAGCCTTCGAGACCCATCATGGATGCTGCCATCTTCAAGATAGACGAAGCAGGTTGTATCAATGACGCAAATAGACCCAAGCTTACAGAGCTATCTGGAAAAAAAAAAAGGATTTCTTTTTTCCAATTCGAGTTTAATTGTTCAGAGAGCCAGTAAGGAAAAGCAATGGGAAGACAAGTGCATACCTTGTTTTGTTTTATCTCTTTTACTAATCCAATAGCCATTTTATTAGAAGCAAGTATTTTCCAGGAGTCAGAAGAGAATTCCAGCTTAGCAGCTTTAGAGGAACCTGGGTTATAAAGAACAGAAGGAGTTTCAAGTGGAAAGAGCTGGGTCAGGAGAGGCATTTGATCTGAGCTGGCATGGGAGACCCAGGGTAGATTTGTAACTACTTGGTGGGGGAGGGGGGCCTTTTCTAATAACATCCCATGTTTTCCTCTGTCTTTTTCTTTTGAGTTAGCAGTTCCTTTCCGGTTCTGTTGCCTTTTTCACTTCAGCCATCCAAGATCTGTGGTTCTCAATTCTAGCTGCACATTCAGACCCTCCTTGGGGAGAGGGGAGCGAGTGCTAGGACCCCACCCTTAGAGAGTCTGATTCAGTTGGAGTCAGGTGAGGCCTGAGTGTTGGTGGTTGTAAAAGCTCCCCAGGTGTTTCTAATGTGCCGCCAGAATTGAGAACCTCTGCTGCGGAGGTTTAAAAATCTCTGACGAAACAGGGCATGCCTGAAGAACCATGGGGTAGGCTGGACTTGAAGTCAAAAGCCGCGCAGGCTCCCCATCGTGGTCTTGGCGTTATCGACAGAATTAGAGTAATCAAGCAGATTGGCTGGAACTCTCGTCTTCTTCCAGAGAGGACAGATTTGTTCTCCCGATGTACAGCCACGGAAGGGCTCAAGGAGGAAGTCTGGCCCTGTGCTCGGAAGGCGCTGCCTCCTGGAAACAGCCTGGCCTTGTTTTCACCGTCCCGGATGGGCGACTGATGGCGCGGAGTGCAGGTAATGGCCGTAGTGGTAGTGATGAGTATCTTCTCCCAACCGTGGGTTCACTCAGCCGCTCTCAGAGCGGTTTCCAAACAGGTGCTAGTGTACTTCCTCGGACAGCAAACTATCACACAAGGAATTAGGAGCATGAACAGACATCCCGTGCCACAACTTCCAGAGGTTGGTTTCTCACATCCCTTTTAATATTTTTCGCCGCTGCTTTTGTGAAACATGAAATTTGACAGATTGTACTTCCTTGATGTTTTCTCATGGCTACTCAGAAAAATGAGTCAAAAGAAGCGTGGGTTTTTCCTGTTTCTGCGATGGCTGGTGAGTTCGGCCTTGTTCACAGAAAAAAATGGCAGAGAGCCCCCTGGCTTGTCATTTCGGTGGGGAAGTTAGGCAGTGTGTTGGTTCGGGTAGTCCAGATTTCACGTCGCCTCCCTCTCTGTGTGCAGCTCCCCCAGTGTGTACTGCTCGTGGATGCGGACTCATTCGTGTTGGAGGGGTTCTATCCCAACTCTGGGGGCCTCTCCATCTAACAGGGTCCTGCTGGGGATGGGCCTGTCTCTGCAGCTCTCGGATAGTAGTGTTCTGACTGGGGTCTGGTGCTCCCTTAACCAGCATGGAGGAAGTTTAACGCCATCTGAAAGAAATCATATTGTCGGCCTGCCTCATTTCCTCCTACATCCAGACCAGCAAACGGGTTTGGGTACGGTCAGCTTTACAGATGAAAAGAACGAGAGATTCCTAGAGTATTTAAAGCCTGTCTGTGTTACAAATAACTAGGCAGTGTTGGGTTTAGCTTTCCTCAAGAATGAGGGCTGTGTTTGCATCCGTGAACAGACTTCTTGGTCAAATTTGGGTCCTGAATGTGTGCTGGGATTTAGTGGAGTTTGAATATCAGTGGAACTGAAGTTTCTTCTGTTAAAACTCTTTTCTAAGTGTTGGAGACCACTTTGAAAGTATACTTTAATACTTATGTCGCATTGAAAGTGGAAAAAGTACCTGCTTTGATAAATAGACTGGAATGTATTTTGGGCTGGTCTGCGCTGCTGTTTTTAAAGTTTAATTCTTCATCGACTCATTCATTCAATAGATCTTTATTAAGCACTTGCCATGTGTTAAACTTCTTGATCTCAATATGGTGTTTCAAACTCAAATGCCAATAAAGGCCAAGTGGGTGATACAAAGAAGTGATGAAGATAGGGTGCTGTGGAAAGAAATGGGGACTGTCATCATCTGGAGAGGACAGGCCCTACCTCAAGGGGCAGCTGCTATTCAGCTCTGCCACTGGGCATGAATATTAATCAGTATTGCCAGATGTTACCATATTTTTATGGGAAACTAGTAATCTAGATTTTTAGGTTAATTCAATACTGACTTTCAAGTCTTGACTCAAAAAAACCAAAACAAAACCAACAAAACTGTGCCAGCCAAGTAAAGCATGTGTGTAGGCTGAGGACTTTTTGTGACCTCTGGTCCTTGTAGCTCTGTCCCTACTCCCCATTCTACTTCAAGCACATGGGAACTATTTGAACAGGGTAGCTTATTTTTAAATATAATCTCAACACTGAGAATTGCATGTTAAGTAATTAAAAATCATTGAAACAACAGATGGTAATAAAATATGTACAATGATAGATTCACTCCACACAGGCACTCCCCTCTTGACCCACCCACACAACTGTTACAATTTTTGTATTAAGAACCAAACTGGTTACAAGCGTGTGTGATTATTGGTGTGGAAAATGCTCATAAATATGGGCACATAAACTATCCGAAAGACTATCTATCTAAACGAGTTCTGGTCACATTATTTCTCAAAACAATTTCGGAAAGCAGTTGTGGTGGCTGTGAGCTGGGCCCAGCCTTCTGGCCCTGGAACATGTGAGGTTCTTGTCTTACGCCAGTGACTTCAGATCTCCAATCGCTGACATTTGACACAAAACTATAAATTCTCCTCCCTTGGGATGGACTTCTTTTGGAAGCATTTCAAGAATGTCATTCTCCTAAGGTTGTGGTTTAGAGGGTAGAGTTTAGAGTTCTAGGAAGGGGCCACCAGTCCAAACAGAAGAGGAATTAGGCCTGTTGCTTTTAGCATTTTTATGAAGATCTGTGTAGCCTTCCTTAGTTATTTACACTTAACCTCTTAATACTTTAGTAGAAGGCATTCTTGTACAGGTGAGGAAACCAAGATATGGAAGCCTGATTTGTCTCTCCAAGATCTCTGTCTCCAAGGAGATCCCCAGTTAACATCCTTAAGGCATTTCTGGGCCACTTCACCTGGGGCTCCCTCCTGTTGGAGCCGACTGTCAAGCTGATATGTGTAACCTGGGGTGTGCGGAGCTGTGAACTCTAAGGAAACAGGTCTGGAAGAATGAGTGGCTATATTCCCAGGTTTTATATAAATACTGGTCGGTCATATATTTGCATAAGACAAGGAAATAGAGCCATTCATCATCAAGAGAAGGCAGGACATTGAAGAAATTCCTTTTCTGGCAGGGTTTATAAAGGGAGAAATTTAGGAATCAGGAACTATAAGCAAAGAGGGAAGAACCCAAGTCACTTTGCAAGGGGTAAAGTTCAGGCCAGCAGATGCCTTAGTACCTAAGCCAATTCTTTCCCAGAAGAAACCCCTCTGTTCTTTTGGAATCAACATTAATCACTTAGGTAGAAAGTAAACAAAGAGTGTTAAAGGGTGATCTCTTTTGGACTTTGTTATTTTATCATCTTAAAAAAAAAAGACACAAGCCTATGGCCTCATTTTTATTTCAAGTCCCATTTAGAATATGTTCCACTTACCTAGCTTTTTACGTCTTTGCTGAAGTTCTATGTAGTTTAACTTCATTTCGCAATTTTAAAATATTTACTATGGGAAACAGTATTCTCTTTACCGGTGTGTATGTTTTTTTTTTATAATTTTTCATTTTTTTTGGAGGCTGCTTAACTCACTGGGATATTAGCAGGGCCCTTGATGATATCTTTCCCCTACTATGTGTTTTAGATCTTTCAGTCGCTTTGCTGTTTACAGTCTGAATAGAAGGCAATCTGGGAATTAAACTCAGGTGAGAGCTCCTTGTTCAAGCAGTTTCAGGCTTAGTCTATAAGAAAGTGAAATCTGTTGCTTCTATTTAGAGTTGGTGGCTATCTGTGGACTCTGTTCATTTGTCCTGCCCCTCCTTGTCACGCACATCTCATTGGGGTACGTGTGCCCAAACTCATGACCATCTGCAGATTCCTTTTTGAGAGTGCCCTCTCTGCCTCACATTTGCAGCCTCTTGAAACGGCAAGTCTGGAGGCTGTCTCGAGGCGAGGTTTCACTCTTCCCATGCCACCTACTTGGTAGCGGCTTTGTAAAAACTGTCAATAATGTCAGTGCCAGGGACTGTTGGAAATCTTTGTCAGAGCAAGTTGAGGACCCTTGGTACCTTTCAGAGAAGCCGGAGTGGTGTGCAGGCTTTTCACTTTGCACTGCAGCCAGAGCACCTGTTCAGTGAGAGGAATCAGCTAAATTACTAGACGTAATTGATGTTTGTGCAAAACATAGAACATTTGTTTTTCTCTCCTTGTGGTTAATGCTCAGCTTGATAATTTAAATGAGGCTTTTCCCTCTCTCTTCCCATCTCTCTCTACATTCTATTACACATATTTTTTTCCCTTTAGCTTTTATCTCCTGGGCACTAACAGTTGTTAAATGTGTCTTGTGGAGGATAATATATTTAGGAAACCATTTCCATTCAAGATTGTAATGCTACCTGGCCTCTTTCTACAACCCAAGCAATGAAGTGCAGATATGATAGTTATCTTCCCCAAATTGAGTCATTTTCAAGTGTATGCACGTAATATATAGGTTTTAATAATCTCTCTGCTATAGAGCGTAAACTGGTCTATGGACAAGGACAGCCTGATGTAACTCGCTCTCCTGTAAACATGGCTTGAGCGGAATCAGCCAATTTCAAGGCAGATTAGTGTCAGTGCAGAGAGACCAGGATAAATAGGTGACGAACATCACTTGAAGAAAAGACAAATCATGAGATTCTTTTCCAGGACATGAGGATACAGTTGAGGTGACCGGGACTCAACTGCCCCCTGTTGTAACTGGAGCAACATGCCAGAAGGCCTAGCGGCTGCCTCAATGCTTTGTTTTTAATGAAAATAAAAATCTGGTTGCTTTAAAGGCTCATTGTGACCACAGAAGCAGCAAGTAGAATTTGAACGCTCTTCCCAAAGGGGGCTTGTTTGACTAATTTCTTGCCAACTCATATTTTTAAATGAGTTCCAGCAGGAGCCAAGGAAGAAGGTCACTGGAGTGTTGAACTTCATCGTTGCCCCGTGTTAGGTAGCCCTCGTGGTTTGTCCACTTCTGTTGACTTTGTCTTGTGCGCGTTGGTCTGCAGCCTGATGCCTGGCGCCATGGGGCCTGTGGTCATGAGTTTACTGTCTTCTCTCAGCATCTCCTGCTGCCTACACTGTCTTTCTGGTTGTTAGAGCGTGGCCACCCCAAAAGAGAGGCACAGTCCTCCTATCTTAAAACGGCAGGTGGCAAAGACCAGGAAAAAAACAGATGGCAGAGTGGTATAGAGCATAAACACTGCTAATAGACAGTTTCAAGTGTAGATGCTTGATTTTCATACCTCTAAAAACCTTACAGATTATTTCTGCTACCTTTCTCCCCTCCCCTCCCCCCCCACCCCCCCTCAGCACATAACTAGGTCAAGAAGTCTTCTGAGAGTCCTGAAATAACTTTCAGGTTTCTTTGGAGGCCAAGAGGCTTCTACTTTGACGACTTCCGTAATTTTCCATAGAAAGGAGGAGATGAGGACAGGCAGAGAAGAGGAAGCAACTGCATGATTTGGTTAAGCATGTTATCAAGCATTTGTTTCAAACGTGTGAATCATTTACATGGCTATTGAATGCTGTTAGGATTTTACTTAGAAAATTAATCCATGTCCCCTAATTTTCCCCTGCCTTCCACATTTTGGTGAGAGACAGGTGAAAATAAACGTGATTGCTAAGAGATTTGGTATATCCATCTAATCTACATTGACAATACAGCTCTGAAAATGTTCTGCAAGAAATAATCTGGTCGATCCTTCCATGTCCGATTTCACCTAGTCATCTCTGAAAGGCAGTTGTTAACTCTTAAAATTATTTTTCCAGAATTAGAGACTCTGCAGTGTTCTTTGGTAATGCACTGATATGGTTAAAAGCTAAAAACTTCTAAAGACAAATTTGTCTCTAATTTGGTAATATAAATTCTTCCCGTAAAATACCTAAGTTTGCAAGGAGTGCTCTAGCTTCCCTCTCTGAACCAAGAGGCTTCACTTTATGGAGTCGATGTGTTCCTTTAAGATTGGTGCAGTTCTAGGGGCACCTGGGTGGCTCAGTGGGTTAAAGCCTCTGCCTTCAGCTCAGGTCATGATCTCAGGGTCCTGGGATCGAGCCCCTGCATCAGGCTCTCTGCTCAGCGGGGAGCCTGCTTCCCCCTCTCTCTCTGCCTGCCTCTCTGCCTACTTGTGATCTCTCTCCTCTCTGTCAAATAAATAAATAAAATCTTAAAAAAAAAAAAAAGATTGGTGCACTTCTATAAATACAAGGCCATTGGAGCTATTTTCCCATTGAATTGGATCGTAAAATTGAAAACCACCTTTAAACCACTCCATACATTTAAGATGTATACATTAATGGATACTAATTATTTGGGGGAGAGGGGCGGTAAAAATAGTCATCAATTAACCACACTCTAGGGATGCCTGGAATACAGGCACACTGGGTACGTTCTCGTGGGTCTAGATGCATGGGTAGAGCACTGTGTCCTACATTTTTACATTCTATTCATGGTTCTAAGCCCTTCCTCAATCTCAGGCTTTTAGCTGTTCTTTCTAAAGACTATTTATGTGGTCTGCTATTTCATTTTACTCAATAGCCCTAATTAGGGCTGGAGATGTATTTGTTTACCATCTTTTGTTTAGTTCTTTATAGGAAAGGTTAGCTTGCTTTTCCTGATTTCTAGGTATGAGGTGCCTTTAAAAGCCATTACTGTGAGCGATTATTTCCATAATTGCAGATCGTTATGTAGTGAATTTTATTTAGGCAGGCTCTATTCTTAATTAAGCGTGATTGAATAAAACAAAAATCCCTGAATTCGAGCAATTCCATGAATCAGCCAAAAAAATTCAGAAACAAAAGGAAACACTGTAAACATAGTATTTTTTCAGTCCAATGGCATGAGAAGTCACATTTAAAAAAACCGTACCCACTCCAGCATTAGTTTGATGGGGATTTTTATGTCAGTCTGATTTTTCTCTTTGAGTGATCTGCTTTCCATGGGAGTCTTCATTTCAGCAGTTGTACTTTACCACGCTACCCAAAGCGTTAAACATACCAGTGAACTAAAGTGCCCTCAAAATGTAATTTCATTTTATGCCATATAATATCTTTCACTGATTTATCACCATCCAGATGTTCTTACGCGACTTAACTTGTAGCCATAGATCTGAAATATTTAGGGCTAGTTTGTGCTATGGGCACGTTCTCAACTTCTCTCATGGAGAAGAGAATTATCTATTTCATATTTGGGGAATTGATTTGATTTTAAAGGATTTGCTAACTCAGTAAAATCTGTGCCTCCCCCCGTAGTTTCTTTCATCTGTCTTGGGTAGTGGATGTAATATCAGGTCTGGGGTCATTGTTTGATTCATCCCAGGTTTGTTATGAAACTGTTTTGTATTTACAATTGTCAGGTACAAAAAAGATGCTCTTCGCAGATTTTTTTCTTTTACATATGTCCTGACACTATTTAGAATTTATCCGTACCCTAACTGGGTGACTAAACTACTGTTCTTCATTTTGAAAGAATTGATATTTCCAGATCCCAAACTGCTTTCCTACTTACCTTGAACTAGCTGTTGCTATTAGAACTGGGAAGATGCGTGCCTGGGTGGCTCAGTGGGTCAAGCATCTGCCTTTGGCTCAAGTCATGATCCCAGGGTCTTGGGATCAAGCCCTGCGTTGGGCTCCCGGCTCCGTGGGGAGTCTGCTTCTCCCTCTCCCTTTGCCCCTCACTCTGCTTGTGCTCTCTCTCTCATTCAAATAAACAAATAAAATAAAATAAAAAGAAACAGGAAGAAATTAAGGGTATGAGGAGAACAATTTTTACCCTCTGTATGTCACAATGGGAATGAGCCAGCTGCTTGGGTTCCTGTCAGAGAGACCTTGACTTTCATATTTTATGGAAGTTAACTTAGAATTTCCATTCACTAGTCCATATTATAGGTGAGAATCAGGAAATTGTACCCACTACCTATTGCCATGGATATTGTGTGAAGCTGTTCTTCAAATCCTATCCCATTTTTGTCCACATTCATTGGAGGCTGACTTCCTCCTAAACCAGGGAATATTCTTTATCTGACCTGCTTTTTTTCCCCACAGTAGGATAAGTAAAAGACTTGCTGCTATGACGAGCATTCTGAGCACTTTCTCACCATTACCAGTACCACCTGTGTTCTGCCTCACAGTCACTGAGTGCCTTTAATGTGTCAAACTCCTCCTTATGTTCTTCATGTGGAGCCTCCTAGTATTCTAGCGGTAACTTCGTTGATTCATTCTGTAAATATTGAGTACCTATTAGATACTAGGAAATTCACATGAGGTCCTGTAGCTAGCAAGCAAAAGCAACATTGAAAATTGATAAGTTGCTTATCAGCAGTAAGTATTAGCAAATGCTCTCAGTTGGGAAGGAAAATAAATCAGATATTAATTGTGCCCATTAAATGGCTAAGTTTCATACTACAAGAGGAGAGACTGGCAATGTTCAGAAGGTGATGAAAGACTCCTTATATTTGAATTAAAAATATTCAGTTATTGCATTTAAATGTTACTAATTCTTAAATAATTTAGGGAATATATAAATCTCAGGGAAAATGGTGCAGCCAGCCACCTGGACTGTGCCTCGGTTGTGCTCCTTTTACTAAAAGGAATGAATTCTAGACCGCCAGCTTAGCTGTAAGGACAACAAAAAGGGAGTGGTTCATTTTCAGTGAGGCCGACTCCCTGGTGTTTAGAGGCCATGGGTTTAGGAGAACATGGTGACTCCTGGATTCCAGTCACCTCGAAAGTTTGAGGTTGCTGCAGAAAACAACTCCAGCCGTGTTCTTGGCTTACTGCCCAGTTCATTGGTCTCTTAAGGACAGAGTTCTGTTTTGTAGACTTCCCAAGGGGATTCTGATTGGGTCTGTGGGGAAAATCCTAATATTCCCAGAGCAGCCTCGAACTCTGTAGTATTCCCAGGGAACTAATTGGAACCTTGGGGAATGTTTGCATGTGGTCATTCCCTAGAGATGTGTGACTCCTCACGGACATTGAGGCTGCCTGGATCCATGGTGAACTCTGTTCTGGAACCGGGCCCGTGATCACCTGTCTTCCGAGGTGGAGATTACGTGTGTGGTTCAGTAGTCCTCAGATGATCAGTCTGTATTTGACCTGCGTATATCATGCCTGCTTTGCTGTATCTTCCAGAGTTGGTGGTTAAAGGAATGCAAATACCCAATTTATCTCTGCCTTATTGAGTCATCAAATAAAAGACATACTTCATTCTAATTAGAAAAGAACTGTCTTCTCTCAAATATAGTTCTTGTTGGTAATAAGCAGTTTCCGTGTCTATCAAATAAGGTAGAAACTGATTTTCCATGGTGTGCTGAGGTCCTACTTAGAGTTCGTTTTTCTCGCTTGTATCCATTCTGCCTTTGCTCTCCAGCCCTGGTATGACCCATGCTGGCCTTCAGGGAATAGGTGCTCTTAAGGGGCCATCCTACAGCGTGCCCTCCCTGTTCTTCACAAGCAACAAGCATTTCCATCAAAGCGCTCATTCATTGGAAAGACATCTGAAGAAGCAAGTTCACTCTTTAATGTGAAATTATATCCTCATATTCCCATTGCTTTGCCAATGCCTAGTACATAGTTGTGCACAATTATTATTTTTATATCCAAATTATTGTTTCATCAAAATGTGATATTTTCATATTTCCTTGTTTAGGTACTTAAGATGAATCAGCATTTTGACCAAATTAATTATTTCTACTTCATTTTGAGTTTTGAACCTAGTCAAATTTATTTGGACATTTTCTTAGGCTGCTACATTTTAGGGGCAAGGAGCACTCTTAGGACAAGGAGTACTAATTCGCCTTAAGCTAGCTTCTCACTTTTTCTCAGAAAATACTTAGTTATGAGACCCTTGGATTTTTGCTTAGCTGAATTTTAAAGGATTAAAATATTTGTCCTGGTTATTTATTACTAGTTCATATATATATGTATATATATATGTTATATACATAACCTTTTTAAACTTTAGATGTCCTGTTGTTTTCCTATAGGGAGAGAATTAAAATTTTTGATCAGGGAAACTTAGGACTCCTGTTATTTTAACCTTTAAGCCATAAGGAATCCTACTAACTAGATTATAGTTATTTACAGCTG
Source organism: Potos flavus (assembly GCA_028534135.1). Classification (NCBI taxonomy): domain Eukaryota; kingdom Metazoa; phylum Chordata; class Mammalia; order Carnivora; family Procyonidae; genus Potos; species Potos flavus. The sequence continues at coordinate 70,913,483 of CM052895.1, read as the reverse complement.
TTTCCTTGAAAAGCTAATCTTCTATTCATCTGTTGTTCAAGATGGAATGTGGAATTTATTGACATTGATCTGGGTGGAGAATAGAAGAGGAGAGCAACAGAAAGAGAGGAAAAAGAGAATGAGGTCACTTATTTTCACTTGTATGTTTTTTGTGTAAGATCTTCCTAAATTTCTTAGAAATCATGCTTGGTTTCATTCGCATTTATTCATTCTTGGGGGCTAGATGAAGATTAAAAAAAAAATTAAAAATGAACTCAACTATGTGAACAATAAAGGGGGAGTCACTTATATATTCCCAAATATTATACTCTAGGGCCCGTAGCAGAATTCAGTGGAAAATTACTAGATTGAGCAACACCAAAACATTTTTGGCTTAACTTTCTAAACTGGTGAAAGATATGTAATATACAAGCCTTGAAGTCTTCAGAAGGCGCATATTCTGCTCTCCAAACATTTATTAAGTCACTTACTATCTGTAACATTCTGTTTTACATATGCTAAAGTGAACAAAATAATCCTGGTCCCAGATGAACTTAAATTCCTGTGCAGATATGTCGAAGGATTTATAAATACTACCAGTTTTAAAATACCACTTCAGCCCACCAATATCTGCTCTATGCCAGGTTGGGTACCAGGTAGATGCTTGGGCAGGTCAACAGCACATAACACTATACTAATTAAAAGGTGAAAACGGACTTGTAAGTGAGACACTAGGACTCTGAGAGAGCTATGACCAGTCTATCTTTGTAAAAGTCTTCAGTGTGTCTTTTCCACACTCCTCTTCTACTTGTAAAGGATAACTTTTTACTCCCATACTTCACGTGAGACGTCGGGGCCACCAGGGTTGTCCAGGTACATGCAGAAAGTGATTCTTTCTCTCCCTTTCTTCGAAGAGACACGGTTTGATGTGCTTTCCATCTCTGATTCCCTTTCACTTGTTGGCATTGACCTTGACTGACAGACGTGATCTAAGGAGAACCCACCACACGCCACGGACATCCTTTTCTGAATATCGAGCAAAGATGTTTCGGCTGCTACAATGATCCAAAGAGTTCTGGTTCTCACGAGGCCCGGGGACAACCAGTTTGTCTCTTAAGATATAAAAGGATCTGTTTTCCCTGCGCTGGGGACCTCAACTCGACTCTCTGCTCCTATTTACACACGGAGGCAGGCAGCTGTACCAGTGGAACGTGAGTCTAAATCACAGGGTGTTAGAACATATGAGACTTGAATGTGGCAACTGTTATTGTCTGCGGTAGTGAACTGTCTGGGGAAATTCAATCCCAGCCCTGGGCCCGGCGGTGGACGCTCCTGCAGCACCAGGTCACCGATGTGGATGGCTTTGGAACTTAAGTTTAAACAGTTTTCGTTGGAACTGAAGTAGAATTCCGTCCTGCAGCTTAATCAGATATTCAAGGTGCTCTTGACTAGTGGAATGTTTTACTGTTTTTGGCTGTTACCATCCCTAAAGGCACAGTGTGTCTCCACTGCTCTGTGTTATTTCTTCATGGGTCTCCAGGGTAAAGGACCAGGATAATGAATAATCTCTCAGGATCATATCACAGAGGGAATGAAACTTTAGCAGGTGGGGAAAGAGGTAGACTAAATTATTTCTAAAGTCTCTTTCAGTACTGTCTATGAAATGGCTTACCCTGCGTTCCTTTGTTCCAAGGTGAAAAATGTGATGTCCTGGAAGCGATTAATGGAATTTTGGCAGATGAGCGTGCTGGGGAGGAAGGAGCTGGGCCTGAGTTACATGGGCTGGCTGGCTCTCTTGTTCACAGCCTGAATTGCTCAATTTTAGCTGGATCTTGCTATAACTGTAATAAGATCTATTTTGTACACAGACGCCCATCTTAAAAATGTCTTGTTTGAAGTCATTTTCCAGTTTTACCCCAGAGCCCAAATTTATGGTAAAAATTATTCTCAATATACTAGCTCAGTGCTGAGATTAGGAAATTCCCTAGGCTTTCTTTTTTTTTTCTTTCCCCCCCCCCACATGCTGATTTTAAGGTCAAATATTTCTACTATTTGGAAGGCAACAAATTGACCTAAACAGCCATGCTTTTGGGTGTACAAAGCTAGTGGAATGGTACAAAATACATGTATGCTTCTCTGTCCGGCTCTCTATCTCTCGTTTTTCCGGGAAAGAGTATGAATCCTGTCTGCCTTTTCACCTTGAGGTTGCTTACCCCAATTTTTCATCATTTCAGATAATCACGAAACAGAAGATCTCTGCAAGGGAAATAAATAGCACAAAGAAAATGAGTCTAAGGTATAGACTCTGCTCTCATGCAAATATCCTTAATTTTTAAATTCAAATACAGAATTTGGTGTATTATCACACTTCTCTCTAAATGGAACACTCCTCATGGTGTTCATGTGGTCTCGTCAGAGATTTAACTTGTAGAATTAAGTGTTTTCAATTGCAGCGGCAGTTGGTAACTGAAAGGAGCTCTTTAAATTGTAATTTCTGTGTAGCTATATCGACTTGTCAAGTACCTTCAGAAGTGTGATTATGCGGTCCTCTAACACACCTTTCCGAGGGGCTGAGTTATTGTTCAAGTCCTCATCAAAGGCCTATAAAATCAGCCTTGAAGGTCCAGGAAACGCTATGGACAACGGCAAACTGTTCAGAGATTTATGGATAAAGAATTTTATTATAAATATTCTGAGTTGTGGCTGATTAAACATTCCATTTCTTCTATAGTTAAACTACTGTAAACAACGGGGGAGAGTTGGATTGACTAATAAGTGAAATCGCTGAGTGACACAAAGGTCAGAATCATAGCTCAGCGGTTAAGGCAGAGCTTGTAGAAAGTTCTGGATGAATCACACACAGCCTCTTTGGTGGGCGAAAGCCCTTTAACTGAACAATTAATTTATGCTGCATTTTTTTCTCGAACTGAAATTACCAAGTCCTATTTCTGATTTCTGTTAAGGAGGGGCAGGGGAGACTGCCACTATTATTTATGACTTTTAAATTTTTTTCTATTCTGCATAGAATGATTTTATTTAAGGATGGTATTTTGCTTTTTTATTTTATTTGTTTATTTTTCTTAAGACCAGCTCACATAGAGTATAGCATTCTTGGGGCGTCTTGTGCCTTGTGTGGGTCTAAAGAGGACACAGTGGCGTAGAAACCAAAAGAATTCAGCAGCAGACCTGAGTTGGAATGCTGGTTCAGCCACTAGCTATTTAACCTTGGGCAATAATAATGATTATGGTAATAGCCACTATTTATTACTTTTCGGTGTCAGGCTCTTTGCATACATTTTATCTAATTCTCTTAGCCGGGGAAGGTTGTACCTTGTTCTGTCTCTGTAGTTGCTTAATGGAGGAGCCAGAATTCCAATCCAGCTGTGTTTGTCTCTAAAATGCATGTTCTTTCTTCTGTATCAAGATTACTGAAGCATTTTGCAGCGCAATATCCGCAAAGATAAAATAGCGAGGATGTTAATACTTGTGGAATTGTTGGGTAAAGAGGTTATGTAGAGTTCACTGCATCCAGGAGGCTCCCAGAAAGTGGCAGTTGTGATCAGAGCCACAGTATGATTTACGGAGCCCCAAGCACTTATGTCTTTGTGGGTCTGTTCCTTCATTTAATAAAAAAAAAAAAATTACAAATTCTATCTTAAGACTGTGTTGATATAAAGATGAGTATAATCAAAACTGGATTTTATTCATTTTTTTCCTTTTATTTTGAAAGAAATTAAAACATGGTGTGGGCCCTAGGCACTGGGCCTACTGTGCCCAATTATAAGTCGGCCGATAGCCTCAGGCCAATGGCTTTTTCTTTTGTGGATCATGTTGCCGTTCTGTCCGTGCCCTGAAATGTGAATTCTGCTCCGCAAGTGTGTATGGGTGAGTGTGTGTATTTGCCGGGAACGAAAATCTGTCATTGTTGGCATTAGCCGGACAGATGTTCTCAACAATGGATGCTTATAAGGATGGCTCTTGACTGATTAGTCTGGCTTAGGCCATTTATCATGTATTTTTTCTGGTATTTGACATATCTTAGAACTTTCAGACCACTTGTATTCATATTGAAACTTATTTATGGAAAGGTCTGGAGTAGTTTCTCACTTTTTTTTTTTTTTCCCCTCTACTGATAAGACCTGGCAGCTGGTTTTGGCCTCGTGTGGACCCCTCTGGGTCCTCTCTGGATCGGAAACAGGTTTCCAGAGCAGCTTCTTCTTGCCTGGTACTGCTCAAATCCACAACCAAAAACTGATTCTAATCAGCATTTCTCAATAATGAGAAAGAAACTCATGGTTACTTCAGACTCTGTGGATTTGTGCCCAGTCTGTGTGCACAACAAGTTTGACTCCTAACTAGTTTAATGACTTGGTGTTTTGGCTGCTTTGGCTCACAGACCTCTCTGGGAGAGGTCTTCTTTTGCATCTTCTCAACACCTAAGGATTTAATAAATTCTTGTCGATTGCATGAAGGAATGAGGGGCTGGCAAAGAACAAGTCAGTTATGTCAAAGGTGCCAAATGGATTGTGTTTAGACTCAGTCCATTAAAAAACCAGCCCTTTGGGTAAGGCCTCTACTCTCTCTCCAAAGTTCAGAATTTGAGGGAGACCTCTTATAATCTCATCAGGATCCAGGCTGTGTTCTTTGATCAGTTAAGGGAAGAAATACCAACTGTCAGGCATAACCCAAGATTTTGGGAAGCCTTCCACAGCCATGTCTGAACCCCAGTGCTCCAAAAAGGTTTTATCCCTCCTGTGGATGGCAGACAATATGCTTGCCGATGCAGCCAGTGATATAATTAAACTTTTGACCACATGCATGACTTTAAGCGAAAAAGTGGCTAAAGCTCTGTGTCTAACGTGATTGAAGGATGGAATCCGATGCTGAGGCTCTCCCAACTAATCTCTCCTTTCAGAGTTCTCTAGAAACAGCCCTTCTGGGGGTCCAGAGTTTACAATAAGACCCTTTTTATACTTAAAATGTCAGCCGAACACTAAGACCAGCTCTTCCCGATACACGAAAGGGTAAGCCTGTCCATTCTTCCCTCTTGACATTTGGTCTAATTCCATCTCAGATAAGTGGGTGTGGGATGTAATCCAGCTGGAGTGGGGCATCCTAAAATTTCCCCATTGTGGTGTGCCATTTGGATCTAACCCTTATCGTTAAAACTTCACTGGGTTTTCTCTATCTGAAAGGAGAACATAGCTCTTCTTTTCTTGGCCCACAGCAATAGCTGATATTTAGATTTCATAGGAACTATGAAATGTTGCTCATAGACAAAACAGCCCAGCCGAGAAACTGACTTCATCTGGGAATGGCAGATTTCCCGTTTTCCCAGGCTCCTTTCTCAAGCAATTTTTGAGTTTTACGTTCACAATCGACTTGCTTCAGAGTGACCAGGTGGCCAGAGTGCCTCTGAAAACCCCCTCAGGGCCTGAGGAAATCTGTATTGGCATTTATGTTAGTCATTTTGCAGGTGAAAGGTACTCTGATTTCCATTTCACAATGTGATCAGCTGCCAGCCAAGGGTGAAAAAACTGGTGCAACTGGCCACTGGATCTATTTGAACTAAGAGTGAAATATACATACTCGGTATTCTGGTAAAATTCTCTGACTAATGCTTAGATAGAGGGGCAGGTTGAAACAGGGTTCTGTGTTTTAGACCGGAGATAACCCCGGAATGTGAACCTACGGAGTGAGGAAGTTGAGTGCGCCGTGACATAACTATCACATAGGGGATCAGAGGAAGGGTTTCATCCCGCTTAAGTATTGTACAATCCAAGCAGTTCTCCTAAGGTTCTGAAGGAAGGAGGCTTAGCATTCTGGGGGGTTAAATAACTGTAAGGCAAGTTTCTCTGGTCATGTTCCCTCATCTTCGTGAACCAAAGAACTTGGAGATGAACAGCTTTATGAGCGCCTTTAAGAAAAACCACTGTTGTATTTTCCTATCTCTCAAGTCTACCCCAACCTGATAGGTAAACAGATTGTTCACTGATAGAGTCATCTATACAGCCTTTATTTTCATGGGTAAGCTTATGATCAGGACAATATCTGAATTAGTCTTTTCTAGGACAATTGAAAGAAATGTCAGTGTAGTTCCTGATGATGTATTTTTAATGTAATTCTTTTGTATTTGGCATGATTCAAAATTGATTTTATGAATACGGCTGCAGATTAACCTTTCTGTAACAGGCTGGAAAAAATGATCACTTGAAAACATAGTGCCCCCTAATAGCATTCTTTGTAGCAATCAGAGATAATCTGCTTGTGTGCAGTCAAGTTATTAGCTCATTTCCTTAAGCCGTTTCCTAAACTTGTTATCTGATTGCCGGGATGGTCCCACTTATTGGATTGAGGGATAGTTCCTTTAGTGGATGTAACTTTTCTCAGTTAAAAAGAATATGATACCACAGAAATGGACATTCTGTTACAGTACTGTAGAAAGAATAGGAGACTAGAAAATATTCTTGGAAAACAACCCATTTTGTACCGTGCAATGCTTTTGGACAACTACATGTCTGTTTGAGACGAGTTCTGGGCTGTTGTCATTTTGGGCAGGTATTCTTGGGTGAGTGTTTAACACGATCATTTAAGTTACTGTTTGCCTGGCATTTCTTCGTTAAGGAAATGAGGCAGTTTGCAGAAAAGATATTAAATCTCTTCTTTTTATTGCCTTGGAGATTTCCACAAAAACTTTTATTTCTGGGGACCGCTAAGTGTATTTGCTATCGGCAAATGCTGATGTTCTCTTAACTAAATGATTTTGGAAACCGGTAGAAGTAGGTCATGCTAAATAGGCAGAATCCTAGACCTGTGTCTTTTTCCTTTTTGATCTCTCCTTCCCTGATACGTTGAATTTTTACTACAACTTTTAATTTCTTTGGTCCGGTTTTCCTGGTGGGCTGCAAAGTCCTTGAGGGTAGGGACCGTGTGCTGTATTACTCGTTTGCATTGTGCAAATTAGGTCTAAAATAGTGTTTTATAGTTTTCAGGATCTCAGAGATCATGACTCACTTGCATGGGGAAAGAAAAATCCAGCAAAATTTACCACATTTCACCAACTTATGAAAATATTAATAGAAATAACAAACTCTACCTAACAAAGTATCTCTAACATTTTATGAACTAATGGGTAAAAAGAAGTCTGCATATCTTCAAAAGGTTCCTAGGAAACAGTTTTTTTTCCCTTCAAAAAATACAGTGTGTGTCCCAGGGACCTCAGAACAAGCCAGACCTTCTGGGGGGGGGGGGTGGTATCTAGTTAGCTTTGTGCATTTTAAATGCAGCTGAATGTTCTTAAACATTTTACTGGGGTCAGTCTGTTTATAAAATATGGTATTTTTCCTGATTCTTCAAGATCCCTTCCTATCTGCTGGGGGAATTTCTTAAAGATTAAGGGCTGGTTTTCACCCCTCGGATCTTTTTGATTAACCACTTGTTATATTTAGACCTCCAGCACGGGACCAAAGGAAAATTCTGTTTTTATTCTTTGTTGCATTTGAAGAATTAGTGGGAAAGAACATCACGCATTGTAGGAAATGATTTTTCATGTTAGCATAGCAAAGCAGAGCAAGTGCCCTCTGCTGTGGCTTTTTACCATATTAGACAGGGATGTCCTTCAACGTCTTTGGTGATGATGGGCATAAATCAAATTGAAAACAGTGGTATGTAGTGAATTTAGCACAACTGCATTTTTTAATATGTAAGTAGGCTTAGGTTTTTATCTCCCTTATCTTAAGCCCCGTCAAGATCAAACTCAAGCAAGCATTCACATCCACAATTGAATCTCACCAGCCTTTTTCTTTAAGTTAACATTAGTTCAAACTCTCCCCACTGCTTCTGTCAATAGATCTTTTAAAGGCAGGCATTAGAGTTAAGTTTGCCTTAGTCTTTTTTTCCCCCCTTCCACAGCTTCAAGCCCAAGGGCTTCTTTTAATAGGCATTAGTGAAGGCCCAGAATTGAGTAGACATTTGTGAAGGAGACTTGAAGTTTGGAACAGAATTGGCCTTTATAGTTTTTCCATGGGGGGAAAAAAATCTTCTTATGAGAATAAAGGCTGCCTACTAATCTGCTACCATCTGGAGAATGGAGAAGCCAGAGGTTGTTGGCACCAGGTCACATCCCTTATGTAAACTGTCAAATTCTTTTCATATTAATGGCATATTGAGCTTAATCTAAAGGGGTTTGGTATCGGTCAGAGCTTATTTAATGATTTTTTTTTTTTTTTTTGCAAGGGAGGGGTCTTAGTATTGTTAAAATATGAGAAAAAGACAGTATCCAAAAAAAGAGGTTTCGATTCGTGAAGGACTTTCCCTTATGCTTACACGTCACTTAGCATTTAGTGAGGTTTAATGCCATGATAAAAATCCTCAGAGTTTTTTCCAGGCAACTTTTTTCTACTAGACCTTATTAAGAAAAATATGACTACGTCTTAAGTTCAATAAGAAGGCCAGTCGATAGCTATCATGCTTATCCCCACACCTGAAATAAAGTGGTCGTGAGCCCGAGATTCTTTTTCCTCTAGATTATTTTGTACACATGTGCATGTAAGTATAAATATAGATGTGTGTTTTTTTTGCTTTAGGGTATAATAAAACAGCTAAAGTCATACCGAGTCTAATGAGGCTTCTGCACTTGGAGTGGCAAAGAATAAAAGTCCCTTAGGTTTTGATTATGAAACCTTCAGCCTCCTTGGACACAGGGCCAAACGGATTGCAAATGCCTTGACAGCTCCATTCAAAGCAGAGGCTTATTCCCCAAACTGGTATGGATTGATTTTGTTCATTCTAAAACAGTTCTACTCTCCCCTCTTATAAATAAAAATAGACCCACATGCTCACTTTCAGACCTTTTGATAGGTAAAGGTTGAACTCTCTAAACCACAGCATGGAAGCCCAAATAATCATGTTATTCCTGGGGATCCACGTCTAGAGTACAAGCTTTAAAAAAAAAAAAAAAAAAAAGTGGTGAATAAAAGCTACTGTTGGATTATATATTGTCCACATAGGCTGTTTTGGCACAAACACGTCTAACAGTCAATAAATGTGCACTGAACAAATAAAAGAATGATTACCAACTCTCTTTTTACCTGGACAGTCATTTGGTTGCATCAGGAACGTGAAGAAATGAAACCTAAAAATTCCAGCAAAGTTGATTACATAAGCAACAAGCACTGAGATTTCCAGCTTGGGGAAATTCTTTTTAAATTCTGAAAGGAGAGCATTTGTCCTTGGGGCCTATATTCTACTGGTACTTCTTACCCCCCTGGTTTCATATGTAAACCAGAAAATGAAAACCAGACCAAATGACCCAAAGGAGATGAAGCATGTTTGTTTTGCCCATTATATTTCTCTGCTCACGCCTAGATGCCTTGCCTTTCCTGTCCCCTGTGTTTGAAGTTCAGAGCTGGGAACAGACATGAGATTGAGGTCCCAGGGAGAAGCCAAGTTCAGCCTGAGCTGGTGAACTCACTGAGACTAAGGGCAGATAACATGAGCTAAAGATACTCAAGTGTGACATTTGTGCCAGTAGGGGAGAGACCCACTAGGCCTTTACAAACAGGTTTCTCTTTGGTTGTCCTAGCCAATGGAGCCTAGCTGAATGTGTTGGCAGTTTTCCTTAAAGAAGCATCTCCAACCAATTGATGACAGTGGAAATGAGCTTACGCAGAAGCCTGTGTTACATAGGATTTTCTGCGGAAGACCTTGGATGGTATGATTTTGAGGGGAACCATTGTAGGGGGCTGTGAGCTGATAGGACACAACATCAAGATGATTTTGTAAGAGCCCAACAGCAAAAGAAATGGAAAAGAACTGGGTGAAAAGGAAGGGAAGTAAAAACTTGGGGGGAACATGAAAATCACTGTGTGTATGGAAGTATCATGTAAAAGAGAAACAACGGGAGTGCAAAACTGACTTTTGTCTTATATTTTGTTGGCAGTAAGTTCTGCATTTAATGTTTGAATGCATTTTAATCCAGTGCCACAGTGTCATGGGCCAAGGATTTAAATAATTACCATTAAGAATGTCACGATAAACTTTTGCCTTTAAAAGGGTAGTCAAGATTTCGTCCAGTGAAAAAGCACTGTATATGCAAGTGACTGAAGAATCTTTTGATGGTCCCTTTTGTGCCCCCCCCCCCCCTTTCTAAACTTCTCACATACAAAACAATCAGGTTTGTATTCATTCTTTTCAGCCTGCTTGGAATTTATCTGACTGCATGGAACCGTGACTTGACAAAGATTGTGGCTTTGGGCAGTGACTGTGCTATGAGGGGACCTTTTGCTCCCTTTGTGAGCCTTACAAGAGACTAGCTTTGCCTGAGCTCTTTGCCCCTTCCTGGCCTCCTCCAAAGTGATCGGCAGGCTGTCTGGAGCCGGCCCAGGAGGCGGAGTTCAGCGCAGCAGCCAGCAGGGGGTGCCCTTGCCAGATAAGAACAGGTTTCTCTGTGCCAGAGCAACTCAAATCAGGTTCTCTGCCAGGCTGGCCTTTTTAGTCAATTTGGCCCTGGAATCGACCCCAGAAGCATTTTATTTTGCCCTCTCAGGTCCTGGCCCACACCTGTATGACTGTGCTGTCCACATCGCTGTTTTCAATTTCTTTTTGTTGTTAACAGTAGGCTGTGCGCTTTGCTATCGCTGCCGTCTGGTCACCTTTTACTGAGAAAGTGGAGAGTGGTTTTCTTTCCCTCTCCCTGTATCTCAGGTCAAGTTGAAGGGCACAGTCACCTGCAGGGAACAGGACCGAGTGTGTTCATTGAGCATTTTGCTGTTTTACATGACCTAGCCATAAAGGAATGTCTATGGGAAAGGAAAAACCTGTTTCATAACGCAGTAGCAGAGCTTTGTTTTCTCCCATCAGGGTGACAGCCCTTTGGTTCCTGCCAGTGGGTATGCGACGGGAAGGTGGGGAACTGGATCATGAAAATTCCACGGGCTGATGACTGCTCATTCTTTAGCCTTGTACCCGGGAGGATACCGTCTGGTTCCCAGGGTGGCTCAGTGCAGTCTTTAATTCAGAGAGCCCAAACCTATGTGATTAGCATCTTATTCTTAAAAGAAAAGAAAGAGGATGACCCTTGGCAGATTTTGAGCAGCTTCCATGTAGTCTGGTGATAGGGGGGACTTGAAGAAGTGTTTTGTGTCTTGAATCCCAGATTCAGTGTACTTGTTGACTGGACTGTGCTGGGTAATGCTTTCCCCAGACAGCAAGCCATCTGCACGGGGGAAGTTCACAGCACACACCCGGGGCTTGTTACCACAATGTGGTGCTTCATGACTGAGCCTTTTCTTGAATGCCTGAGCCACTAGGTTCCTGTGCCCTCTGCCCCATGTTGGATTACAAGCTGCCCCGACGCTGGAGCCATTCCCACTCCGGCTGGGGTGGACACGAGAACAGAAACCCTACAGCAGGTGCTGATGCTTTGCATGTCCCTTTGTGCAGGCGCCTAAGCTGTCTTCCCCACTTGCTTGCTCGCTGCCCTCAACCCCTGCTGCCCCATGTTGCCAATTCTTAGATTAGTTTTCAGGCTACTGCAAATACTGATGCACTGTCTTTTAAATTGAGGTGTGGGGGAGGGGGAGCCCATGCAACAGGTTCCCCCCCCCCGGGGGGAGGAATGTGAAATCACCCAGCTGTTATCTTAGTTGCTTTTCAGAAGTCTGCGAGTCTATTTTGGCTTATTTTTAGCTGAAGCTAGTTATTTAATGGCATCAAGTTTTCTTTGTTTTCAAGCCCCTTTAAGTAACTCTGTGATATTTCAGCTAAGGACATAGAATCAAAGCTCTTTACTATCTATTGGGTCTTATTTTGTTCACATGAATTGACCTATTGTATGTAAAACAGGGTTCTGAAATTGAATTTTTTTTTTTTTTTAGAAACTGACTTTTTTTTTTTTTTTATCCTCTCTTCCTACTCCTAACAAAATCATTTCATTTCTGTACCCCCAACCCCTTTTCATTTTAAAAGTCATCTTTGGAAGCTGTCCTTCCCAGAGCCTCATTGTTCATGAATTATATTGTGAATCCATTTGGACACCGACCAGGAACTTGCTATAATTGCTCACATGCAAGTAAAAGCTTTCTCTGTGTATTAATTAGTTGATACAAGGGATTAAGATGATTACATGAAAGGCATTGCTGCTTGCCTCTGAATAGTTAGACCAAGGTAGGTGCCAAGGCATCATTTGATCCCATTTGCTCAGCATGTTCCCTTGATAAAGGCACAGAATTTGAACAGTGAGGTTTCCTGAGGCAGCAGAATATGGGGATCATTTGGATTCACTGTTTCTGTTGATGTGAAATGTGGGATATTAATCAAGGCTAATTACATGCACTGGGTTTGGAACAAACTGAAGGCCAGTTCAGGGCATGGTTCTCCATGTAATTACCGACTTTAAGGTACCAGGGTAATTACTAGAAATTAGAGGTCCTTCCTTTATGGGTCTTGCCTCTCAGAAAGTGGAAACAGTTTCGTTAACCATTAGGAGGTAGCTTTCTGCCCAGAGTTTGTGTTAAACAGATACAACCGGCTTTTAAATAGGTCTCAATTACGTTGCGTCAAGTTTCTGGAGGTAGGGCAAGAATCCAGGTAATTCTGGCCTATTTTTCTCCTTGTCCGAGATCTTTTAATGTTTGCATTCAAAGTGAAAATTAGTATATGCTTGTTTAGGGAGGGGAATTTAATAGTTCATTGTCCTTCTCTAGCCAACCATTTCCTCTAGTATTGTATTCTCTTAAAAGGTCCTTGGCAATGCTTGCTGTTAATAAGTTTAATACCACCCTTTTTCCTTGAAAAACAGTAGTAGTGAGTTGCTTCGTAATGTGTAAGCTTCTGAGAGTACAGCTGTCACCTCTTTGTTTTGGTCTGGTTGGGGGGAGGGGGGGTTTGAAGGTGCTTAGCATCTCGAAGGCAGTTCCTAGAGGTCTAGGACATCCACCTCTGGAGACCGAGGAAGTGAGGGTTCCTCTCCAGTACAGCAGGCTCCAAAAGCTAGATTCTCGTTCCCCGGGATCTCTAGCAGCCAGCGGCACAGGCAGATGGCTTACACTTGCCAATTCGATGACTCTGCCCGGAACTCGGAGCCCAGAGAGAGGGACATAGAGAATCGTGGACACCTGAGAGCTCCCTCCCTTGGCACTGGCCTTCAGTGTCTGATAATTGGGGGCAGCCGTGGCAGTGGAGTCTTGAGTCCAACAGCTCAGCAGACAACGTCCAAGAGTGGCCAGAACTGTTAGCTTCTGTGGCTGCTCTCTTAGGTTTGGGCCCATTTCCGTCTAATTCCCTAGTAGAATTTTTGCGGAAGTCCATTTTCTTACAGGAAACACCATTTCTTAAGTTCACTAGGGTTGGCTTCTGTTGTGACTAGTATAAGCACCATCGTAAGTGTCTGTATGCCCATCTTGGGATTAAGATGCTAAGCGTAGACACACACACACACACACATACAGATGTCTGCTATGGAACACATGCATACCGTGGATGTCTATATGCATAAGTATATATATGTATATATGCATGTCTTTACTATGAGGGAAAGGACTTGGTCTCTAGGTGGAAAAGAATCGGCATGGGAGAAACTAGTGACAAAAGTCATACTTCTGGCTGTCCTGACATTGTCCTTTGTAAGGACTCTCAGCACCGGTTGTCCTAACGGATCTGCTGCTGAATCTAGAAACCAAGATTTGTAAAAATACGTAGGGCTCACGATAGTTTTACAAAACTGAAGTTTTATTTTGTGGGAAAGATACATTTTATGTCAAGGTTTTAATAACCTGTTTCAAGTAGTTGATTTCATCATAAGCCTCAAACTAGCAAATTCCTGTCTTCTTTATGTTGGCACTTGGGATTCTCTCACATGTTACAATTCATGTGTTCTCGGTCCAGGGCAGCCTTGCTCAGAGGCACCTGGGCACATTCCTGACCAGAGTCTGAGGATGGGCAGTGGAAGAAGGAGTGATTGCCTCTCTCGGCTGAGGCAGTTGAGGACAGCAGCTGTGGGGTGCCCTGTGGTTTCATTCTTCCCTTTTGTTTTTTACCCTTTAGTTTTTGTATCTGTGCAGCGATGCTCATGGACATTCCTTCCCCTTTCCTGCGGGTCTCAGTGTGTCCCCTCTGCGGGACTTCATAGGCTCCGTCCCAGCCCAGCTTTCTCTTAGTTCCCTTTCCTGGCTCTCCCATGGGCTGTCCTCTCCCCATGATCTTTGCCTTCCTTCTTTGTCTCTTGTGCTGCTCTTCCCCTCCCCTGTAGGAAGGTGGATGTATTGATTATATCTGTGGGTATGTGTGTATATATGCAAAGGGATATATGCAAACTTGAATATCAGTGTTAGAAACACACTCTTCATTCCAAGCCTCTTGCTGTCTTGCCAAGAACGCACCCTTCCAGTGCCCAGTGCCACCAGCATAGCCTAGAAATTCCACATAGGCCTCAAACTAGGTTTTCCTTCGAATGCTCTTCATGGAGCCTGGTTATTGGCCTCTTAAGGTGAATGGTTCTGTTACCCTTGTGGGATCGAAGAGAATGCTGCTGGAGCTCTGTGTGGGAGTGTCTAGCCTTATCCTCTTAGGAGCTTTGGGTGTCTTGGTTTCAGGTATCCCAGCCTGGGACAGGAGTGGTGTGCTTTGTCTTAAACTCTCTTTACCTGGCATGGTGTTCTCTAATCTTTCTAGAATAGGCAGACGACTCGTTCAGGTCCTAGGGCCTGAGTATGTGTATGCACCCGTGTACAACACGTACATTCCACTTAGAGCAGCGGGGTAAGCCCAAGGTCATGGATGTAAAATGGCAGAAATGGAAGGCAGGGTTGTTAAGTTTGATATTTCTTTTTTTCATTATTCCCTGCAGGTTCCCCCCATATATTCTTTAAAAAAAAAACTGATTACACATTTTTTTTTCTCTCCTGAAATTTAAAGATTTATTTCATCTTTGGCAGTAAAAGAAAGGAAGTGGAATTTGGTCTGTGGGGACTTTTTTTGTACAGAATATCAGTGACATCATGAAATGACCAGAGTCCTGCTTTTTATTAAAGGACACATGGCAGGTTGTGATACACGTAGGACAACCCTTTCTCATCCTGCCTACTTAAAATAACACAGATCTTGTTTTAAGTTCTTTTAAACATTTTCTAAAAGTTGAAGTGGCCATTGAATAAAATTCTGTGGATTTTTAAAAAAGCAACTATTAACTGATCAAATTCAAATGAGAACTTACAAAGGGAGACTGGAGTAAGAAGTTTATTGTGGACACTGAATTTTTTGCTATCATTATTCTTGAGGGATTAGCCAACATTAATTAAGGGAATTACAAAGGATTGAGTTTAGGGATGTGCTTGGAAGTATTTATTGCATAGCAGGAATAAGGAATTTGATCAATATTCTTTTCCTTAATACTTTTACACTTTTGTAAACCTAACGAGAAGAGACCCAAAGCTTAAAAGCGAAACAATATTGCAGGCAGTGTTTACCCTCTTCTGCTTCTCCTATGGTTGATAAAAGTTGACTGATAGGATTTGAAAGAAAGCTGGGAGTCTTTTTTGGTACGTGTGTGATGTCTCTAAAGCTGCAGTAATTTCCGGCTCTCCCTCTTGTGAATGTGGACGAACGCATGACAAGGAGTGCAGCATTTAGGTATTCATAAAAGCGTAAAAGCGTTGGAGAGGATGGCTCTCTTTTGTTTTTAATCTAAACTATTTTATTGTTTTATTCCAAGCTGCTTTTAGCAAGCTGGAAACCATCTCCACTGACCTCGCCTTTTCCTTTACCTTTGAACCTTCCTGGCAGAAATGGCTCGTCGATAGAGTCCAAGCTAGTTCATTCCCTTTGTGTGTGGAGAATTAGACACATGAATGCCACAAATTAATCAAATGTAAGTCTAGAATAGAAGGCTCTTACCCACTAACATGACTGTGAAAGCCGCTTTGAATAAGAGGGAAAGGACCCATCAAATATACATGAAAAATAGTGAGTTTATGAAGGCCCCGGGATTGTTGGGTTTGACTAGACCTGCATGCCCCCACTTAGGGGGGCAGGAGCAGAGGGTGGGAGCGGGAGGACCACCAGCCCTGAGGTGCGGTTTTCTTTTTTAAATGATCTTCTTCCATTGAGGGAAGCTTCTGGGAGTATCAATGAGCCCCTTGCTGAGGCAGGGTTGGAGGTCAAAGGGCAGGGCCAGCTGCCAGCCTTCCTGAGGGACAATAGCAAAGCCTTCTGTACATATGACAAAGGATATTTCCAAACAGTGTTTTTAGACACCGAATGAAACAGCAGTTAAATTAAAATATGCAGCATCATGTAAAATTAACCTTTTCGTCTCCGTCCTCTTTCTTAGAGTTGAAAGTTGGTTGGTTTGCTCTTACTTTCTGATGTCACTCAGCTATTGTGTGATCTACGGAACTTTACTCATTTAGCCAATTACATTATAAAAAAAAAAAAAAAGATGCCTCCTTTAACACTTACAAAAGAATGTGATAAAGGGAAAAGTTTCCTGGCGGTACTTTTGTGTTCAATATACCTAGCTAATGCTTTTGTAAATGGGAAAAAATACCTGTTTCTAGATGGGCGTAAATTATATGTTAGTTAGAACAAGTTTTCTTGTGCAAATGGTGAAAACCTGGTGTAGCAATATAGTAATGTGATTGCATTAAATATGTATACGCACAGGTATTTCCCAGAGAAACACTGAAAATCAAAAGCTGAACTATGAAAATATTAATAAGAATTTACCAAGTCTTTATGCTGTGATGTTCCAGATCTGGATTTGATACTCATGTAATTTATAAACAGAGATGAAATGGGAGAAATCCTAATATTAATGTAAAAACAAAATGAAAAACTTGGCTTTTAAGTCACACAGCATAGCTACATGTACTATTTTCCTGACTCTATCTCGATAAAATTGAAAGTTATCCATAACTACTCTGTGGTCTTTCAGCCCATATTTTTTGTTCCTGGTGTGGTTTAAATTTCATATTATGTTTATTTTTTTTTAAATTCTCTTCGTCCTCACCCTGAAACCACAGAAGGTTTTCGGTGGAAGGGAGAGTATTATATCACACTTCCTGGTTGTTGCCAATTAGTTCCAGTGTGGACTTTCTTTGTGGCTTTCTGTTGGAATGATACCATATTATTGGTCTTCGCATTGGCTAGAATAGTTCAAGTTTTCCATCTTCTAGCACCAAGTCCCTGAAAAGGTCACATACAACCTACCTAGTGGCCAAGCACACATGCTTGGGTGTGGGGGGGGGTTGTGGTTTCTTGGGAAGATGACAAGGAGTGGCAAGTGTGGGCTTTTATGTTCAGTCCTTACTAGTAAACATTTTTGGAACTCCTCTAGCCAAAGATCTGATTCTCAGTTCAGATGGTGATAAGAAATGAGTGCTACATACTTACTACCATGTATCCTTAGCTCATTAATAATACTAAACGGGAGAAAGGACCCTTGAAGAAACCAGAAGAGGATGAGGATCAGGGCAAGAGGCCCTATGGGGACCTGTCTGTGTCATTCTAATGGTACTGTCGGAAGACTTAGGTCAGACTATCCTCTGATAGAGAGTAGCAGATCAGAAAACTAATTATGGCAAGTCAAATAAGAGTATCTCAGCTGTGGTTTTTAACCATCTTCAATAGCAAGACCTTTGACAAACATTTGCTGGGCGCCTACAGTATTCCTTGGGGAGTACAATGCAGTTTATATCTGAATAATGGGAATAGTACGAGCAGACTATCATTCATTAAAAGCAAGACTAATATAATTAATACCATCAACTACATATCACGTGCTGCTGGGATTTAAAGAAAGAGGAAGTCTCATGTGATAAGGAGATCAAGAAAGATTTCCTAGTAGAGTTGGGTGTGAAATATTAGGATTTTGAAATTCAGAATGGAGGGAAGGTTAGAAGCCAAGACCAAGAGAGACAGGAATGTCTGCCTTTAACCATAGTTTGTCAGGCCTATTTGGAGCATCTTCGGGGGTGCGGTGGGGGCAGGGTGATGGATTTATGTAAGACACTTGGGTAAATAGACCAGCTGTTCAAGGCTGGGAAGCAAGAGGTCCTGCAAAGTGTCCCTCTCCACCCCCCTCTCCAGAGATGTAATCCTTTGGGAACACAGTGGTTGAGATGCTCTGACTAGAGCAAGGTGGGGGTAAACAGTGGCCCATTGAGGAAGTGCTCAGACAATAGACTGCGAGTTGTTTGCACCAGGAATGGGGTGGGGAGCTCTGCTGACTTTTGGGCAGGACCCTGATGTTTTGAGAATTGCTCCTGAGAAAGAGTAATCTTGTAGGGAGAGACTGGACATGAAAAGCCAACTGAGGAGGCCACTGCAGTAGTGCAAGATGGAGGTGTGTGAATTTGGATACAGGTTCTTAGAAAGGAGAGGAAAGTCGGTGTCCCAGGACTTGGAAGAGGAGGCATCTGCCCACAGGTGGGGGCACAAAAGGAGCAGGTGGTGACGTCTGCATTTTGAGGATGGAACTGGGGATGGAGGTGTTGGGAGAAAGTCAGACTTGACTTCAGATAGAAAGCTGGGATGAGGTGTTAGTGTGGAATTCATCAAAAATGGAAAATAAGAGTGATTGCTTTTAAAAGATTTCATCCTAAAGAGAATGAATGGTTCATGAAGCCCTGTCTCTCCAGAGGACCTTGACTCTATTTTTTTCGCGGAGTCGGGTACATCTTTACAAGCGCGTCTGCGTCCATCTCATGACCTCATCACTCGGTGGCAGAGCCAGAGGGAGATTATTTTCCTATCCCACCCACTTTCTTGTTGGTTTGTGAATCCACTGAAAATGAAGCCTTTCCCCTCACATTTTACAACTCAAACACTCAGCCCAGTAATTTAATGCTGGTTCTTCCAATATAAATATTACATTATGAGTATAATTTCCCATTACTACCACAAGAAATTATCTGGATGCTAAGAATAATTCGGCTTTATAAGGTCACACACCAGTATACTCTTTCCAAACCAAAACAGGAAAAAAAAAAACAACACAAAGGGAAGTTCTTCTTTCAGTTTTATTTCTCGTATGAGATTAAAAATGTCTTAAAGGAAGCGTCAGTCTTCTGCACGGTCTGTACTCAGCAGAGGTTGGTACTCACTGGTCTACTGAGTTTGGGTTTGGAAAATGTTTCTTTTTTCTTTCTTTTTTTGAATAGGGATGCTCATTTATTTCCTATAGAATCTGTTCATTACTCTAAGTTTAACTCAGTATTTTATTAGCTATGGCACCAGAGTAGAACACACCAATTATGCTGTATTCTGACACACACAGATGGATGGTGATATACGTGCCCAGTGACACATGCAGTGACATACACAGAAATCCACACACAGTGACACATACACACGTGTACGGGCACACACAAACCCACATACACAGTGACACACAGAGACCCCCCCACACACACAGCAGGAGAGACACATACATACACATAGAGTAAGAGACACAGAGACACACATACACAGTGAGAGACTCACACACACACACACACACACGCACAGACATACACACAGAGACACAAACACACACAGAGGCAGACACAGAGACGCACACCAAGACAGACACACATGCAGAAACAGAGACACAGACAGAGTGGGAGGAAAGAACTCAATGGAATGATAAATGAAAATCTAAAAAGGCGGGCTTCATTTCACTGGTATTAATTTGGTAAATTATCCATAATTTATTAGAGCTTGTAAACATTGTGGCAAAATTTTTTGCCTTGTCAGTAATGAATTGCTCCATCATTAATTTTGTCAAGGGATCAAGAAACAACACTGCTGAGCTGAAAGAAAACTCGCTGTATGTAGTGTGGTCTCGGGGGCCCGTGTGGTTCATGTAATTCAGCGCTGAGTCCGCGGACTGCTTCCTGACTTGGGGAAGGCTTCCTTCCGGGGGCCGGGCCACAGCTGCCGTGGGGGCCAGGATACACCGGCCTGGGTGGGAAGTTGTGCGGTTCATACTGCCTTGGGTTCTTGGCTTTGCCACTGTTCTGAGCCTCATGACTCTAATGTGCATCCTGGAGAGAGGACTGGCTGATGTATTAGTCTGTATTCCTATATCTTCACTTACTTCCAAGTGTATTCTGAAGCAGTAGATGCATCTTTTTAAAGTCCATTGAAGTAAGGATTATAAAAGAGGTCAGAAATTTCAATGAGAATATTTTAGGAGGAATGGAGTGGAGGAATCCAGAATATCTATTTAAGCATCAAATGTGACTCTTAGCTTCCTGGTAGCTATGGGAAAACCCTGATCATTGATATAATTGTCATTTTCTCATGACCAAAAGATATTTGTTGCATGAGTTTTAACATAAATGAGACCATGTAGGCCAGCAGCATTTACTTCAAGTTTTGTAAATTGTATTTTATGCCTGTTTATTATTAATGATGCTCTATTAATGATGCTCTAAAGACCAAATTCATGGCTTTGAGTTGTAATTCAGAGAAGACCTTGCAGGGGAACAAGTGGTTGGAGTTTTCTAGTGTGCTGAGAAGGTCCAAGTGGTCTTAACTGGGTCGTCTGGCCTGAGAAGGGGTGGAGTTTAGGGAACCTAGAAGAGTGAACAGGGATTCTGTCCCTTGGACTGCATCTGTTTACTATCTAATGCTTCATCTGTTTTTCATGGGAGTAGCTAACTGAAGTTGAGTCCTCGTAGGGTCTAAAGCAGTTACCCTCCATTGCTGGAAAAAAGGTCATGGTCTCTAGAAACCTGATCTAGAGCTAACCCTCCCATACATAACTGCAGACCTGGGGGTAGGCCTCACAGGGATGGCTAACTCTGCTATCTAAGCAAGCAGCTGTTGCCATGGGTGAGGGCTGTCCCCACATACTGTATGGGAGGGTAGCTGGGGATCGGGGCAAGGAGAGGAGCCCAATTCTAATCCAGCTCCTATTTTGACAGATGATGAATCTGGTATTCAAGGGCATTAAGCCACACATCCATGTCACCCATGTAGGTCGTAGGGTATGTGAAACTAGAAGATAGAAAAGTAGATAGCTTGGGTTATATTTGTGGGCAGCCAAAAGTTGAGCTTCAAAACAGCAGGCGGGAGAAGGCTCAAGTAGTTGAGTGGAAAGAAGAACAGGAGGGTAATAGTAAAAGTGAGTATTTGACTAACCAAAATGTAAGAACAGAGTATTTTCACTTATGTTTTTATACAAAGAGCCAAATTCACCTGCTCTCGATGGTGGAGACTACACAGTACTTAAACAGAAGAGGAAATTTCATCAGTTAACTGGTTACCTTATTTAGGGAAATCAAGTAACCATTTCTTCTCCCTGTCCCTCTCTATATTACTTGAAAAACTTCTATTGGCTTGTTATTTTTAACAACATAGCCAATGACTATATTTAAATAAAAGTTGAAAATCTTTCATATATTGGCTGGTAAGCATTATGTAAAATTAGAAGTAGAAAGTAATTCATTCTTTTTGCAATATAAAAGTGATCTGTTAAAAATAAACTTTCGGCATAAGACACTTGAATCTTCAGTGTTGTAGCATTTGAGAAAATAGCGTATCTAGTTTTTCATAACTACTCTAATACTCAGAATACCAAAGTGTTTTACAGTAACAAGTTTGAGATAGGATCCAATATGAATATATTATCCTCACAGCGAGCCTGTTCCTTTAGTCAATTTCAGAACACATATTAAGCAAAGCAATATATGTGCACAATCCTTGTTTCAAGTATATTCATGTTCTCAGATTTGGGGCGGGGGGGAGCATTCAGAAAGAAGTATCTTTTTTTAAAGCCAATAAACTCCCTAAAGAATAATAGCTCTTCAGAGGCATCAATGTAAATTTCAATATTTATCTTTGCAGAGTGGTACATTTCTATTTTCTTTCACTAAGTTCACTGCTGACGTCAGGATGGCTATAGGAAGACTCCTTCCAGAGATGTAACGAATGACCTTTTAAACAGCTTGATTTGAGACCATATTTTCCTTCAGAGAAAATACAAATATTCTTTGGATTTGTGCTTATTACTTAAAACTTACTGTGTAGTGAGGTGAACTTAAACGTAATCTGGTCTTTGATCAAATTTAAAGTTACCATTCTGTCACAAATTACATTGTGGGAAAGAAAAATCACACGGTGGGGGTGAGGGGGGACCTTTAGAGAATGCTCTATACAAACATCCTTATTGTCAAGAGGTATTCATTCCATCATGTTCTTCTGGCAGTAAATACTCAGTGCTCATTATAGGGTTACCACACACGTGACAGTTATGACCATTTAAGAGGGGTCATAATAAATGATCAGAAAATAAGTTCTCAGACAGCAGAAGTCACTGTGAGGAAGGGTTTTGGAGAACGTGGGACAGAGCATGACTGTTAAAGTGGGGAGTGTCAGGAGGGGTGGGTGGCCCCGTGGGGGCCAGGGGGACGGCCTACTGCTTGGGGAATTAGGGCATCTGGCCCAGCCTTGGCCATTCATGATCACTGTGATTCACTCAACCTTTGTCTGTGTCAACTCCTTCAACTGTAGGATGATCTCTAATGTCTTTTCTTGCCATTTTGCCATATAAGTACCCATGTGGCTGCAGAATTCTCTTCATGGCTACTCCTAATATTTTGCTAAAACATAAAAGTACTGAAACATGTACAAGGAAGAAACCTTCCATCAACAAAATTTGTGGTGTTCTCTTCCTTTAAACACAACCCAGATTCTTTGCCGTAAGTACTTCCCATTTAGAAAGTAATTACATCAAGAGAAAACTATACATTTAAACATATATGGCTTTCATTGTTGGAGAATAACTGAGTCTACATTGGATTATTCTCATTAATGAAAGGACAAAAAGTAAGTTAGTCAAGACATAATTAGGTCACAGCATATGACCGTTGTGACTTGACCTTCCCTTTGTCCTTATCTGCTAAAGCTTTGGCCTTAATATGGACAGAGAGCAATTTAAATCTCTTTCCATTCCCATCCTTTTTCTTAGAGCAGCTTCAAATCTAAACCTCTAATAAAGAGAGAGGGATAATAAAACAGCACAGAAAGTATAATGGGAATTATATTGACTCTCACAGAAGTTTTGGAAGAGAAATACATTCTCTTCCCTCAGCTCTATAATAACATAATCATGGTAAGATTTCTACTTTGCTAGACTCAGGACTATTTGGAAATGTTTAATGAATATAATCAGGGAGTAAGCATTTAAAAATGACAATTTCCTGAAAGCTAGGAAATTATTTGCTCAGTGTAAAATGCAAAAGAAAAGGGAAAAAGAAAAAAGACTGATGATATGTCTGTTTTGAACCGTGTAATCCATGTATGGTGGAGTCCGGAGTGGGGTTGAGACCCAAGTTTTAGCCTTGTCTTAGATAGCATCTTGCAGTGTAAACTTGGGCAAGTCACTTAATCTCTTTAGGGCTCACATTTTTTTTAAAACGCAGAATAATGATCATAGCAAGTATTTACATTTACCATGTGCCAGGCACCCTTCTAGACACCTTATATTTGGTCACTCATCCCCAGAAGTGCTATACACTAGGTACTATCCTGTCATTGGAAATCTGCCTTGGGAACCACTGGGCTTGATTGCCTTGTTGCTACATCATTGTTAAAAGAAGCCAAATATCTTAGTTATTCAAAGGTGAACGCATTTCTAAACACATACAGTAGTAACAAAACTTTAATATACAAACTATTTTGTTTTTAAAGGAACTTTGAGGAAGGTCATTATTTTATTAAGCAAAATCTTTGATATTAAGAGGTTCCTTTCCTTATCCCTAGAGCACAGAGGAGAGCCGCAGCATGCAGAGGGAGGTCCTGGCAGAACATAGGAAAATTTCACAGCTAACCAGGACCACATTTACTTCTGTGTGTGTCAGCTGACAAATACCATCATTCAGATAGGAGGAGGCAAAAAAACTTTTACCATATTGCCCTATCTGAATTCCCGTCAGCCCTCAGCATTAGCCACTGGACTGCGTAATTCTTGAGATAGCACTTAGTCCAGATTCATGCCAGGATGCCTGCCACCTGATCTTCATCCTTCCCTCTCCCATCCCTTCTCAACTGACAACCATTTACTGGGCGCCTACCTAACACGTGTGGCTGTGCGGGGGATGAGGGCTAAAACATGACAGGTAACAAACATGGCTGCTGTCCTTAAGGTAGCTGAAAATTCAGTAGGGAGGTGGACATTAAGGAAGTCATCACGCAAAGGGACATAAGATTCCAGGTATGCTGAAATTTACAAAGGAATGAGAGGTAGGTGGTGACAAGAGGGGGATTTGGGACGAGAGTCTTGAGGTTTGGACTCAAGCAGTCATTTAACTTCTTCCTGTGTCACCACCTTGATGAGACCCACCTCCCACACAGTGGATAATTTGGGCCAGAGGAGATGTGCTGAATGGATTTGAATAAGATCAAAATTTTGATCAAAATATGTCTTCCCGTGCCTTTTTATCAGTGGGATATGGAGTGACAAATTGGCCTCATGAGGGCATTGGTTCAGGTGACTGCCTCTTGCTGCAGACCACCAGGTTTGAGAAATTTATTTGAGACTCTTGTGGTCAAGGGAACAGATTTCCAGGCTGAAGGATAGAAAATGTGAATTTTACTTTGTGCTCTGTCACACCACAGAGCCTTGTGTGATCTTTTGGTAAAAATCTATAGGACTCTCATGACGATTAAGAAAGGAGGTATGTACACGGTTCATGCAGTGCCTGGTGTATAGAAAATACTGGTAAAATTTAGTTCTCCTTGTTACTAGTTGGTGTAGGAGAAACCAGGGTGGATAAGACACTATAAACACCAGGTTTTGATAGACACAAGATGTTGATCCACAAAAAGGGCAGTTTGTGACCTACGTGGGCCAAAGAGGGGCTATTGGGTTGATTTACTAAATAGACAATAAGTGGCATAGGGGTTCAGGAAGGGGATATTTGAGAGGAATAAAGGTGTGGTGAAGAAAGAACATAATCAGTATGTCCAGCACCAAAGACTAAGTTGTTTGATATCCTGGAATGCTTGATCGTTATAGGAAGGGTTGACTGGTAATCTGGATCATGATACTTAACAGGGGCCCGAACATTGAACCTGTACCCCAAAGGAAGCTTTCCTTCCTTTCCCAGCCTCCTGGGAAATAATGATAAATCATTTTATCATTATTTATGAAAATAACTTATTTAGAAAAATAGAAAGAAAATAAGTAACTTCTTTCCCAGAAACCTCTTGTTACTCTCTTTTTAAGATGGAGCTTTGCACTGTGCAGGTATCTTATAAAGAAGTTACTGTCCATTATTTTCAGCTTGAAATTTAGTGAAGAGTTGTCCTAGGATCAGATGAGTTGTATATACTGCCATTATAGAATGTGTGTATCTCACATCTAACTCGAAGCTGTTAGCCATTCTTTGCATTCCTTTCTTCTGTCACAGGTTAATTAAACTCCTTTGTGTTCAGCATTTACCTTATATGGCAGAGTGTTTTAACATTCGGTTTAAGATGATTAGATGAGAAGTAAACAGGTAGGAATTTAAATCGATGACTTTAAGACTCCGTGGCCATGGGAAAAAAATAATGACTTTAAATATGTTGAAAAATATGAGAGAATCTCCACTCCCCTTCTCTACACAAAATGACATAAAACCACAGACACGAGGGCACTAAAAAAACGTTGAACGTGGGTAACTGCACAAACAGGATTACCAAGTTGCACACTGACCCACCAAACAGATTAATGGGTGATGTGTATCTGGCTATCTCAAGGTTCGGAAGGTATACCAGAGCAAGATAATGAAATTGCCTGTCAGGTAATCTGATTTGAGAATTCCAGTCATCCTGAACTGGTGTGTGGGCTAATAAGAGAAGAGTTTGCCAGGACTCATTACTTTTTAAGCCGCTCTACTCTGTACATCTGTCTCGGCAGGATATGTTAGACAACGTGTCCCGTGTAGAACAAGAGGCGGGGGACCCAGGAGAGGGCCAAGGTGACAGAGAATGACTGAGGCCTAGCACCAGATTAAGTTGAGCACTTCTCAGGTGTTCAGAGCTCAGCTAGAGACATGCACAGCTGCTCGGCAGACGGCACGCTGACCTCCACACCTCCCCGCTGACAGGAGCTGCTGTTGAAGAATCTCATTTCAAGTGTCCCTTCAAAGGTGTGCAGGGGACGCGTTTGCATTTTGGCTCTGGCAAAGGGTAGCACTTGGACCTAGGCCAAGATAGGTCATTTTTCTGAGACTCAGTTTTCTTCTCTGCAACATGTAGATCATAGTGCCTCACTCAGGTTGTTGGCATTAAAACTCGTCTCACACTACTTGGCACGTGATAATTGGGAGGTATAATCAAAGGATTAGGTAAACGGAAGACTGTGCACATCACTGATGTTTTTCTTTGCCTGCCAATTTAGTTTCTTCCCACCACCTTTTCTCTGAAATGATTGTAATTGTTCCCCCTCTCCTTCACTTAGTATTTCTGTGAAGATAAATAGAGAAACCTCATAATTACTTAATATTAGTATGTTTTTGTTTTATTAGGATCTTACATGTATTATGCAAATATTCATTGTTCTCATATCAGTGACATAGAAGAATCGCCAGCAGTAGTACTTCTTTTATTTTGGGTACGAGATTCAACTAGAATATCAAAATGGGAGGATTCTTAAAAAGATGCTCAAAGCTTTAATTATTTTTCTTTCTAATACAAATGAGATGCATGCTTTTAATATACATCTGTTTATATTCTGGAGTAATTAATCTCTCCCTTTTGTAACTTGTTAACCTTGAAATATTTTATAGGAAAAAAACTAAGATGCCTCAGTAAATGAGTGGTTATTATCCGTACCACTTTAAACAGTGCTAACAAATTACAGGGTGACCAGCTGGCTTTCTGGACATCAATTGCAACTTGCCTTTCTTTGAAATAACACTTTATTCTGCATATGAAATTTATTATAAAATCATTCTACCTTTTAACAGAATTATTTCTGAACTCGAAGGGTTAATGTTTTATTTACAAAATATCAGAATATATATTTTGATATCCCAGATAAAATAGCCATTAAAAAAAACCCTGCAAAGATGGACAGAAAATATAATAATGTGCGGAAGAACCTTTTAGGTGTAGGATTTTTTTGTTGTTTTTTACTAAAATATTTAAATACGTTCTTGCTGACTATAAAGAATTAGTCCCACAGAATGATTATAATGTATATATAATTTAGAAAAAAATTTAGTATTTAGTATGCTTCACTTAGTAGAAGGAAAACCATAAAAAATCAACTTCTCATCTCTGTTATGTATTTTGTAAATTCTGTAGAATTCCCTTGGATATTGAAGAAGATAAATTAATGTTAATAGCGGTGGCCCAATGTATAGTATCCTGCTGGATAATCGCTCTGCCACTAGGAGAAGGCAGTCTGTTAGGCCAACAAGAGCTTCTGATCAAGGTCAAGGTCTCCTCTGAACGTTAAAACTACTATAACTTGGGGAGATGTGAAATGGAGATGGTTTCTCCCCTTTAGGGATATAAAATCTAATGAATGGGTTTACCTTCTCTGGGGTTACTATGGCCTTGATCTTCGGAGTCGATGAGAGTCATCAAGCTTAGGAAGCAGGAGGCGGCAGGGCATTGGTGGAGTAGGGATGAGATCTTTCCTGACTTTCATCTTTCCCCTTCCTGTTTCATAGACTCTTCTTCCCTGAGGCTCCAGCTGGGCCACTAGGGATTGCAGAGCTGGCATTTCGTGCTCCCCCCTTCCTAGTAGGGGCTGTGCCTGCCGACAGTGATAAGGTCCCTGGGGGAAACCAAGTAGCTGTCCTAAGTTTTGGGGTATTTAATTGAATTGGATCAGTGGAGATTCTGTTCTCTTCCTCATCATTCCTTCTTTCTTGGAGTATTTATATTGCCTCACAGATTTCCCTCCTGGAGGGATATTTATATCTAAAATTTAATTCCTGAGAGGAAAGCTGTAATAGTAAAATAACTGGTTATTCATCCTTTCACACTTTACAAAGTGCCCTTACACACATTGTCTCTTTCATACCCCAGACTAGCTCTCAGAGGGAAATTACTACCACCCTCATGTTACAGTTCATAGAAATTGTTGCTAAACGTGGTAGAGCCAGAAACTAGACCCTGAACAACTTTTCCAAGACATGGGGGTTGGTCTTTCACTGCACCATGCCATAGATGGTTATCTGTAATACCTGGTGCCCTGGACCACATCCAAACATATCTTACTAAAAATAGAAATACCATATGATCCAGTAGTTACACTACTGGGTATTTACCCGAAGAGAACAATAGCGAAGATAGGGAAGGTAAACCAAGTGTCCATCCATAAATGTGAATGGGTAAAGAAGATGTGGTGTATATGGATAGGCAGTATTGCACAGCCATGAAAAAGAATGAGCTCTTGTCATTTGTGACAACATGGATGGACCTAGAGGTTATTATGCCAAATGAAATAAATCAGACAGAGATAGACAAATACCATATGAGTTCACGTATAAGTGGAATATAAAAAACAACACAAATGAACAAGCAAAGCCTGTTCTTTTCGGGGTTTCTAAAATCTTCATTCCCTTGGCTTTGTAAAATAGAGAACTTTGTGAAAAGAGTTCCACGGTAGGGTGAAGCCCATTTATATGAATGATGTTTGGATGGCTATAACTTGAGTTGCCAGCATATTTTAATATGCCTGGTTCTAGGCATTTAATATGCCTAACTAGTATTTCATCAATGGAACAGTAGGAATGGGTGACCTTGGGTCTAGGAGCCAGCACTCTGAGTTGGATCTCTTCCCAGCTTTCTTCTCTCAGGAGTTACCCAACCTTTCTCTGTCTCCATTTCTTCCTCTTAAATAGGGGTGGTAATAGTGTTTCCCTTCTGGGTTGCTTACCCATCAAATGATTTAACACATGCCTAGAACGATGCCTGCCTCATCATCAGCCGTCAGTTAATATTGACATTTATTATAATCATTCTTGGGATCATTATTGTCACTGTAGTTTTGTCCCCTCAGACATCTGCTTACTGTCACGCACCATGCAGCTGGGAAGTGGAAACCTCTTGGGCATTTTCTCATTTTTCCCGGCAGAAGTTACCAAAGACCATGAGAACACTGCTCAGGGTTTGGGCCACAGAGAGTTGCCAGGAGTGCATATCTCTGTCAGAGCCAGAGTAAAAATAGTCATTTTTTTTTTTAATGGTAGATGTACTTGGTAATATTAATTAAAAAAAAAAAGTTTGAATTTCAATGAAAAAAATCATAATGGAATAACTTTGTATGGTGACAGATGGTAACTACTATATATTATAACTATATATACATAACTATATAATGGAGAGCATTTTGTACTGTGTATGAATTTCTAATCACTATGTTGCACACCTAATATAATATTGTATGTCAACTATACTTCAATTAAAAATAAAAAAAACTTAGATAGTCAGGAAAGTATACTTTTAGCTGAATGTGTTGGTCATGGGGGAGAGTAATAAGGGATTCTTTCAGCTTTGTAAAATCAAGCAGGCTTTTTTTTTTTTTTTTCTTTAGCTTACATATTTTGCTTTGAGTTCCATTTCAGAGTTAAAGGAATTACCACATCTTAGATTTATCAGTACACGTTTTGTTCAAATTACGTAGGGGAATTTTAAAATAAAGTTTCAGAGACCCCCGTCCTTCTGATGGGATAGCAGAGGGATGGAATGAATCCACAGTGTGGAAGAGTGAGGTGACCATCATCATGGCTGCTTTGGTAACTATTTCGGGAGTGGACCGTCCAGTGGAGAGGAATATGGAGATTTGTAGGGAGTTGGGACAGTAAATAGAAGGAGTCCTTGTCTGAATGGGTCCAGGCATGTGGTCTCAGTTCCCATCGGCTGCAGCAGCAGCTGCTCTAAGGGAGACCCACATTGAGCTTCAGTTTTCTTGCCAACCAAAGGGAAACAATAGAACATGTCGTGACCATTGAAGACTGTAGTGAGAATCAAATGGGTTGCACATAAAACTACTTTGAAAATTACCAAGCATTGGAGAGGCAGCAGAGTGTCACGCTTTGGAGCAGCAGTTGGCTAACTACACTTTATGGATTGTTTGTGGCAGAGCGTGTGTGTTCCACAAAGCCAGAAGTATTTACTCTCTGGCCCTTCAGAAAAAAACCTGGCCAAGTCCTGGTCTACAGCAGGGACTCTAATGCCAGTTGGCCTGGGTTTGAGTCATAGATGTGCCATCTCCTGCACCCTTGGACTGGTGAATTAACCTGTAGCTCAGTCTCTTTACATGTAAAGAGTTGACGATGATAATACCAATGTCCTAGGATGGCCAAGACTGTGAAATGAGTTCATACACATAATTATACAAGGAAAAAGCCTTGAGGGCCTTTGCCTGACACTTATCAAGGGCCGAGTAGGGTTTACATGATATTAAAGTACTTTGCTAAGGTAGGCAACTGTTGAATTAAATGACAACTTACATAGGATTCTAATTCTATAACATCTGATATTTACATTCTAAAGTTTTTAAAATTGCTAAATTGACAGTTATAGAAACTGATTGTATTTCCCATTGTACCCAGTAGGAATACTACTGTAGAATACTACAGTATTCTACCTACAATGCCAGAATACTGGTATGGCTCAGAAGTATTCTTGCACTGTGGAAGTCACATTGCAGATTATTAATGGCATTTGAGGTGGCTTTAGCCGATATGGGGCTCCCTTAGGATGGTGGACAATTTGAAATAAAACTGAAATTTTGGTATTCTATTTGCATCAATGTCTAATGAAATGCATACATTTTATTGCAAAATAGAAAATGGAACAAAAATTGTAAGTGCCTTACAATTAAGGAACATCACATACATTTTTATCATTTAGCTTTTGGGCCAGTACTGCAAGGTATGTGGATTTTATTTCTTATTTGAGAAATGGAGGGAGAAATTGGAGCCCAGACAGAAGAGCCAATTTGCCTCAAGCGTAGATGGTAAGCACATTTATCGCTCTCCTCTACAGCACTATGAAAGAGGAATAAACTCCAGTTTCCTGTGCTCAAATCCCTACGCTGCCTCTTAATATGTGAAGAAACTCCTAGACTATATAAATGGTAACATATTATTAGTATCATTGAATTCAGTCACATTAAAATAAACATTCTGAATGAAGTTTCTTAAGTATGTCTATGTTAAATTGATATTTGACATCTCTGAGAGGCTCGCTGACAAGAGTTATGGGTAGGGACTAGCAGTTTTGTGTACCCATCGGAAATCAGAACACATCTAAAAACATCTCCGCCTTTAGTGGAACCAGGTGAGAGCACTTGGCCTGTGATGAGAGTCATTGTAGAGTATTCTTTGCTAATGTCTTGTCTGCTCCAAGAAGACCCTGTAACAAGCAGTCCCCTACTCGAGTGCAGCTTGCCGTCCGAAGAATGTGTGTAAGAGGCAGAAGTCAAAAAGGTTTGAAAGGTAGACGGATACCTTAGAAAGACTGACTTCTGTTTCCAGAACGCCACAAGAACTAACCAGTCCCTATTTACATTTGGAAAGGCACTGTTTCTGCCTGGGGTGGGCCTCCCTGTGGATGGTGAGAATCTTGACAGCCTAGGAGGCCTAGAAAGGTGGCTGTTCCTCATGACTAGAGATAACAGAGCTCAGGGTGGCCATACCTCCGTCTGTGGCAAGGACTCCACAGGACCACCTGTTCCTCTTACCGCCATGAGAAACCTGGCACCCATCATGTTTTAGATGATGGCTGATAAGCTCTCATTTTGCCTAAGACACTAAAGGATGCGGGTGCTCAATGTGGATGAGCACGAAATATGATAGTCCAAGCCCATCTGTTCACGAAAACCTCAGTTTACTCTTAAGCACTAGATGCTTATTTCTTACTTTCCATCTGCTCAAGGAGACTGGAAAGCTTCCACTTATTAGCTCTGAGTTTGGCAATTATGACCATCCATGTTCTCATCTGTAAAATATGGATAATTCTTGACAGGCCTTGCCTTAAAGACTTTGTGAGGATCAAATGAAATAATGCCTGTTTTATCTCAGTAGAAGGATTATGGCATGAAATTTTCTCCTGATTAATTACCAGGCACATGGAGATTGCTAAGGTACCTATATATTTGAAAGCCTCGGCCCTTTTGGCCACCGTTAATTGTTAATCAAAAAGAAAATAAGCGTTCCTGAAACTATCATTTAGAAATTACCATTTGGGCTTCATTTTTTATTTTTCTTAAAAAGGTATCAGTATTACTATTTTAAGAAACATGTTTTTTTGGCAAGCTTTTTTTTTTTTTTAGCATTTCATGAAATCTTTAATGAAACGGGGAGGGACACAAACAGAAGGAAGGGGCGATGGGGCAGACTTGGGGGCAAGGGGCACAGGGCAGGGCAGGGGGCAGAGCAGGGGGCTCTCCTCTTCCCTGCAGCAACCCTCCCCCAATCATCGCACTGATGGGGGGAGGGAATTTTGGCAAGCTTTGAATGAACTTTTTACTCTCATTGAGTTTATCGTATAGAAAAATATCCAGCCTGCAAAAAAAAAAGTGTTAGGCACAAGCATGTATGTTTTCCCACTCAGCGTGTTAATTATGTCATTTTACTTAATTCAGCCACTGCGAGCTTGGAGATTTCTTTTATCTTATATGAACCATTTTCTCCAAGGACTTTTTGGATAGATCTCTGCCAGATTCCACTTTGCACTGTTGAGCTTAGTGGAGTGCTGGTTTAACCACCACAATCCACGAAAGCCAACACACTTTTGAAAAATTACTTCTTACAGATGGGGAAATGGACAGGTGGGCTCACATTTTGCATATCTGGTTCTAAAACAATGGACTGATTGAACAGATACCATCAGTGTCTTTACTTCTGCTAGAGACTACTCCTACTCACATCTCACGTCAGCTGTACATCTCAGCACTGGGTTATCTATGTGACTGTGTCTTGCAGTCCGTGGTGCAACAGGAATCAAAGCAAGTATTTCCCAAATTGCAAGTTTTACCTGTTAATTTTTTCAGAAATTTATTCTCTCTACAAAAAAAAACGGGGGGTCTGAACGTGTATCCGCAATATTTCTTTATTTTTTATTGTTGCCCTTTTGAAAATAATCTCATGTGAAGTGTGAAGCAAAATTCTAGGAAAAAATATTTTGATGGCTAATGGTAGCATTGCGTATGTGATATCCAATTTTCCCATACAGTCCAAGTGTGGGAAAAGGAGAGATTGTTTTAGAAGTCCATTGTTTCATAAGGTTTGTTGGTTCTAAACTTCAAAGAATTAAAAGGAAAGAAACCATGGCTAGCTTTTTGCCCCAACTAAAATAATGAATTGCATTTTGAGGTTTGAGTTTGGCTCGGATTTCAGCTATGCTAGCTATGTTTTCTTGGGTAGGTTAGTTTGCTTCTCTATTCCTCATTTTCCTGGTTGTAAAATCAGTTTAGACCACTTGATTTTTGCGGCTCTTAACTCAGACAACCATCACAGAATTTTATAGAGACTGTCTTAGGAACTTGCAGCCCACTACATAAATAATTAACCACTTTCTCTGAAACGAAATGCTGTTTTAGGGTATGATTTTTGTTTGTTTGTTCAAAAAATAGTGATTCCATCTAAGCCAAAGCACTTACTTTAATAGCGGATTCTTTTAAACTATTCTACCAAAATTACATTACCATGAAATTTCTGGAGGAAAAAAACCACAATTACACAGTCACATCTTATAATCATTCACAATTAGTATACATCATCAAAAATGCTTTTTTTTAATGGCTAAAAAAATCACAGGAGACTTCATGTGAATATATAATCCATTTAATACCTTTTTTTAATCTTCTGCAGCCAACTTCAACCAAAAATGTCCTGCTAAGGGTAAACGCTAATTCTGTATTTATTTGCACAACGTGCATTGGTTTCATGAGGTAGGCTTCTCTTTCTTTAACATCGTCAATATCTTGCCCTAACATTTCAAACTATAAATGGAAAACCTCTGACAATGGGAGCTTTGTTGTTAGAAGGCTTGGAGGATGCTGTGTGTTCCCATCATACCTGTATCCTGGTTCCAGAGGTTTCTGTTTTAGGGAAGAGCCAGCGTTATTAAAGGACAATGGCAAACCCATCTCGAGCCTCCTTTGGAAAGTCAGATCTTCAGTTCTGGCATCTTTGAGAACATGCCTTGCCCAAGCAGCCTTCCTCTCCAGCCCTAAAGAAAGCCGTATCTTCTCTGCATTTTTTTTTTTACTGCATTCCAATTTTAAGCCAGGCCAGTGTCATATAGTACACCCATGATCTATGTGTGCAGTAGGAGAATGAAGCCACAGTAAGTAATACAAAAAGCCATTTCTTTTCAGGCTTGATTAAAACAATCTACTTGTAGTTGCTTGGTTGGCAGCTTGAGCTTGTCTCTGTGACTTCTTCTCTACCTCTTACTTCCATCCATCATTGCAGAGAGCATAGAAGAAGAAGTATATATATAGTGCCCTGTGCTTGCTTAGGCCTTAGCAAATATCAATTCATCACCAACTTGACTTTGAAAGAGACCATTCATTAGCATGTTAGAATATGACAATTTACCCAGTGTTCCCTGGTGCCAAAGGAGTCACATGACCGGATCTGAAAACAAAAAGAATTCCACAATATGTTCGTAGAGTTATTAATAAAAATAACTGCTGGCTGACAGGAAAGGCATCTGGCACATTTAAGATGCATGACCATAGTATTTTGTTTAGAAGAAAAAAAATCTTCCCTACCTCAGGGATGAGTGCACGTGTGTGCGAGTATGTATGTTTTGCGCCAGAAAAGTCTCCCACCCTGATGAGCCATTGATGAGGTGTTTTCAGTCTTCACTAGCTTCCTATTTCATTGCTCTGTCGTGGAGCCCTTGTAATACTGCAATGAATAAATGTAATCAAAGCAATTGGCTGCCTGAGATCTTTTTTAATGCACTGCTTCGGACGCGGTACATATGCCGTGCAAATAAATACAAAATTAGTGTTCCTGTTGGAAGCATTTGGTGAGAATGAGTGATTTGTCTTGCTTATGAAAGGTGCATACATTTCTGCTCATAGTTGTTTATCAGCCGGCCTCTCTCTGCTTATGGATTCAGAGACGGGATTCATCATTTGTCAGCGCACGAGCAGATGTGCTGGAGACGACCAGATTGATCCGCGAGGATGAGCTGAGCAGCAGCGTTACTGCTAGAGGGCGGCCCCTACAAATTGTGTTATCTTTGGAAACTGTTGCCTACTAGCTCTTTCCTATACTGTGGGACAAGGCTGCCTTTTTCTACTTTTTGCTTTTGTTTAAAAACCTGGCAACTTTGGGATAGCTTAACGGAAATGGAAAACAGCCTCAGTCTCTCCGTGTAGTTAAATCTATCGAAAATCCATTTTTCCAAAGGTCGGCTCTCTCTCTCTTTCCTGATCATTAAATATGTTACTTGACATTGAGTTTCAACGTCACTTAAAAACAAAACACTAACGTTGGGATTACAGAAGTGTCACGTGATCTGTTTTCAAACTGCTACGGACGAAATTTCCTCTTGGTTCATGGAAGTCATTTACGCAAGGAGGGCATTAGGGGAGAGGCAAGAGACCGTGTTTTACTTGGAGGGAACTAATGGCTTTCCGAAGGTTTGACTTGCTTTCAGTTTGTGCGAAAGGCCTGTTGAAGCTGAGTTGATTACAGAGCCATCAAAGGGCCTTCTGGCCAACAAAACTCCTTTGCACTTGTGTACTGCTGAAAATTACTGTCCGATGCCAGCAGATTGAAGAGGCGAATACAAGCTGCTGAGGAGCTCCATGTGGCTTTCCAACCGCAGGTTCTTGAGCCTGGCCTGAAGTGATTAACCATCTAGAAGCCGCATCGTCCTCCGAGGGCATCTGGGGAAGAACATGCGTCCTCCTCCTCAACGAAAGGAAGCAAGTGTACAGACCGAGCTAGCTTACCCATGAGACAGGGTTAGGACTGACAGGCCCAAACCCAGGTAGAGCTGACCTGCTTTCCCTGTGCTTTTGTGGCCTCTGTTTTCCTCCTGCAGTCCCTCCATGACCGTTTTCCTTTGGGTGATTTCTTTTTAATCAGATTGGTAGAAAAACAATTTCATACTCAATATACCCAACGTGTAAGACCATCAGAAATGCTGCATGTGTTCCTGAAAATGTGGCCTGTAGCCCTGGACGCATCTGGCTTACAGCCAATAGTACTGAACCAACACTAAGGCCTTTGGCCAAGTCCTGATCCCGTGGCAGGCAAGTGATTTTGTGAAAGATGGGGCTTTGATGAATTAAGGAAACTAAAAGACTCAATGTGTGACTTTGACTTGCTCAGTTAGCTGAGACCTGGGCAGGGCCCAGCAGGGAGAGAAAACGTGTGTTTTCACTTGTCATTCACTGTTTAGAAGTTGTCAGTTATGCTTGATATTGGTGATGTTTTTTACAAGTCACGTGGTTTCAAAGACCCCATCAAAGATGGAGAAGTGGATAGTAATACCCAAAATGATGTGTAGACATTTTGTGAGTTGAAGAACAATCAGATGCCGGTAGTCTTTTAGGGTTTATCACTTACCCGAGAAAGTTCTTTGGGTTTTTTGTTTTTTTTACCATCTATTTAGCAATTTAAATGTGCCAGGTATTGTGCTGAACATTGGCGGTAAGCTGTGGAAAAGACATTCTCTGCTCTCAAGACATTCAGGGAGCATGGCAAATAAATTAACAACTGTGGTACTTGGGGAGAGCTGTAACAGGGACATTCCAGAAGTGCTAGGAGGGAGTGGTCAATTCTGTGGGACCAGCCCCTGAGCTGCTCTTAGCGTTTCACGTTGTTTGTGTAGGCTCTGAAGATTATTTTTAGAGCTTACAAGGATTTATTGTTTGCTGTTTCCAAGTGCTGCTTTTGTGTGACTTGGAGTTCAGGATTTGGTCTTCATTTCCAGCACACAACCTCTGAGCACCAACTTGCTCCTGGTCTACGGTGAGGCTGTGTGTTTGATACCCCCCAGAGGTCACTCTTAGGAAAACCGTCCTTGTTCTGCCTGGTGCTCAGGGACACCATGGACCTAAGGTGACAGCTGTCTGATGCTCTGTGCAGGACTTTCTAAGAGCGTTCTCAGAGGCCTCTGTGGGGCTGAGCCCCAGCACTTATTCGGGTGCTTCATTCAGCAAATGCTGCATCTCTGCCATCGAGCTGTCATTGGAGCTGTCTGATTGAACACCAGCAAGTGCTCTCTAGGAGGGAGATCCTTATTGCCCATTTTCTCTGTTTCCTAAATGATCTTAATTGCTCGGGTAAAGAGGCATCCATTCTAAATCTCCCTCCCACCAGGAGTGATTCACACAGTAACAAGGTTTAGATTATCCCAAATGTCAGGACCCCCACAGTTCTAATGGGCTTCCCTCCAGGGCCCACCTGACAAGCTTCTTCTCTCTCAAATACCTGTACTACCCGGAACTGAGAGTCTCTTGGACTGTACCCTGAGTTCCTTCCCCCATATAGGATGGGACTCAGAGCTGCTCTCTTTACCTTTTGATTTTTGTTTCAATTTTCGAAAGGAATGGGATGCGTCTATGGTAAGCATTTTTAATCCCATTTTAAAAACCTATTAAATATTAAAATATGTAAGTGATAGTCTAACCAAGGGTAATATTTAGGATATGCTAGGTATAGTTAGAGTTTGTAATTTGGCTTAATAGCTTCTGAAAAGTTGGAGAGTATAAGGAAAAAAAACAATTATACTTTGGAATATTCACCACTTTCTTACTCTCTGCGCTCCATGTTCTTCATTTCTCTTGAGTCTGTTGTATTCCCAGATGATAGCCTCAGAAAATTTTGTATGCTCTCTCTATAAAAGTTTATTTAATCAAGTAAATGTAAAAAAGCTAAATTAAAAAGAACACTGAAAATAAAACATTTGAATTACTTGCCCCTGCCAAGATGTTCTTTGTGTGAATTTCTAGGTAAGAAAATAACTTCCCCCTTATTTCCATCAAGCCCCGAGAAAGACTTAGGGGTAGAATAGCATTGTCATATCTGAAAAAGGAAATGATTGACAGTGTCACTTAAATTCAGATGTCTCCTTAAAATAAATGTAAAAGGGCCTTTGAAGAAGTTGCTTTGAAAAAAAATTTTTTTTTTTTTTTTTTAAACCTGGAGTCCTCAACTTCTTTTCCCTTCTACTTTGTTCTTTGAGACTGAGAGGTAAATTTGGCTTTTACTAGAGGCGAGTCTCCAGGAATGTGCATCACATGTGTCAGAAATCGTGGCACTCCACTGGATCCCCCCATCCAGGAAGGGCTTGGAGCGGACTCGTGGGTACTTGCTGCTGGCTTTCTCCATTTCTTGGGTGCACAGGCTTCCAGGGCTACGAGGCTGTGTAGCAATAGCGTGAAATACCTCAGTAGGCCTGGTATCAGGTTACTGCCTCTTTTTTCACTTGCAACCATCCATCTGCCCTCTGAACACTTGAACTTAGCAATTCAGGATAGAAACAATGAAGTCTCAAATGTGCTACCTGTTGGGTTGTGAGGCAAGCATGCTTACTTCCTCTTAGGTGATTAAAAATACTTCCAAGAACTGAACTGCTATTTATTGTAAATGATTAGAAGTGCGTTCAGAGTCTAGATGTTGGGAAAGCTGATAGGCATCTCTCTAAACACCAACTAGAGTTTCCAGATACTTGGTGTTCTAACATGCCAAGAGACGTGAGTCAGGCCAGCTGATAACCAGGTGAGTGTCTTTTTCCTCCTTCCAATACACACATTAGTCATATTTGCCAACAGAAAAGGCATGGCCCTCCGTATCTCCCACACCCCCACCCTTACCACACCCATGCTTTTGCAATAACATGGATAGAAAAAGTAAAGCAAAGTGGGTAGGTTCTGAGCAGCCTGAATGCAAGCAGCAAACTCTGCTTATTGTACTGAAAATCAGAGTTTGTCATTTTTATTTTCAAAAGACAGACCCTAAATAACTGTGTTCTCTTATCACCATCTTTTACTAATTTGCTGTTGGCTGTACTAGTCCCTTCCGCGGGAATTTTCTTACCGTGCCCACAGGACTACAGAGAATGTAGTTCTTACCAGAGTTGACTTTACATTCTTTTCGGCAGTTTTCTTTCTGTAAGGTTTTTGGAAGTTGGGGGTTCTCATTTCTTGTTCAAGACTATAATTTTTTATAAGCAATCTAATGATACCAAGAACTATTAAGTTAGGCAAGATATAAGAAGGCTTGGTGTGACAGTGTATCTTTTTTTCTTTAAAGTGTGGTCACCATTATGGGTTCAGCTCCTTGAACATATGGGAAACTGAAGGTTTGGGTGGAACCAGATTTTAACAGAATGTTAGTATGTTTTTGGAAAGTTAATTTTTCTTGAAGAATTTTCAGTTTCAAATTTTTTTTTCTGTCTCATCTGCTTGGTAACAGGTGACTTTAAAGGATGCTCTATTTAATAACAACAGCAATTAAAAGAAGAAAGTACAGTCTATTTACCAAACATTTATAATACAAAAATAATTTAGGTGTCTGCAGATATCAGTAGAACAGATAGAATAATTAAAATGTTGGCTGGCCTGTTTGTACAGGTCAGCCATGAAAATTACCCATGTGTAATTCAGTTGGGTTCCCAAAGGGGATAACTCTTTTATTTTTTCCTTATTCAGTTTTCAAGTACAAAATCTGTAGAGTTGGCTTCCGGCTACTTAGAAAATTATATTTTTCCTCATTACAATTTTAGGCTTGAGTTTGAGGTTTCCTGCCTTACTCTGTGTGTGTGTGTGTGTGTGTGTGTGTGTGTAAACAAATGGTGAGACATAATAAATTAGTCCTCTCTCTGTAATCTATTATCAATACCATTTGACATCAGTGTTATATTAGAGAAAATTGACTGTATCTGCTCTAATCCACTGTTTTCTGTTACTCCTTCATAAATACTTCATGGAGTAGCTTTGATTTTTATCGCTATTTTTGGAGTCGTGGACTTTGATTACATTTTTTTCTGATTATAATGTTTATCGTTGGTAATCTATTTGTAAAACTAATAAGTTACAAGTTAAATAAGAATCTGTAGATAATTGCTGTTAGTGTTTCAGTGCATTAACGTTCAGTATTTTTTTTCTGTAAACATATGATGAAAACTTTGGTTTTTTTGTTCTTTCTATATAGTTGTAATCATATTGGGAATATAATTCTGTCTTAATTTTTCTCACTTAAAATTATAAATATTTTTGGGGCGCCTGGGTGACTCAGTGGGTTAAAGCCTCTGCCTTCGGCTCAGATCATGATCTCAGGGTCTTGGGATCAAGTCCCGCGTCGGGCTCTCTGTTCAGCAGGGAGCCTGCTTCCCCTTCTCTCTCTGCCTGCCTCTCTGCCTACTTGTGATCTCTTTCTCTCTGTCAAATAAATAAATAAAATCTTTAAAAAAAAAATTATAAATATTTTTGCATGTCACTGAAATCTTTATAGAAGTTTTTTTTCCTTGATTACAACTTTGAAACAAGTCTTTTCACATATTTGGTGATTTCCTTAGGATAGATTCCTGAAACTGGACTTTCTTGGTCAAAACCTATGAACATTTGAAGATTTTGAGTGTATATTGCCTCATTGCTTTTAATAAAGCTCTTACACATTTATAGTCCTAAAACATCTGAAAGTATTGAATGATCTTTTCACTTGCTTTAATCATTTGTAGCAAAATTGACTTTCCATATCTTTGATTACCTCACTAAGGAAGAGTATTTTATTGTGTATTCTACATTTGCATTAGTTCTTAAGTGTTCATATTATTTGCAACGATGTTTTCATAAACTTAGGGCAAAAAGGTTGTGGATAATCAACTTTTGTCGGTGACATCATTTTATTTCGATAAGTCTTTTTTCCTTTTTTAATATGTGAAAGAATAAACAGGATTTTTTTTTTTTTTATAGAAGCAAACTGTTATATAAACAGGTTCTGTCGTGCATTCTCAATCTGGTTGTAGATTATGCATTACAGTGACTCCTTTTGCTTCTTTTGTCTTGACTGTGTGTTTTGGTTATAGGTATAATTATATATGTTCATAAAACTTAAAAGAGTAGCATGCTCTTTACGTTTTTCTTACCTGCTTTTCGACTCTTGCCCCCTCCCCCACTCTCCTCCAGGATGGATCCTCTGCTCCCTTGAGTCCATCTGTCTGGTCATCTGTCTAAGGAGTTAGCATTCCCTCACCCTCCCAGAATCATCCAGAACAAATAGTCCACGGCTAAAGAAAAACTGATGAGCATTTCTGCGTGAAAAGCAGACTTACCGCCTTAACAATCCCTCTGCGTTGTCTGCAGCAAGAAGCCATTGGCTAAGGTGTGATTTCAAAGGCCACATCCCAAAGCCTGTTCTGACCTCTCGCTCTGGTACTAGTGCTTCTTTCCCAGATAACTCCTCCCCCTCACCCCCTTGTCCCCATCTCTTTTAACCGGAGTTTTCCTCCGATGGTATGTGGATTGGTTTGAATCCTTTTCAGAGCTTTCAGAATTCCGTGATTTCCTTCCTCCTCCTTTAAATCTGACTCTGCTTCCAAACACTGTCTCCACACCAGTAGTGGTCTTGGATTAAGTACCTTACCAGCAACCAAACCAAGGTTAGTGTTTTCCATTGCTCTCCCTTCTCTCGGGTTCAAAGGAGCAGGGGAATCCCTTGTGGATGCAGAATTGGGAGTAGCTCTTCACATTCCACTCCCCTCAAAAATGGCTCAGGTCTTCTTAACACTATAAATTAAATTAGCACATGTGGCCTTAAAACAGCCCAGGCATAGAAGGCATGATTACCT
Source organism: Potos flavus (assembly GCA_028534135.1). Classification (NCBI taxonomy): domain Eukaryota; kingdom Metazoa; phylum Chordata; class Mammalia; order Carnivora; family Procyonidae; genus Potos; species Potos flavus. The sequence goes on along the minus strand of CM052895.1, from coordinate 70,871,750 downwards.
TTCTGGGAAAATGATCAGGGCTACATTCAAAGAACCCAGTGTCTTCCAGGCAGCTCTCAAGGACGTGTCAGTGTGTCATGACCTTTCTAGGCATGAATGGGATTTTAAAGATTACCTTTTCATTAGTTTACTAGTATATATTCTGTGTACTATGCTGTGAAGGTTGTGAAGGTTGTGATAGCGGCTTTTGTTCAAATGTGTGCAGTTATTAATTGTATAAACCAGAAATGCAGAAACTATATCAAGCAAGGCAGCTGTAACAAAAGAGAAAATTTGAGTGTCTCAAAGGAACCACATTCTTCCCCCAACCCCTCCACCCAGACTCAGATGTTCATAGGATGTCACGGCAGCTGAGTCAGGACTGAGGGAATACAAAATTATGAACATAACATAGAGTCATGATTTAGTTTCTTGAACCTTCTAATACTGCTCTACATCCCTGGTAATTTTGTATCTCCATTGCCTTCCACAGTTCCTACACAAAGTAGACCCTGCTCAGTCTGTTAGATGAGTTTACTGAGTATGTGTTACTCATCCCACCCTTGTCTCCTTAGCCTGTGCAGTAAGTGGCCCCCTTCCTGTGCATCTAAATCCCATTGCTCTGCAAGGTCATTGCACTTACTGCTCCGGCCATTCTTAGATTCTTTAATCATGTGATAGTTAATCTGAGCATCTACATTTTTGTGTCTGTGCTCAACAAGATTGTAAACTGTTAGAGAATAAAAACTGCTTTGTACTTCTCAGAGTGGCAAGCATGTTACCTTGCACATAGTAGAGGCTCAGCAAATACCTCAATGATTAATTCATTCTTTTTTTTTTTTTTTAAAGAAAATTGATTTGAATGGATAACTTCGAGAGAAGAATCTAGGTGCTCCCTTATATTGAGTAAACTTGGCTCTAGTGGTGAAATATTCTTGGCTTCAAATTATATGCTAAATGAAAATGGGTGATGCATACTTTGTAGAATTATTTTTAGCTTGAACTTTCAAATTGACTGTAAAGAGATATATTATCCTATAGAGCTTCTGTCTCCCCTCTTCCTGCTTATTTAACTTGACCTATCCTTTTAAGACTCAGCCCAGGGTTCACCTTTTTTTAAAAAAGTCTTCCCCATCTTTCTAATCTCAATCTGCTCTTTCTTTGCCATGCTAGAGAACAGCTGACTCTGCTCCATCATTTATTTAGTGTTTGCAAATACTGCAGTGTATTATATTCTCATCATTTGTGTGTGTCTGGCTCCCTTCCATAGCTAGATCGCAGCCTTCTTCGAGGTCTCAGGACCATAGTTTAATCCTTTTGCATACAGCCCAGTAATTAGCATGATGTTTGTCCCTGGATTTAGGAGAAGTGTTTAGAAGCTCGGTTTACATGCCATGTTACCTAAGAACTGTGTGAACTGAACAAGTCACTCTGCCTCTCTGAACCTAAGCTTTGCCATTGCTAAAGCCATTATAACCTCTGACAAAATTATCACAAATGTTAAATAAGACTAAGGATGGGCAAATGTTTTAAAATTGTAAACCAGTATACCAGGGGGAAATAACATTGCTGTTGTTAATTATTAACTTTAAAAAAATCTATTCTTTATCCTACTGACTGAAAGAAGTTCCTTGAGGGAACACTCTGTGTTCTCTGTAGCTCCAAACTGAGAATCACGCCTGGCATAAAATGCTGAAAGATTGTTTTGTTTTGTTTTGTTTTGGATAACATATTAGTAGGCTGATGGGAAGAGTTTGGAGCTTCTGTTTTACATATTTTTAATAAGAAATACTCTCTGAGCTAAGAATTTGGGCATGTTGTCTGTCTTCATTTCAAGGTTGGTACGTTGACCATCCATTAGAAAAGATAGATTATAGACAGTGTGCTAGGTGTGCCTGGAATAAATTTTTAAAATACATAATAATTTTTATTAACAAGATCCATGACCACAAGCAATATAAAGATGCAGTTGAGTGGCTTGTGGTAGGAAAGGAAGGAAAGGATTTGAAAGAAGTTATAATTCTTTGTCAGTAATTTTCTACCCTGGTTATATATTAGAATCACCTGAGTTGCCCTAAAATTCAGATACTTGGGCTTTACCCCGATTAAGTGAGGATTTCTTTTCTGTGTAGAAAATCAGTCCCTTGTTGCTATAGGTGAACAGTGTGCAATGAACAGGTTATTTGAAGATTTCCATGTGCTATCGTTTAATGTCTTATTAAAAACTAGGTGCTTCTCTGGCGCTATGGATATTGCAAAGGAATCTAAGAGGGGGAGCCGAACAACCGTATGGGGTCACCTGAGTCTTATTAGAAGCTCAGTGAAAACCTCCTCCCTATGGGGTACATGTGCTCACTGTGCAGACTTGTGGTCTCTGCTATTGACGAGTGTTGGGTGAGTGAGAAGAGGAAGGTACAAGGTGCCCTGGGGTCCCAGGAGAAGATGGGGTGTCGTGTGCCTTGAAAGAGCAAGGAAGGGCTTCCAAGGATGAATTAGAAACTTCCCAGACTGACAAGAAGGGTAGATGAGACATCGGGTGAGGAATTCTGGCTGTTGGCAAAACAAGCAACATTAGCATTTCCTCTATGCTTTGCGCACAGTGGCTGTTTCATAAATACTAAATGTGAGTAATGATAATGATGATCTTTAGGATTAAAATTAATTGCTAACTCTTCAGTCCAAAACAAAACTTCAAGAGGTAACTGTCATTGAGTAAGAGAATGGACCAGACACAACATTCTTTGCATATGACTTTTCCAAATCTAGAATTCTCTTCTTACAGCTAGCAAAAATTATTTGTGCTGCTATGAGAGAACTCTGTATTTCATTCTCAATTTAAGGATGTCTGGCTTCTCTTTTCTATACAATATTTCCATGTCATGAAGATCAGTATTTTTCTATTCAAATTTTATAATTTTACTAATATATAACTTATATTTTCCAGCCTATTTTATTCTTGACTCCATTTATTCTCTGTTTTTCCTTTAGAAACATCATAGTTTTAGTAAGGGCACAGAGGCAGGCTCACACGTTATAAGACAATTACATTAAAGTTGTTCAGTCTTATTTATCATCTGATACAACTGGTAAATCACTTCCTTTGTGAATTGTACATGGTGATGTTTATTTGTCAGATGGTGGTCATTAAGCCTCCAGTCTCTTTTTCTCCTGTATCTACAAGTAGTCATTATTCAACTGGTATATGTAACCTTATTTTTTGTTTCTCAGTCTGCAGTCCTCTGTCTCCCTGCCTGCCCATCGCTACTGAAGACCGCTCTGCTGTCACCTCCTCTCTTGGACAATACACATTATTGTCCTTTATTTATACCCCAGGTATGAGAAGACAGCTAAATGAGATGGGTTCTAATTCTTTTCCCTTTTTCTCAGAAAAGCATACATAGAGAAGGGTAGATCGTTTTTTCTTTTTTTGTTTTTTTGTTTTTTTGCAAAAAGTATGGAAAGTCATTTTTACAAAGAAAATGGACTATCTTCCTTAGTGACAGACTTCCATTAGACTTTTATTTATTTTTCATGAAAGAAATTCACGCTTTATGTAATCAGGCTCCCTTTGAAGCTGTACCACTCCCCTATCAATTTTGTTTTCCTTCAGAACATCATTTGGTTGATAAGTTTCCTCGTGTCCTGTTTAGCTGTCAGATTTTGATAAGCTTTCTGGGGAGCTCACATACAGTGTTCATGTCACCCCAGTTCAGTGCTGTTTTCCTTATCTGGGGTCTGCCAGAAGTAACTTGGGGTTAAGGTTTGGCACTTCCTCCTGGTGTTTTGGCTTTGGCGCTGCAAACATATCACAAAGCAGACATAATATGTATACAAACAGCTAGAGACATTAGTAGAATCTTGTCAGTGAAAAAGCAGGAAAGCCTCTGAAATGTGAAAAGAGAAAATGGAGCTGAGTGTATTTATGATCGCATGCTTTGTATGAGTGAAACCGCAACTGGTATTATGTATTAAAAAATGAACTAGAATTAGATTCTTTATCATCATTTACTTTCCAAGACTGTGAAAGTAATTAATAGCTCATGCAATCTGCATGTATTGCGCTCACTTAGCTCATGTGTTTACATGGAAACCTCACCCACATACACGAAAGGAAAGAGGCCTCAAGTAATGTTCCTACGTAAGGGAGATAGCATCGGACCTCTTAGGGTTTATGTATCCTCAGACGCTATGGGGAAAGTCAAGATCTTGAAGTATTTGCTGCTCCCAGGTTTAATTGGTTTTATCTGCTGTTATCATAACAACCTTATCTCCGCAGACAGTTGCATGGATAATATTTGGAGATCAGAATTCAAGCCCAGACACACAGTGTCATCTAGCAATTAAATGTTATTTGATAGTTCTGTGTGTGGCTCAGGTGTTGGGGAGCTCCTGCCTCTGGCTGACAGTCTTTATAGCATCATAAAATGGTTCTCAGGGGAAATTCGGATATGGAAAGCTTTCCGAATAGAAATGGCTAGAAAAGCCAGGGTGAGGTGCCGTTCAGGCTCTTGTGGCGGTTCCAGTCATTGACTGTTGCCTAATGACTATGCAGTTCAGGTCCGAGAGATGTTTAATTATTTCTGTTACTGCGTTTTGGTGAAAGGATAAAGAAGCTGTCTAGCTCTGCGGCACAGATGCTGATGTGTATTTTGGGGGAGTCCATTAAGTGGATCAACTTTGCTCTCCACATGCCAAATTTAATCCCTCATATGAGAACTACATAAAACATACTCTATATAAGAGAATTCTTGATGGATGTTTAACTGCATAGATCTAATTAGATGCAGAGCAAGACTTTCCCCAAATGATTAACTGGCAAGATTAGGTAGACCTTCCTTTGTTTTGTTGGGATTTGGGCTTTCTTCCCGTAATATTCATTTTTATCTCTTAAAATGAGTTTCTGAAGGCAGAAATGGAGGTAAAGCAAGCACTTGACACAGCTAAGGTTTGAAGAGTATTATAGTTATTCTTTTGGGCTTTTCCAGGAGTGGATTACTTCTTTAACTTCCTATGGCCTGTATGGAGGAGATAGGGAGAAGCCCAATTCAGGCTTCTCTGTAGGTGAAGCACTAAAGTGTTCTGCTCATTATATGTTTTAATTGCTCAGTTGTGCCTGGAATGTAGATTAACTCTCTCACACCTGAAAAAAGATTCCCCCTTCATAGGGAGAGCAGTGAAGATGAGAGACAATAGGATGACAAATGAGATTGCTAAGTGGAGCCCTGATCAATAGAGAGTGCTGTCCATTTGGGTAATGGACATCCCTGTCATCTCAGCTGTTAAAGAATTCAGCAGAGATGAGTCCCCAAAGGTCTGCAAAGTATAAGGCATCCAATACAGGAAACATTACCACCTCCTTTCCCCAACCCCAATAAATAAAAAGGTGCATCTCAGGAGCTCACTCTTTAGCTGCAGTAAGCTGTTGTGCATAGAATTTATTGTACTCTATTTTCAAAAATCTGTGCACAAAGCAGAAAGACAACCTGGAGACTGGGGGGGTGGGGGTGGGGATGGTCTTTGTTTCCTCAGACCTTAACGGTGGTGTGAACACCTTAGGTAATCTTGTGTGTGGCAAGGAGAAAAGTCTTCCGATTTAAAATTATGAAGTTCTTTTAAATTGCTCTTTTAAAATGTTCTACCCTCCACCCCCACCTGGCAGTTTGAAGCCAGCATATTTGGCAACCAGGAAGCTTGACGAATTGCTTTTGTCAGACAGCCATATGGCAGATGGGGTGGAGGTCACCGTGGTGCCCAGCCTTCCTCACTCAGATGAGCGCCATTCGTCCACACATCCAATTCTGACAGAGGAGCGTTCATGGTTTTTCCTTTCTAAATAACTTCAATATGGTCAATCTCTACTTCTTAGAAACTCCAGGCTTCTTCTATCCCACGTTACATCGTGGGGGCCGGATGGAGGCTATTTCTTCATCTGTCTTGCCACTACTCATTTAACCCAGCTAGTTCCCCAAGGGATCACTGTAACCATGGCGGCCAGACTTCCTGCTGGAATGTGCATGCAAGGATTTCCGGACGGTTGTGAAGGGGAGTGCCGTTTCACGGGGCAGTCAGGTGTGGGTCATTAATTTTCAGTGCTGTTGTTTAACTATTAATGAGGTCATGGCCCCAGGGCAAGACTGACTTTACCTATCAGATGTCTCCCCTCTCCCAGCAGGCCGTTCACCTTTAGTCAGAGCTCTCCACTCATAATTGTCCCGGGCAGCGTTCACACGCCATTGCCTCATCTCTTAACCTCAGCTTCTTCTAGATAAGAAATAATTTCTCCTGCCCATCTCCCCAGTCATCCATCTCCAGTAGGGCCCATAAAACAAAGCCGTTCCCATTTTCCATTAACCTCTATGTCCTGAAACTTAGAGGCATATATGCTTTCTCTTCTTCCTCAGCAAGAGGCCTCTATTAGCCATCATTTTCAGGAGGCCTTAAATTATGCAGAAAAGGCAGGCATCACCCTCGTTGACCTAGCCACCTACTTTACCTTTTATTTCTCTCCTATTTACCATTAGACTTGATAATTTGTAGAACTCAGTGAAGTAATTCACAACTGTCAGCATCTTTATTATATTGCAGCCAGCAGCAGAAATGGTAACCTGAAGGGATATCTACTAAATCAAGATTTCTGTAGCATAAGCAGTGTAAATGAAATCCTGCACATTACATTATTATTTTTATAATGTCTTTATTAAAAAGGAAAGGAGAGGATGCCTATTTAGAACAAGTACATCACGTCCAGAGGCTAATAGAAGCTTAGGGTTGGAAAAAAAGAGCACATTAAATGTCCTCAGCTCCAGCTCCTGCCCATTTGGAAGTGCTTCCACGTGCTCAGCAGGTCAGCAGTTGGCCTCTACGTGGCCGTGATCTCATCAGCAGTCGAGGGGTAATTCCTTTCCCCTCTTCACCCTCCTCTTGTTCTCTAGAGCGGCACAGAAAAATATCTACTCTGTATGACAACCCTTTGGGTACTGGAGAGGAGGGATCTTGCTTCCTAACATCGTCTCTCTTCCAGCCCAAACCTCTCTAGTTTTGTCAGCCATTCCTCACCTGTCACGCTTCCTGCAGACCCACCATCCTGTCCGTCCCCCTCATTTGTCGGTAGAGGGTTTCAAGGGGGCATTCCTAGGCCCTGCAGTAGTAGTGATCTGCGTGTACAAAGTTTAAGGTGCAAGTCCTCTCTCGATACAGACTCTAGAGGTTAGGGCACAGCCCCGTCTCACTGGTTCATGATGAGCTTGCAGTTAACCATAATCCCTTAGACTAAGTCACAGGAACTTTACTTCAGGTAGAAACTCCCCTCCCTTTTGGCTCTTATGTAGCTGACTTTTTTGAATCTTGAGTGCAGCATTTTTTTTTGTTAAAGATCTTCATTCAAGAGCATCTTGTCTGATTATAAATCTGTTCTCTTTTACAGTTTGATTTGTTGGCAAATTTATTTTAAAATTGTCTTTATAAAGTGTCTGTACTGGTAAAATATATAAATAAGGCAAAAGGAAATAATACACCTGGATGCTTCTTTACCAGAGAGGCCATGCACGGCTCTTGGTAAACAACCACCGGGGCCGGTTGCCTTTTATCAGTGTGTCTTATATGCCGGTCCCAGCATGGAACAGCCACACACATTATTTCTCATCCTTGAAACAAAAGTGTGAGGCGGATATTGTCGTTTCCCCCTTGACAGATGTGGGAACCAGACTGAGAGACATGCAGTGACTTTACATGAGGCCATGAGAGCTAGGAAGTGGCATCAGCGGGATTCAAGCCCACATCTCTCGCTCAGTCTCTCTTGCCATTCCTTCTGTCTTGGTGTCTGTGTTAAATTGTTTATGTTAATGTGCTTTTAAGATAAGTTCCCATATTCCTCACTGTTTGGCATAGGCCATTCAGAACCGCAACAGGCCAATGGAAAACAGACCAAGAACAAAACATTCCTGTGCTAGAGATCATTTATGCCATACATTTCTGTGGTGGTTATTGAGACTTTTTACAAAGGCTTTGATTCTCTTACCTTCCGGACATAGGGTTAAATCGCACCCCCTAATCCACTTGAAATTCGGTGTGACTATTTGCCATTCAGTTCTGTTTTTAAAAAGCTGCTACCCACTAATAGGTCATGATCCACGCTTTGAAAAGCCTAAAACATATCTCACGCATTCGTCTATCTATAACAATTTATTGTATATGATAATATCATCCCTTTAAACCTAAATCTCTGTATATGATATAACAAAAATCTTAAGTTTTGTTGGCAGTATTTTTGGCCATAATAACATGATTGAGAGGAATGCTAAACACTTAATTTTCAGATGGTTTTTATTGTTGTATTTAGGAAGACTTTTCCAGCTGTGAGAAGATGGAGAGAGAAAATTAATGAACTATTAATGCAGCCAAGGATAGAAGTGCATGGAAGTTAGCTAGAGGGTTCCTTGTTTTTGAGACCATCACTTCAGACCTGTATTACATACATAATACTGCCATAGATGGAGTAGTCCAGCAAGTTACGTCCTTCTATTTTTATTAAATTCTGAGTTTTGCCTTTTTTTTTTAACGTGGACTTTTAAGAGCACTTAGGAGATGCTCTGAGTAAATTAAATTGACGTTGATTGTGATAGCAATAAAACAAACACAAACAAACGCCCAGAACTGGTTCTTAATCATGAATAAGCTGTGTGTCTCTAGCTTAGTAAAAGCCATTGTTATTTTTCACTTAATAACGAATGTCCTACAGAATAAGGACCAGAGGTCCTGTTTCTGGCTTAGTTGCAACATCGAGGTCTGCAAGTGAAGAAGGATGTTTTCCTGTGTCATCCCAGTCAGTTGCCACAGTAACCGTGTGAGGTTAGCAGGGTGGGTACCCACTGTTCCCATCTCACAGATGACTAAGCCGACAACTCCCTCTGGTCTTTCTGTAGATTACCAGCTCCGTGTCAGTTTAGAGATAAGACTTTGTGTTAACAGGAGGGACAACAGTTTCCTCTAGTCCATCGACTCACCAGGCTTTGTTTCCTGAAAGTCCTTTTATTTCCTGGTTTCTGAAATAACATCTGTGAAGAATGTTCTGAACACCATTTACTTCTGGGGGTGAAAGTTATAGCGTCTTTCACGTTCCATAGGAGGGGAAAAGGCACGGAATCCTACTTGGCTGCCTAATGGGGCCATTGTCAGTCCTTACCTGACTGACCTTTATACCCTGCACATTTCTCCACCTTAGTTTTCACATCTGTTACATGAGGTTATTATGAAAACTCCCTACCTGCCACATATGGTCGTTGTGCGTCCGAAATAAGATCACGTACTTGAGAATACCCTGAAAAGGTAAATTAACGTTATCAATATAATGATACTGAAATTATTATTTTTCCTCCTTCTGTTCTCCCCCCGCGCACGCACATGCACGTGCACACGTAGAAGAATCTTAGTCTTTTTAGAAGAAAATAAAGTTTATCTGAACAATCACAAGAGCATGGGATGTTTGGATTTTCTAGTTCTGAGACAAAAAGTAAGGCCATATTTTTAGACCAGAAACTTAGAGGGGGGGAAAAAGGGGCACAAATGATTTTTTCCAGCACAAAAGCTTTTCTCCTAGTTTACCCAGAGGAAGATAAAATGGAAAGGTAATATTTTCTAATGAATATAGTTGGCTATTCTGTATTGACAGTGTAACTACGTGTGGTACCTATATTCATTATATTAAAAGAGCAGCATAGGTAGATTCTCCTTTTCACTTTAAGCCACTTGTCATAACTTGTAGACTTTTCTAATGGCTTGACAGTGTTTTCTTGGCACTCCAAGCTATTGTACTACTATAATTGAAGAAACTAGAATTTCACATTGTACTTACAGTTTATCCTCCTATTCCTCTTTTCAGCATAACACCTTATTATTTAGGAATTTGCCTTCCTGATCTCCTTGGGATAACTTGCTACTCCACTGATTTAGTTGTTAGAATAAAATAATGTACTTTCACATTCAGAAATAAATCCTGTTCTATTCTCTGTGCACTTTTCACTTGGGAAACTATTTAATCAGAGAATCTATTTATAATCCATGACTGACTATAAAAGCACACATAAAGATGATTTCTAGAAAGGCAGAACTCCTGTAGCTTTTGCCTTATGGAATATTGCAAAGTAACCCACGCTAGAGGGTACACACGTTCACCTCCAGCCAGGTCCGGGCTGTTTGCTTTGTCCTGTCAGAGTGAGCAGAAATCCCACATGAAGCCCAGCACTAGTTTCAGGTAGACTGTTCCCGTGTAAGCCTTAGGTTGGGATGAACTGAGGAAGAGAAAATGTTAAGTCTGGCTGTGCACTCATGGAGCTACCACCAAGATCAGGCCTCTCTTCTGAGTCGTTGAGTCTTCTGGGTGAAATCTACTGTTACTGCAAAGAAACCAATGTCTTGCTCTTAAAATTGAGAATCTAGGTTCTAGGATAATTCTGGACTGATTCAAGTTCTTTATCCTCTTAACTTCCTAGGTAAATTAAATAATAACTTTCTGTTGTTTTCTGGGATCCTGTATTGATGGCTCTAAGCAGTATAGTATCGTATCTTTTGATTGACTTTTTGGGGCAGTTGCTGGTCTTTTTGCATGTCCGTTATAAACATTTTCTGCAGGGCGATATCAATTTGATTGCTAATGAAACAAAAGCATTGAGAGAAAATTTAGTAATAGGTTTTAGGAAAATCAGAGCACTTTGTACTGCTTCAAATTTAAGCGAAGCGGTCGTTGCCTAAAAAACCCTTGAAATTGAAATATCCACATTAACGTGTAAATAGGGAAAAAGGAGATAAAGCATACATTGAGTATGCCACATATACCATGTTTACGTCCACTGTGTGTCTGCTGCCCTTATAGCCGCTCTGGGCCAAGATCTGTGCTTTCTCCCATACATTTCCTCCTTAATCTTACAATCTCATAACCTTCACAAATTGCAATATAACTATCTTCATTTTTACCTAAGAACCAGAGTCCGAGAGAGGTTAGCTTTTCTGTCTGAGGTCCTGGAGGCAATGCTGGATAGAACAGAAAATCCCTTCAGAGCATCTCCAACGCCGAAGCTCTGTTCTCCCTTACACTGTGCTCTTCTTACTCGAAGGTTAATAAATATAATTCAGAAGTGCCATTTGTGTATGACACACACATACATGCCTCGTCACCATCAACAGTATGAATGTAATTAAACACGGGGAGCTTATATGCTACTTCATATGAATTAATTTACTACAATTGAACTTTGCCGTGTGACCCCCTGTGAGTACGGAGCAACTCTTCAGAGAGTTATGAAAGATGTCACGAGGCATCAGCACAGGAAAGAGATAGATATGGGTCCCACAGAAGTCTCTTCCGCACGTGTGGATTTTCTGCTGGTTCACCATAGGGCTGAGAGCATGTCAAGTGAAGTTACCTCTCCTCAGTTTGAATTATGAGAGCCAAGTCTGTACCTAACGTACAGAATTCCAGTTTGGCTTTTCGTGAAGCGAATAATTTCCAAGTTCTCTTCTACCTTCGATGTATCGTCAATACTATGAGAGCTCAGTTTTAGTTAAGTTTACATTAATGAGGTGAAGAGTGGGTGATATGTAAGTTATATAGAATGGCCTTTGGTTTTCACCTACCTTACTTAAGCTGTTGTTGCATTTTTAACGTGCTTAGACGCTTGTCTGCTTTGAGGCACTTTGTGCTTGGCCGTGACTCACTCAACCCGTGCCCTGGGCCTTTTTCTGACCTGGAAAAAAAGTGTTTTGCCATTATTAATATCCCTTCCCACCTACTGAGTAATTGTTCCTACTGGAACAGCTGATGCCAAGAATGGCCTTTAGGTTACAACCAGTGAATTTTGTGCTCACCGATCTCGTTCATCGGGAACATAGGCGAGTAGCTTCCAGTTAAAGAGTAACTCATGGTAATTTTAAGTTAGAGAGTGCACAGCTCAGTGACTTCACCTACATACAGTAAGGTCTGGCATGGGCAGAAAGATGTTAAGTAGTATTATTTTGGTTGATTAACTGCATGAGTTACAAAACTGAAGAACCCAAACCAGATGGATTTTCAAGACTGAAACTACCGGGCTTAAAGACAGCTTTTAATCACTGTTTGTGCCCCCTTAAAGATATTCAGAAACCAACCTGTTAACGTAAGTTGCTGCACGATTTAATTATTTCTTATTAGAAGAGTGAAAGGAATTGGAAGCATAGGAGATATATCTGCTCTTGTTAATTGCAAGTGGTAATCCACAGTCCGCTTCTGCTACCTGTCATTCTTCCCTGCCAACCAAATGGGAAAGCACCCATGCATTGCTCATCTGCGTAAGGAGAAGGAAACTCTCTTTGTTACTGCAAAGGGATTTATTTCAATAAAGAAATAGAGCGAAGGGATGACAGATAAGTGCACTTAAACCTTCTGAGCATTGCAGCAAGCTTGTAGAATTTGGGTACTCAATATGATCTCTGTATTCTCTGTTCATGATGGAGCCTCTTGGTCACACTGATGTTGTGCCTGGAACCATAATCCTCTCTTTATGCCACCTCATTGCTTCTTAGCAGGCGGGAGGCACAAACTGATTGCTAATTCTTTCGCTTTCCACCTGCTGGCCCCCTTGTGAACCGGAGCTCTTGAGTGATGTAGCCTTTTGGGTATTCACACAAAGAGCCAGGCACTTTGTGAGCCGGTGGCCTGCTGCAAAGCAGTGGGACAGCAAGAGTCTTAAACACACTTTAGATTGTTTTGCACTTAAACAAATGGAAGACACGCAAATTGAAAATCTGAGACCATTTCTAAAAAAATAAAGGAAGGACACATCTCCAGTTTTCAGCTGATTGATATCATGGCCATCTCCTAACTCTAGATGTTAGTAAGATAGCTGCCCTTCCAGGGGGCCTGGGGTATGTGAACTGCTTCCAAAGCAAAGGAAGAACAAGCCAATCAATCAATCAATAAATGAAGGGGCAATATTTGAGGCTGTATAAAGATTTCCCATAGTTGATTTAAAAAAGAAATAGCATTGATGGAGCTTAGTAACATTTACTTGGTAAAGTAAGCCATTTTGTCCCTTTTCTTTGTCTTCTGGAATCCGTGTCCTTAGAAAATAAATGGTCTTAAATTCAGTGAGTCCTGTTAAGGTGTTGGGAATATCCTTCTTTCTGTTCTGTTAACAAGGCAGAGTCCCTCCCTCCTAGAGTTTCAGTTTGGATGAAGGCTGGAGGGGGAGGGGTACAAACAATCCTCGAATGAATGAACAAACAAGATAATTGGACTTAGGGGTGATAAGAATTTGAAATAAAGGAAATAAAACTCCAAGATGTGATAGAGAATAGCAGGTGGAGGAAAGCTACTAACATGATTTGGGTGGTCAGAGAAGACAGTAACTCTGAGCTAGTCCTATTTGAATCGAGACCAAAAACATGAGAAAGAGCCAAAGGATACAGGTTCGAGTGGCTTTGCAGGGCAGAGTCCTCAGTGACTTGTGGACGTTTCGAGGGGGTCTTCACATCCCCTTGTACCACAAAATGTGATGGTGGACCATGAAGTAGTGTATATGTGTCTTGGTAATAGACGACATACCATCATTCTGAAACAAATACGCACGCTGTTGGAATTAACAAAGTACAATCTCGTATAAAACTGTTACCACACTGAGAGTAGTTTTTGTCATTCTCCATTTTTTAGTGTTGAGATCAAAGAAACACAACTGCTTTCATGTCGGGGTTGTCGTTCTTGAAAAGATTGGGCACCAGTGCTGTATCGTAGTTGGTGAAAGATGCATTTGGCACAAGAGGGACTGGCCCGCCCTTCTATCAGAACAAGAGCGCATAGACCGATACTAGGTCTAATGATAAAATGGCATGCATTCCTATTCCCCTTAGATTCAAATCCTGTTACACGTAACTGATAATTAATATTTATGGACTAAATAAAAGAGGGTGGAAGCTTAGAAAACAGATAATAAGGGTGTTTTGTTCTATAGGATTCATTTCAATATTGTGTATGACTGTATGACCAGGATATGAATAACTACTAACTACCCTGAGCTATCACTGTGAAGATAATTTTTTAAGAGAAACAGCAGAAGCATTTTGATCTGTAGTCATTAGTATCAATTCACTGTGCTTTGGGCACACCTGAATGGTACTTAGCAGGCAGAAACATGATCTCACACATTCCTGAAAACTTGCTAATGATAGTTTGAAGGCCAGCTTTTCTTGCACGGTACCTGTTCAGAGGAAAATCTTGTGATGACAGAATTATTCACTTCGATCTGACAAACATTTATTGAGTCTTTGAAAAAACTCAGTAGGAGTTTTTGTCTGCCTACCAGGTAAAAGACAGAATAGTTGATTTGTACTAACCCCAACACAGGTACCAAAAGATGCTCAGTATTTTGTACCTATCCTCTTGAGAATACTATCATCTCGAATGTACTGACTGTGTGTCTAGGCTTTCTTTTTTTTAATATATGTTCCATTTTAAAGTATGTTCATTTCATTCCTGAGACAGTTGAGTATTTTGATTTTTTTGAAGTAATTGGTTCCTTGGGTTCTTTATTATTAAGAAGGCTTTATTATAGAGGAACAAAAGCCTTGCCCTTTTCTTGCGCGCGTCGATTTGTTGCCTGGATAAAGCTTTTAGTGACGAGCCAGATGTGGTATGCAAACAGCCTCCCCCAGCAAGTACGGCAGGAAAAAGCCTGGAGTACAGTACATGAGAACAGCTTTTGTCATACCAGAGTGACACGGTGATTTATGAAGTGTCAAACCCTCTTGCCTTTGAAGAATTCCGGCCTTCACATCTGTCTTTCGTGTTTATTTCAGTTGTCCTGGTGACACTGTCCCCCCCAAGCCCCTGAATGGTTCTGTGGACCTTGTGGCTCATGAATGGAGGGCCGTTTCCCCCTTTTTAGGACAGGGAAACAAAGCAGTGAATGAGAAATCAGGAGAGAATGGGAAAGTGAGTCACTGAGCTTTGTCACCAAAGCTGCCCTTGATCACACCTCACACCCCAGAGCCGTCCTTCCAGTTCAAAGGGGAAAGGAAGCTTTCCTTCAAGGGGTTTCAGTTTTGGGGGTCTCAGAACAAAAATGCTTGGACAACTCCCTTTTTTTTTGTTGTCAGATTATTTTTTTAAGTGAACATAATCAAATAAAGTCATGTAAGCCAAGTTGAATTCTTTTTAACTCAGGTTGCCTTTGGAATAGTTGCTTTGTAGCTTATTAACGGCAGTCAGTCGGATGTGTAATTTTATATTTTAATGCAGTGCGTGTTTTTTAAGAGGAACATATCACTCGGTACCCCCAGGATTTGGAAACGAAAATACTCTTTTTGAAAGCCCTCTGTGTAATTTTCCCCTAGATCTTTGACACCCTGCATGTCTGTTTATTGTTTTAATATCATGTAGAAATTCTGAATAGAGCTTTTTACAGGATGAAGTAGATTAAGTGAGAAGTTTTCCAAAAGGATTAACTTAGGAAAAACCTGGTGTGACCTTGTTAAGACAAGATTATTTTTATCCTTTGCCTCAAGGAATGGCTTGAGTTTTCAGGTGAAAGAGTCACAGAAGGGAAAATTTCCATTTTTGTGAAAATCTACATTCCAGCATATATACTCCCATAGTTTCATTTGTTATCCTATGAAGCAGAATCAGCAGTTGGACCATGATTCTACTTACCAGGCTTTGACTGGTAAAATGAGGATTTTCTGATGGTCAAAACTTTGTGTGGGCAGCAGCTGAAAGGTAGTCTCATTGGTAAGTGCAAATCTAACACAGTGACCAGAAAACACAAGTTTCTTTCTTTTTTTTTTTTTTTTTAAGATTTTATTTATTTATTTGGCAGAGAGATAAGAGCCAGAGAGTACAAGTAGAGCGGCAGGCAGAGGGAGGGGGAGAAGCAGGCTCCCCAGTGAGCAGGGAGCGCCATGCGGGGCTCGATCCCAGGACCCTAGGATCATGACCTGAGCCGAAGCCAGAGGTTTAACTGACTGAGCCACCCAGGTGCCCCGAAACACAAGTTTCTGATGGCAGCTATCTTTGTTTACCTCGAAGAGGGATCTCTTCCTTGGCTGAAGTCACAGTCATTAAACTAATTTAATAACGTATCATGGAAATAGTTTTATTCTCTGTAACCACATATCCCAAACATCATTATATCAAATGAAACTGACTGGGTGTTGGTGTTAGATTTGGGATCTTCAAGATTAAGGGCCTTGGGAATAACTGACACGGTTCCTCTCAATGACTGGAAATAGAGCAAATACTTTTCACTGTGTTTCTGGGAATTCAAGTATGACAAGGAGATAAAGTTGGCTTTGTGATTTAAGGCTGTGGCTTTTTTGCCTTTCAGATGGGCCTGATGAAATTAACGTTGCCACACGTTAGAGAAACCAGTGTTGCTTTTCCGAAATGTCTGGAGCTTCAGCAGCTCCTAAGGATGCTTTTGGGAGTTGGGGTTACTGAAGTGGACCTAATGGAAATGGCTACAGGGTGCCTTGCCTTTGGGAAGATCCTTGCCCTGGGAATTTTTAGTTTTCTTTTTTTGGCATGGTGTACCTCAGCTTCCCAATGGGTACTAATTGGGAATGTCATTTGTAATCCTTGAGCCTCCTTCTGCCCACCAGTCCCCCAGGCTTTGCTTGTTACATTGTTCTCCATAGTAGCTACTCTTCTATTAAGTTTGGTCAGGACTCTGGAGCTCTCCTCTCAAGAGATGTGTGTGCATTATCAACCTTCTACCAACACCAAAATCCTGTCAATCACACTGACCTCGGGGGGCCTCCAGCAAGCCTGGTAAACAAGGGATCCATGTCTGCAATGGCTTTTTATTCACTTTTTTTTCTTTTTCTTTCTTTTTTTTTTTTTTTTAGTGGGGCTTTCTAATTACTTGGTTGTGTATGCAAACACTGAAGGAGCATTAGGAGCATCAAGTGGGGCTCTCCTTTTATTAGGAAACTCTTTTATTTTCTAAATAGAATATGTCAAACATATTCTTTCCTTTTTAGACAGTTAACCTTTCATCTCTCCTGTAGCAGAAATTCCAGTCTCTGGGGCTTGCTAATTTTGTATTTGAAATATTCTAAAGCAGAAGGAAAAGGCTGTTTACAGTGCCTTCATTAAAAAGCTTTTAATTGTGTTTTGTTGCTGCATATATATAGTTTGGATCCCTGCTGGGTACACTTCATTACACGAGAAAAATACAGTATTTTTAAAAGACACACCAATAAACCCAACCCAATTGTACTTTGACCCTGACAATTGAGTAGATAAAGTACTTCTGTAGTGTTCACACTTACTAGACTATAATGAAAATGTGAGTTCAGTAGATCCTTACGAATGTGTTTCTCAGTGACTTCCAACCTCGTGAGTTTTGAGAAAATCTTTTTATGCAACCCCCTTAATTTCTTTCTCACAGATGATCACATACATTGAGTAATAGTACCACTTACAAAATGACTGGGCATAGAAGATGATTCAGGCATTATGCGGTCTGAGTCGTGTGCAGCGGTTCCCGACTTTTCTCCCATCTCTGCATACACAGAAAACTATAATATTTATAGTGCGCACTGGAAGAGGTGAAAGGGAATAGTGACTAGCGCAAACACTTGGGAAGTGGCTGATGCTTTAAATGTCTTCAAATACTGAACTGTTGACAACAACTCTGTGAGGTGGGGGCTATTGTTATTTCTCTTACTGATGAGGAAACGAAAGCACAGGGAGTGCCTTCAAGTGACTGGCCCTGAGGTCACAGAACCAAGCAGCGAGTGTTCCCCCCGGACTGGACTCAGGCCATCTGGCCTAGACTTCTGCTTGCACCTGTGCTGTGCCCGACAGCTCTCAAACCCTCTCCTGGCTACACGGAATACACGGGAGAGGGGAGAAGAACAGAAGCCATGATTTGCACAGTGGACACATCAGTTCTTCTCTTCTCTCCCTCCACACTATAAATTATAAACTTTTATAGATACTGAACTATCCCCCCCACTCTTTTCTTAAATCTCCTTTATTGACATGTAATTTACATACCACAAAATTCAAGGGTTTTGAATGTGTAATTCAATAAATTTTAGTATATTAACAGTCATACAACCTAATCGCCTCAGTCTAACTTCATAATGTTTCCATCATCCTAATAAGAAGCTTTGTGCCTGTTTACAGTCCTTCCCCATTCCCACCCCAGCCTCAGGCAATCTCTGATCTACGTTCTGTCTCTACATACTTGACTTTTTTGCACATTTCATATTGATGGAACCATACAACACATGTTGTTTGGGGTCTGACCTCTTTCACTGAGCAAAATGTTTTTGGGGTTCTAGATACTGAACTTTTACATAGGTAAAGTGTTTCATTATTTTCAGGCATCTTTCACATGTCTTCTAAAGCTGCGTCCGTGGGCGTGCAGGGGTCCCGGTTTTACTAAAGGCTGTGGTTTATAGCCATCACACTGGGTTTAGCGGGTCGTACTGGAGCTCCGGAGTTTACCATTGAGGGGATCATCATATCACCGTCATCACCATCATCATCATCTTGAGCCTCCCAGATAATTAAGGGTTCGGATCAAGCCTTCATGCTGTTTACGGGATCCTTTCATTTTACAACTGTGTAGGTACTGGATCAACTAGGCAGTCTGAGAGGCCAACAGCTGTTAACACAGTGAACGTTATAAATTGAAGGCATTATTTCTTATATTAAAAGTTAAAACACTTGTTCAATTAACAGATTAGCAGAACAACAGGTTTTGGGGGGCACTCTGTAGATATACCGGCTGGACATTGTTCCTCGTTTTTTTTTTTTAACGTTTGAGAAGTAGGCTCTTAATTCCTGTATATTCTAACTCCTTAAAAAAACAGAACTCTACAGTATCTAGGACTGTAGGTCATTTGAATTGTAAGGATAAGTAACACAACATAAAGGTTAATTCAACAAATGGATGGTATAACAAGCTACATAATGAAATCAGCTTTGTTCATTTTCAAACTACTTTGCAGTGATTTTCAGTTGTCCTGTCTTGGATTTTCCCGTGTACAGTGTATCTCATAGATGGATCGATACCTTTGGGGCATGAGCACCAGTAGGACCAGGTTATGAGATTAGGAAGTACCCAGAGTTCTATATTATAATTCACTGATTTGATTTGTGGAGTCCAGGCCTTGAGGAGATAAAATAGAGCACTTCGAAAGCCACTGCCCACATCTTGCTCTCAGGTGGAAAGTAGAATCACATTTGGGGAGATTCCCTTTCCAAGAAATAGTAGAATTTCCATTCAAAAATAACTTCTTCTTGAACACCTCTTCTGAGGCTCTGTCCTAAGCGTGGGGAATGCAGCAGTGAGCGCGAAGCGAGGGCCCTGGGACAACCATCTTAATTTCATGGTCAGGAAAGTTTTCTCTGACGAGGTGGAATCTGGGGAGTCTCAGAGTAGGCCAGGAGCCAGGCAGTCCTGCGGATTTCTGGGGAATTCTGGGGAAAGACACTCAGAGGCAGAGGGTATGGTGTAATTAAATGCCCTGGGGCCAGAGCATGTTCCTGGTGTGGCTGCAGTAAGGGGGTGGGAGGTGGCGGATGGGGGTGGAAGGTGGGGTAGGAGATTGCCAGAGGTGAGGAAGGAGAGGACTGGAGAGTCAGGTCAGGCAGGTCCTCCCAGGCCCGCTGTGGAGACTTGAGCTTTCACTCCCTACGAGGCAGGATCCAGTGCAGGGTTCTGAGCATTTCTCTCCCCCTTGTGAAGAATAATGGGTTTGGGTTTTTTGTTTTGTTTTGTTGTGCTTGTCAGTAAAAACGGTTGACATGTTCCCGTTTTTAGGGTTAGCACTGGCCACTGCATGGATGGTTCCTTTTTTATGGAAAAATAAATCTCCCCTTTTATGTCTCTCTTCAGGCAGGTCATAGGGAGAGAAGCTTGGATTAAACACAAGATTACACAAATGCTTCCCATTCCAGGTGGGCTGATGTGAACTCCACCTACCACGAGAAAGGGGAAATCACTTCACATGAAACAGTAACTTTGCTTTCTGTCCACTTTCTTCTAGAAGCAGAAAAGCACACAAATTGTTTCTGATTTTGTATTTGGAATTTTCCTTAAGGTGGATCTCTGTTGAATTCCCAAGTGAATATTCCAATCTGTATTTCGTCTCCAGTCCTGACCAAAGAGGAAACCTACCCTCTGCTGGGCGGTGGGGAGGGCTGGTCTCAGTGCAGTTTTCTTTAGCCCTGAGAGATCAGGGAGGTTGACGACTTGGTGCCAGGAGAGAAAGGAAGGTGGCCTGGGGTTTTATGAAGTAGCGAGAAACAGCTAAGCTTGGGGACGAGGATGTCATTTGACACGACAGACACAGTACAAACCAGGAATGTGTTCTCTTGTGTTGTTTTCAGCGTGAGGTTTGTTATTCCTCCCCCCAGCGGTCCTGGCTGTTTTTGTGTTGAGCACAGATGTTCAGGAAACGAATTCAAGCGCCAGCACCTGTGCGACACTGACCCAGGCCTGCTTTGCAACATCCTCTACTCTTGCTGTACCTCAAAGATCAGCTTACATGTGACACTTACCCCTCTCCCCTCTGCTCATCCACCCAGCGTTTCTGTCCCTCCATCTGAGTGGACTCAAGGGAAACAATATGGAGCACGGTCTCTCGCTGGCAGGTCTGATTCGAATGGACAGGTACCCCTCGCCTCTCTGTGTAGAAGCATCTTACGAATCCGTGAGTGGGGTTTTGTAGGCTTGCAAGAAATGGGTGCCCCACAGTACCCGTCATGTAAAATAAATAAATGAGCAGTTGATTTCAGTGGGGCGTCAGTGTCCTATTTTTAGAACACCGTCTTTTCTTCCAGGGCCGTTCAGGTAGTTCTCATTTTACAACTCTAACATCTGCCCGGCATACGGCTTCTGACATCTGGCTTCCACTTGCTAGACAATAGGGACCCTTGGACTAATTTCCCCATCTTTGCAGTGGGACAGTACTTGTTTCTGGAATGCTCTAAGAGGGGGAAGGGGGCAGTTAGGTAGCAAAGGATATGAAAGCATACTGGAAACGAACCCCACAGAACATGCTCATCACATTTTATTATTCGTTGAGCTCCCAAGTAAGCGTTTCCTTGTAAATCTCAACAGGCATTTTATTTTGATCGAGTTTTACACTCTCTCCTCTTGGCTCAGGAGGGTACTAAGCTGCCTCTCTGGAAAAAAGCCTCCTCCCTTTTCCAACCCAGAATTTCTGACTAGATTTGTGCTGCTGGACTTGGCTCATGGTTGAAGTACTTGTGCTGCAAAGCAGGGCTTTTTTTTTTTTTTTTCTTTAAAAGATTTTATTTATTTATCTGACACAGAGAGAGAGAACAGGCAGGGGGAGCAGCAGGGAGAGGGAGAAGCAGGACCCTGGGATCATGACCTGAGCCAAAGGTAGATGCTTAATAGACTGAGCCACCCAGGTGCCCCAGAAACAGAGTCTTAAGGCAGGCGGAGAGAGCACACATCACCCTGGGTGGGTGAGAGGCCCCCAGTCCTCTCTTCAGGTCCTCGTTTGGCTCCCGGCTACTGTGTACATAAATGCCCACAAGCGAGGGGGCAGAGCCACTCACAGCAAACACAGCCCAAAGAAGAGACCTAATCAAAACGAGCTCACTTGGTGACTTCTTCACCAAAAAACATAGACCTAAATTCACAGTTGGTTTTCCCTACAGCAATTTTAGTCTTCACAAAGCTTCACAATTATTTATATTACTTAGTAAGCCACCCCTGTGGAGGTAGTTCAGAATGAACAACTTGAGTCGTATAAGAGGTTAAATGATTTATTCAGAAAGAGTGGTTGGCAAGGTTACCTTTGAATTCAGAACAGCATTCTCGGTGGTCACTACAGTAGGATGGAGCCGCCCCCCTAGAGTGAAGGTCTTATACATACTTGGGTGAAAACACCTCCGTGCTTCTGTTGCTTTGACAAAGCTCTACCTCACTGCTCAGTTTTAATGGAGTCATCATTAAGAATCTGCACAACGGTGCTCAACTTCTTAACCTGAGTGAGTGATTTCAGCTTTGTGCCTTCTGTGGCTTTCTGTGTGATGGGCCTACAAGATCCTTAAAAGCTAGAGAAGGTAGAAAACAGGGAAGAGCACTGACTTCAGAGTATGTGAAGAATAAACCAATTCTTTCCCCCCTCAGCTTGCAAATTAGTTGCTTCTACCTAGACCGTTGGGGCAATTTACACCCTACTGAGGAGGCTGCTTGGGGTTCTTGAACCATAGAGCGTGGATCGATTGACAGCCGCTGTCTCCAACTACAACAGAGATGGAGTGAGCGTTTATGCAGACTCAGTGGGGTGGGACTTCCCTGTTGAATGCTGCTTTCTGTCTTTTCAGCCAAATGCCATTTACATCTGCCCACCATTCGAAATCTCCTTTGACTTTCTACTTCTCACAAAAGGAAGTAAAACAAGTGTTGCAACCACCATAGATAGCATCGTGGTATTTTCTTCATTTTCCCAAAATGCACCTTTTGGATGTTTTGTGCACGAAAGCTAAAGGAAAAGTGGGTCTTTTCCAATGAAAATTTTGTAAAGTCTTACGATGGTGTGAGCTAAGGAAAATGTTGGAAGATGCATTGGGAGTGGATGGGGCTATGATTGCGTCTTTGCCCTCTGAACAAACCACAGCTCTACATGACATGTTCATGAGCCACATTATAGTCAGTTTGGTGGTGGTTGTTTTTGGAGAAAGTAATATATGCATGCACTGATAGATGGTAACTGTATTTTTGTGAGTTTGTTTTTAATGGACAGATTTGATGTTAAGTAGGCAGTTGTGGTAAGGATGAATTCAAAGCTATGCCATCAGACTGTTAAGGTAATTCACAGATATAAATTTAAATTAAAGGAATTTTGTACTTTATTGTCAAATAAAAGGGTATAGTATTTTATAAATGGACAAGCATAGGAAGTCATTACAGCAAAATACATATCAAAAGCAAATGTATTTTGGAAGATGGATTAAACCGTCTACTTTAGGAGTTCAAAACATCCTTGACATCAACATCATTTTTCCAAACTATGTGAGAGGATTATATCCAGGTGTGCAGTTATGTTGAAATAATTATATAATCGTTATGATGACCATGTAACCCACATAGTTGAATTTACCAATTAGTTTAACATTTTTTATATCTGGGAATACTCTAAATCAAGAAGAGATTTCTGATCCTGACAAATTCCTGACTGGATGGTTCATTGTCATTCTACTCTTTACATGTCATTTCGGAAAACCTGATTGTAGCTTTTTTTGGACACCATGTTAAAGCTTGTGTCCAGGGAGGTTTATATGAAGTTTGGGCAATTCTGGTCTTCAGCTCCTTTTTAAAATAACTATGCAGTTTTGAAATCAGGATGTCTCAGTGACTCAGTTTTCTAAACCCTGACCCAGTCTTTATAGTTTATTTATTCATCCATTTATTCAAGAAAACTTATTAAGCACTTACTTGTCATTAACATTTAATAATTTCTGATAGCTACCATTTAAGTGTTCACATTGTAGCATGCAGTGAAATGGTGATCATGTAGCAGATTGTTAATAACTAATGGCCTCACCATTACCATGAATTATTCAGTCATTAACCATTTATATTTTGACTATTATGTGACATTCAATACAGAAATATTTAGTGAGCATCTACTGTGTGTCAAGAACTCATCTAAGGTCTAGTGATATAGCAAAGAATCTAAGAGGCAAAAATTTCTGCCCTGATGAAGACACATTCCAGTGTTTTCAAATACATTTTAAGATCATTTGATAACCATACTGATGTGTATGAGTGTTTTTTTAATGAATGTAGGAAAAGTTGGCACCATGTTTATTCTTTTGAAAAGAACTAGTAGTTATCAAAGTGTCTGAGAGGGGTATATAAAGAAATCTAGTCTCAGGTTTTAGAGGGATATAAAATAAGCAAAATTTCATGAAAGACTAACATGTCATGCTAGTCCATATTATTAAGTAAGTGACACAAATTCTGATTAATTCAAGAGAAAAGCAAATAAATTTATAAGAATAGCACTTTGTTCAAATACAATTAAAAAAAATTGAAGTTTGCTCCTAGATAATTCAGACTATAATACTCAAATTATCCATTTAATTGAGAGAAAGTATGAGAATAATTATGACATACAATAAAGAAGTGCTATAAAAAATAAACACATGAATGATTTAATGAAATGTTTTAAGTAGTGGAGAGCCTAATTCCTTAATGATACTGGAAATGAGAAAACATATTAAATTATTAAAAATAAATATTGAAACACCTTTAAGTAAAAGAAAGTGTAGAACTTTTTTCTCATTAATATAAAAACGGGATTTTTTCATTGCACATACTTGTATTACTAGCTTTTTGTATACTATTTTATGATGGAAAATGTTACTGGCTCTGCCTAGCTTATTAACTCTTAATTTTAAGAATTTGCTAATTAAGGGGCACTTGGTAGCTCAGCCCGTTAAGCGTCCAACTCCTGATTTCGGTTCAGGTCATGGTCACAGGGTCCTGAGATGAGTCCCAGGTCAGGCTCCTCACTCAGCAAGGTGTCTGCTTCTCCCTCTCCCTCTGCCCCTCCCCACTGTGTGCGAAGGCTCTTTCTCTTTCTCGGAAATAAATAAATAAAATCTTTAAAAAAAAAAGAATTTGCTAATTAAGTCTATCGCTGTTTCTGAGTGGCCAAAGATGACCAGAAATGGCAAAATTGACCTTGATATTTCAGCTCTTATCTCTTTGAGAACCACGAAACCATTCTGAACCTTTGTCTGCAGTTCATGTGTTTGAGGCTGTCATAATATAGATGAGGCCTTGGCTTATATTTAAAAAGCATACTAAGCAACTGAAGAGACTATGCAGCATGAAACATATATGGAAATAGTGCTCTGTACTGAACAACTCTGTGATATCTATAGTGTGTAAGTACTGAAATATCCAGAGAGCTGCCTCTGTAATCTGGTGACCTTGTGCCTGAGAACCTAGAATGTTCACATGGTAACTGTGGTCACTGAAGGTGGATGCTTTTTGAACACAGGGACTGGCATTTTCTTCTGTTATATTCTAAGAAGCCAACCATCTGCACTTCACTTGGCTCAG
This sequence comes from Potos flavus, assembly GCA_028534135.1. Taxonomy (NCBI): domain Eukaryota; kingdom Metazoa; phylum Chordata; class Mammalia; order Carnivora; family Procyonidae; genus Potos; species Potos flavus. The sequence continues at coordinate 70,846,680 of CM052895.1, read as the reverse complement.
GGTTCCACAGAGAACAGAAAGATAAAGTGCACGCTTAGTTCGGTGGGAGGTGGGAGGAGATCCGACTTGGCCAAAGGCATTTTGCTGTGAAGTTCCACAGATGATGGGAGAGATTCCTTTCTCATGGGTAACTCCCCAAATTTTTTCCTGTGAGATAACAGAAGCCCTGAAGACAAGTCTTTTTCTTTTTTTCCTTTTTTTTTTTTTTCTTTTACGATCCTTATCTCTACGCTGGTTAGATTCCATCCCCTCTCCTTTCCTGGACTTCCTAGGCATGCCAAAGCCCAGGGCTGGTCAGTCTTGCTCACATTCCAGAGCAGCACTGTCCGGTAGAAATACAATGTGAATGAACTACATATATAATTTTAAGTTTTCTCATAGTTAAAATTTTTTAAGTGTTTTTATTTATTTGAGAGAGAGCACAAGCAGGGGGAGTGGCAGGCAGAGGGAGAGGAAGAAGCAGGCTCCCCTTTGAGCAGGGAGCACGACGCGGGGCTCAATCCCAGAACCGTAGGTTCATGACCTGAGCTGAAGGGAGATGCTGAATCAACTGAGCCACACAGGTGCCCCTCTATAGATTAAATTTTTTAAAGCCAAAAAAAGAGCGAAATCATTTTTGTATTTAACCTGCATATCCAAAATATTATCATGGCACCACTCAATCAAAATAAAAAATATCAATGAGATAATTTATATTTTTTAAAATAAGTCTTCAAATCTGGTGTGTGTTTTACACTTACAGCAGATTGTAGAGATGTGAACTTCCAGAGAGTAGGGCTAGCTTTGGCCTCTTGACTTAGTTATTTCTGAACTCTCCTCTGCCTCCACATTACCTGGCTAGATTTGTAAGGTAGCCTGCTGAATGAATGAATGAATCAATGCTCCATTTTCATTGGTTCTACTGTTTTGAACTTTTAAAATTCATGTAGCTATTACTAAAGAGTTAAAATTTGTTTTCTGCCAAAATATACTAGAAATTCTTTTTATAGTGTAGTCACATTTATAGCTCTAAGAGATGGCAGAGGCAAAGCAGTTTAGGAGACTAGGTTTATAATCCATATTATACTGGCAACCTTCTGTGTGACTTAAGGCTTCATTGCATAACTTCTCTGGTCCTCTCAATCTAATCATCCATAAAATGTTGTGGAATTAGGTTACTCTAATGTCCTTTCCCATTGTGATTGTATAATTTGTTTTTGAACAAATGCATTTTTTCTTTTGACAGATGATATTATAGAAGAATAATAGCTCTCCTTTGCTGACCTTTGCACAAACAACCTGTGATGATTTTTATGAATGTCTTTTGTATTCCATATTCTGTCCATTTTCAAAAATTGAGATTCTTATTCCTGAAGATGATGGCATTGTTTTTTGTATCCTTAGCACAAAAGATCATAAGGTAGCAATGAATGTTAAATGAATTTTTGCTTACATTAAAAACTGCTAGTTTTAGTTTGCTTGGTGGAGAAAGGTGGGATATTTCAGCAAGTAATGAGTCCTTCAGCTGCCTTTATTTCTTACTAAAGAAATTCTGAGTGGATTTCACCGTTAAAGTAGATAGTGCATATTTTTCCTCATTCACCTTTAACTTTTCCTCAACTCAAAATGTTTTTTTCTACCTTGCTCTTCTGGTCATGTCCTCCCCTTGCTTGAAACTCTTCAGTGCCCAAAGAATATATTTAAGGCTCCTTAGCTTGGCATTAAAGGGACCGGCTGCTCATTCTGGCCCTTCGGCCTGCCTTCCTCACTTTTCCTTACATTGAGTCCCCCGTGAATCAGCCATTTCTGATTGCATTTTGGTCTGCCCATTCCATCTAGCCATGCCTCAGGCAATCCTTTCTCTCTGCCTTTGCCCCTCCTCTCCTGCCCGCCAGACTGCCTCTCCTCTCCTCCAATTATCAGGATCATTCCTATCCTTAAAGGCTAGATAAGAGTCCGTTTCGAGCCCTGTCTTCACCCCAATCCATAATTTAGCAACCTGTGCTGAAATAACTCTTATTCTTATTTGTCATGATCACATCATGTTGCCTTTAACAAACACAAACATTTATTCCAACAGATTTTGGACTATTTCTCTTACTAATTTGCAGTGTTCTAAGGACAGGTTCATCTTTTTATTTACTGCCCTATTGGATGCTGGATTCGAGGCTAGGCCCCACACATAAAAGGGGCATATAGGTAAGCAAGTCGTTACAATATAGATATGATAAATGCAAAAATTGGAATGTGTGCAGGGCACCTTGAGGGAACAGAGGAGGGAGTAGACAACTGTTCCTGAGGGAAATCTGAAGAGGGTCCATAGGGCAGATGATTTCTAAGCTAGGAGTCATTTAAGGCAATGGGAACTGAGCTTATAAAGCACAAATCCCGAAAAGCCTCGGGTGTTTCCTATGCCTCCTTCCCGGTCCTCCTTCCCAGCGGTGTGGTGTCCTGATGGCATGTGCAGACTGGAGTCAGATGGACTGGGGTCCTTCTTGGCTCTGCCACTTAGCTCCAGTAACCCGAGCATGTTCAGTCATCGTGAGCTTCCATTCTGTTCTCAAATGGAATATGGGGCTGATGGAAATTTACTTTAGGGAGAGCTAGAAAAAGAGAGAGTAAAAGGAAGGAGGAGGGGGTTTTAGATGAGTTAAAATCAGTAAAGAATGTAGAATACAAAGTTCTTAATAATTGTTACTTTTATATCTCTCACTATTGATTCTTAGAGTGCCTTGTACATAGAAGGTATTCAGTGAATATTTACTGAGTGATTGCACGTTGCCACCGATCAATTAGTTACATTCATACCCTTTGTGTGTTATGGAAGGCTGCATTTTCTAGCGATACTTCTCAGTGAGGTGACCTCTCAGTGCTACGCTGCTTGTCTGAGGGCATGGGAGAGATGTGTGTGTGTGTCAGTGATAGGTGCTGGATTCATTTTGGCTCACTAGGGGAAATTTTTCAATTCTGAGATCGATGACCTGAAACTTCTTGTCTGCTGTGATTTCCAGCTGCCTAGATTTCTGATACAGCATGCCATAGGCAGTGTTTGCAGATTTGTTGCGTAGAGATCAGGACACAGTGTACCTTATAGTGGCCTGTCCTTTGTGTGCAACTGTTTCTTCTTTAGCAAAATGTGTATGAAATTAATAATCTGGGGATGCCATGAAGCTCTCCTAAGTCATTATAACTTAAATCATTTGGTATTATTTTAAAATTGCCATTCATATAATGAAGAGTGGTTTTTTTCTCCCCTCATAGATATGCAATGCCTACTGCTTCACAAATTATGAACTATGAATATTTACTTAGTATATAACAGGTCCCTCATCTTAAAATTCATAGCATTTTTGCCTTAAACTGAGATTATTGCCAAGTCCTTGTTAGGCACTTTCTCTTTACAGGACTTGTCTTTTATTATTAATGTCACAGTAGTTTTTCAGAAGAAATTGCATTAAAAATACAGAAAACAAAGAGCTACTTTTTAATACATAGAGTAGCTTATTGGAGCAATAATTGAATAATAAATATGACAATATTTATAGAGCCATAATTTTACTACTAATTATATGGTAGGTTTTTCTGTTATAGCTATATTTTTGAAATATTTGAAAATAAACTAGTAAGAATTATTCCTAAAGATTAAAATTCAGAGTCTACTAGAATAACAATGAAAATCATTATAATCGTACTTCCACAGATATGTGCCAGACCTTTTAGATTTGGTGTCTACATAGACTTCCTCAATACTTTTTCCTGGGCTTTCACCAGACACGTGGGGGATAGGTAGGGAGCCTGTTCACCTGATTTTACAGATGGGTAAACTGAATCACAGAGCAGTTAAATGATTTGCCCAGGGTTATGTAGTAATTAGATACCGTTATCTGTTGTGCTCATTAGATTATTCTGCTCAAAATGTTTACTCCTGTAAGCATATATATTGTTAGAACTTCCATAATCCATTTTCTATCTCTATGCAAGATGAGAGGATAGCAGATAAAGTTCCCTATACGGAGGGTACATCTTTTAGTAGGGTAAGGTCTAGCACCTTGTTTTTCAAAACGTATCACTAGAAATGTATCCTCCTCGAGAGCAGGCACACATTTTGTCAAGTTCATTAATGGGATACATTTAACAAAAAAGTTAGTTTCATTTTAAAACAGCCACCTTTTCAAACAATTATGTTAAAAAATACTTTACCTGTTATTAGTCTGTAATGCCAACCTGAAGAATGAAGCTCTTACTCAGATAATTTTTAAAATATTCCCTTCCCCAAATACTTTCATTCTGCCTCAAGGCAGACCTTTCTTTTGGGATTCCTTTTCTGCATGGCACAGAGTTCCTTACAACAAAAATACTTAAAGAACCAAGAAAGCTCTTCAGACACTTCTCATGTAACTGATGTTTGAAAATGTTAGTCTGACTGATGTATGAAAATGAAATTTTCCATAATGTGACATTTTAAATCATGAAGAATGAGGAGAATTGTCTGATTATTGGTTTAAAAATAGTTTCATGCATGCTGTCATTGAAATCTTTAGATTTTTTTTTAAAGGGTAAACAAGTTTTTCTAGTGATAAATATCAATGATTATGAGGATAGTTTTAAAGTGATTGGTGATAGTTTGAGTTAAAAATGGCCTTACCTTTTAAGACTTTATTTCTTTAGAACTTAACTGTCTTTACATATTTTGCCTCATTTACTTTTACAGCGTCCTTCTAGAGGGATATGCGTGGGTGATGCTGTTCCTACTGTATAGTAGTGAAACCCAGGCGTAGATAAAATGATTTACTCTAAATTTTATGCTGTCCTTTTTTTTTTCCCCCAGGCAGTTTCTAAGGCATTATATTGCCATTATTCTGAGCAGTGCCTAATTTAAAACAATGAGCAATTTGGGACATAGACTTAAGAACACCAGGGTTTAGATGAAGATTGTCCAGAACCCTTTACAACCCTTACCTTCTGACACAGGAATGGTGGAAACCGTTGCCATTTTACAATGATGCTAAAATGAAGGCCCTGTAACTGGGCGAAACACATTCAAAATACCGGGCAGAATTTTGTTCACTACACATCTGATAAAAGCAGACTACTTCATTAGCTGGGGATGATGGCACGGATTCCGAGCACTGTGATAGTAAGGGCAAACAATCCCGCGTGGTAGGTAAGGTTTTCGGAACTAGAGGATCCAGTAGGAAACAGTGAAGTTTGCAGCAGAGACTTCTCCCTACGCTGGCCCTTTCCTGACGTGATGTGACACATTTTGAGCTCTTCCATTTTAGTTTCCATTATCCACAACCCCAGTTCTCAATTCAATTTCAGACTCGGGCAAAAGCCTGTAATTCTATTTGTTTTGGGTAAATTTAGCAAGCTGCTCCTGATTACACCTTAGCCAGAGACCATCTGTTGACTGACGTGCCTCTCCGAGGAGTGGTTTCTGTAGGCGATGAATGGGAAAAGGATTGGAACCCGCTGCTATTAGTAAGCAGATGCACCGTTTCAGGGATAGTCCTTCCCGCCTTTCAATCTGCCAGCTCTCTATATTGATGGAGTATCCTATGCCTGCGAGTCATTCCGTCCTGAGGCAATGAGAAGTGCTCTCCCAGGGGCCATTTATCAAGTGCTTCTACTGGCATTTGATGGAAAGGAATTTAGAAGTCATAGTTTGATACACTTAAAGCACGGCCACATTCTCCTTTGCACGCCCCTAGTGTGTATGTGTGTGTATATATACATCAACCCCATGTACATGCTTTCCAGCAGCCACAGTCATGGGCTGTCAAAAGCCCCGCAGACCAAACAACAGGATACAGCTGTGCTATGCTCTGTAATGCGAGGCGTAAACCTCCTCGGTGTCAAGCTCACAATTCTTTAAAGCGCTGCTTCCCCTCTGAAATTATTGCCGGTTCATTTGCATCAGATGGGGAAGATGTGCTAGATAAATTTAGAATGTTGAAGAACAGTTTTGATGCTGACTGTGCTATGATGAGGGTTCCTTCTAAATGATGATGGTATCGTTAGCTCATGGCTAAGAGGAGACTGGTCTGGACACCGCAGAGACAGCAGCTTCCTGTTGCAGTGAGGCATGAGGGGAAATGGATAAAACGAACATAAATTAGCTTCATCTCGTTTTCTGAAAGGATCGGAGGAGGAAGGTGAGGGAAGGAGGCAGCGGGTTGCCAGGGTGCTTGAAAACTGCAATGAGATCAGTGAAGGGAGAGGATCTGTTTCTGCCTTATGTTGGGGAGTGGGGGAATGCCTGCACGCTAAGCACATTGGCGTCATTAATGGGCTTCAGTAGGAGATGCTCAGGGCCATCTTAGAAAACCATCGTATGAGGTATTTCTCATTGAGTTTGGCTTCTAAGGTTGGGGCAGGGGGGGAAGGTTCAGATTATATCCCAACTGCAGTACTTTAAGGCAAGAAAGAGGTTAAATTTCATAAAATCTCATAAGATACTAGATCCACTACTTTTTTCACCTAGTTGTGCCCTATCATTTTGACATAATGGGTTTCTTTTTTTTTTTATTGCCATGACTTAAAGTGGGGGAATTTCTCTCCACCCCTGTCTCTCACGTACAAAATCAGCATTCTTTAATTCATGTTTTGAAAATCCTTGCAGGTCCAGCAAAGGGAGGGTTAAGATACCACAACAGAAATGTAGTCTATAGTATGTAGCTTGAATCTTAGGAAATAATGACTGTAGTAAAGTATTATGACAATTTAAAAATTTTTGAACAAATAGCGAATATACAAGTACTAGAATAAAGTACTGAAATATTTTAAAGGATTAAAATCACCAATCTTGAAAGAGAAAAAAAATCATTTCTGGGAATTTCTTTGCTAATCAGGGCAATTTGATTCATTGCTACTGAACTGATGAATGTGAAGCTGATTTAATAAGCTATAATATTTGCATTTACATGTCATCTCTGATATAATAGGATATAATGTATTTAAAATGCAGATCATCACCAAACCACATAACTATTGTTACACAAATAGAGTAAGAGGCTTAATTTACAGATAAAGGCTACATTTTGCTGATACTATAGTTGATATTATGAAAGCAGTGAGAAATATCCTGCATGAGCAAAGGAACACTCTTAAAGCACATTTAGGAATCATATAGTTGGTTCATGCTCTGTGAATGAGGCTTAATCTATACAAATAAATTGTTTTAACAAGGGTCTGTGGTCTTTAGGAAATGACACTCCTTGGGTATGCCAAAGAAGGCTTGTAAGAATCCTCTCAAGCTAGTTTATATTGTGCATAAATACCTCCTTACCTAACCTGGCACGGGCTCTGAAACAGGAAACATAAAACTAAGACGACATCAGGTATGAATAAATAGTAAGAGTTGGAAACTAGCTGACTCCAGTGTGACTTCTCCCACTGGTCCATAGGTTTCTTCCTGTAGGCTCCAGGATGAATGATCCTGGCCAAAACATTCTCAGGAAACTTTTTTTTTTTTTTTCCAGAAACATTTTTCAGGCGCTTGCCATGTGCAGAAACAGAGTCGAGGTGATTTAAGGGCAAGGCAAATACCCCTTAAAGACCTTTGTCATAATATACCTCTTTTATCATATTTGAACATATGCTTAGTTGCCTGCAGTGTCTCATGTTGCAGTCAGGGCAGAACAAGCTAATTTTTAAGGACGTGATTCAGTGGCACAAATAGGGAAGTAAATAAGACTAACAGGTACGGGTGCAGGACAGATGTAGAAGAAGGTAAGGGGTAAGACAGCCACACCCTGTGACGACCGAGCCAGGTAAATGCAAGACTGGGCTAACAGAGAGCCTTGTCTCTTCTTGTCTGGAGGAAATTGAATTCAGCACAGTCAGTTGCGAGGCGCTGTGGGCGAGAAGAGTATGTCATAGGTCTCTGCTTTGTACTATGCTTACAGAGGGACTGGGCTGATGCTGGTGAAATCATTCGAGAACAAGAATTTGCACTATACCCTATGCTGAGGAGAATGTGCAAAGCCCCAAACGCATTCTTTAGGGGATATACATATAAATAGTAGGGAAGATAGAACATATCAGCCTTCATGGCCTCCAGATCGAGGTTACTAATAAATGTGCCTTAGTTTTGCCTCATTACAGGTGATAAACAGAGCCCCACAATACAGATTATGACTAGGGGTCAATTTCTAGATGGAGATTCGATTGCAGTGGTCTCCTTGGATGGGGGCGTCTTGATAGATGCTGCCAACGGCGGCATTTGGGAGAATTAAAAAGAGTGAGAGAGAGAAAAGCTGTAACTGAAGCTTGAGTGAGAACATTGTCAAGTCACAACTGCCTCATGCTGTGGATTCCTTCCTTCGGGCTGCGGGAGGAAACTTGGGCAGCTCACTGCGGAACTGGGCCTGTGACCCGTGGGCTTTCTCCTGCTGGCCCCTCTCACGTACTCCAGTTGGTGTTGCCGGCTTTACAGTCACCACGGGCCTATTTACCTTGGTAATTTTCACCTGATGCATTTATAGTGGTAATTTTTTTTCTTCCAGGAACCCTGGGATCTCATTTATTCACTAGCGCAATAAAGTGGTGGAGTGAAAATCCTTCCCTAAAGCAAGGAGGGAAAGAATTGTTTAGGGAAAATAGCAACCATGCTAACTGTGACTCTAATTAAAACCCCAAAAGAAGCCTTGTTCTTTCTTAGAGGCGGCTAATACCTGCATCTCTGTGTACATATAGGCCCACAATAGTCCATCTGTGGGCATCACTACTAACTTTGGGTTGTTGGGGTTTTTTGTGTTTTTTTTTGGTTTCTTTTTAAATTTCAATCTGCTGTCAATATGTTTTTGTTTCAAAACAAAACAGTAATGGCCCTAGGATTGTAACACAAGAATTCTTTGGCCACAGCTTGCAAAAACCATGCTTGGTTGTGTGTGTAGGGAAAATTACTTTGAATAACAAAAGCACACATAGAATTGATAGAATAATAAGCAATTAAGGTGGATTAACAACAGTTGCTGAATTCCAGCTATTGGCTGCTAATGCAGCCTGGCTCCGTAATTCAAATTCTTTGAAACCCATTGCCGTTTGGAGACCAGAAGGGAAGGAAGTGTGCTCATGGCCGTGCCTGTGTCTGGGGTGGCTTTCTTGTTGTCTTTCCTGGGGGACAGAAGTATCTCGGTTGTGTTTTACTTTCTTTTGACTTGTGAAGATATTCCTACTCTTTCTTTGCCTTCTGTTATTTCAGTATCTTCCTATATACTCTTTTGGGTCCTTACTGATGTCAGATGACTAACCAAAATCTATGTGCTTGGTCTTTGGTGATGGCATATTAAGACGAAGAGAAGAAGGCAAAGTAAGTGCTTATCTCTGTTTCCAGTGGGAAAGAAGAGCTCACAGTAAGAGAAATCTCAGATTCCTTTGGCTGCTATAAATAATTATCTGGATTGTTTCCTGGGCTAGCGGCTAGGCCACATTCTGAGCCTCCTTCAGGAAGACAGCCTCATATAATTATAGGCCCAAGCATGCAACCCTGGGAAACTGTATGAACAGGTAATTTACGAGGTAATCACCACGGGCAGTCAATCCCCTGCAGCCCTACCACAGTCTCTTTTGATGCCACCAAATGCAGGTCTTTGGAAGGCTTGTTATCAGTGATCAGGATAGACCGTCGAGCAGTAACGGCCAGGGAGTCTGAGGTGCACGGCTGGCATCATGGAAATCAGTCCTTCACACAGGGCTCAGGATTCAGAAGGGCCCCCTACTTGGCTTAACTAAGGCTTTTCTGTTGCCATCTCAGAATTCTTCGTTTTATCTTTGAGTGTTTTGTAAAGGGAGCATGGGTGTGCGTGAAGGGGTATACGAAAACAATTCGCCTCCTGGGGCACCGTTTGCTTATAGTATCCACACTGCCCCATAGACACAGACTGTGATGTATGTGAGTTCTGGGAGACTCCAAGGCAAGCCTGTCATCGAAGCGGCCCATTTCCATAGCGTGTTGGTAGAATAAGTACACATCGAGGAATGACATCGTAAAAGCCGAGTTAGCTTCCGGAGGTGCTGGCACTGCTGTAGGGAGAACACAATAGGTATGCTTACGTGAACTGCAGCACGCAGCCTGTGTCAGCCGATGATTCCACGGACAAGTTAAGTGCTCGAACATTCGCATTCCAAAGTGTCATTATACTATGTAAAGATGGATGGTAAAATTCATGCTAATAATTCAGTATTTTGATTTTTCTTTACTTAGAACAATATTTAATAGCAAATAAACAACATCATGAGAAATAGACCTTGGAAAAAAGGAAATGCTTTATATTTGAGTGCCCTTGATGGTACTTTTTCCTACTTTTTGAACACAGGGCCTTTTTGATTTATACCCAGCCCTCCAAATTCTGTGGGACCCACTCAGGTGGTCTGTAGCCTCACATTTAACTGGGTCCAATTGAAGAGGATGCTAAGATCTCCTAATGCTCGCCAGGGAGACACAGACACACCAAACAGACCTACGTATGCGCCTTCTTTAGAGTCTCAGCTGATGCAAAGGATTGACCAGATTCCCGTTTAATTAGAGCCTGCCATATTTCTGAGTTTCTACCTATTCAAAGATGCTTCGGCAGACTTTATGTTCGGGCAGTGTGTCTTTTCATGACTCTTTATTTTCGCCAATGATGTGTGAGGGTCCTTTCACCTTCTAGATGTGGTTACGAAAAGAGGAATTTTCTTTCTACCAGCCCAGTAGCATTATAAAATACCTCTCCCTGCCGGGGCCTCTGCCTCTGATCATCTCCTGACTTCTCCATTTCAGCAGAACGTGTACTTGGTCCTGCAGATGAGTTAGGAGATGTGGGCGTGTTGATTTATTTGCCCTCATGAATGTCAGCAGTTCTCGGATAAACTTGTGCCTGCTGCCACAGACAGAAACACTGCCAGACTAATGCTTCACCCATGATAGATGTCACGTAAGCCCGTATACCCTCTCACCTGAGGCAACTTACTAAGCGGCTTACTAAGTGTTAATAAATGAAAGCGTCCCCAGGGAGCTGACATAAAGCCGCAAGTGCCCACTTTGGGTTAGCGGGAGAGCTGGTCAGGAGGAGGGCAGACAGTGAGCCATCATTCCACAGGAGTCCCAGAGACACTTCTCCCAAAGGTTAGCATAAAGCCCCGGCTCTAAAAGCAAAATGACTCGCTCCTGGAAGCCAACCACAAAGACTGTCTACTTGATTCTTTCCTAAAACCATTTTATCTCAGCAGGAGAGATTATGGCCTGGGATGTGAAGGAGAAGCCAAAGTCCTCCTCCCCTCCCCCCTCATCTGGTTTTTGTCATAGGTTTGCTGACCCAGATTTCTTTTCCAGCACGTTCCTCCCTAGGAGTGGTAGGAAGTTGCAGTTTTTCTTGAAGTACAGTTTATTCCTTGGCAAGCCCAAAACCGTTGTCTAGAGCAGGAGTCAGCAACATTTCTCCAAGAAAGGCGTGTTTGTCTCTTCTGCTACAAATCTGTTTTTGTGAGAGCAGGAAGGAAGACCAGGGTAGAGCCTACCTGTTGTGGAGGTAGGGTTGTGATCAGGACTTCACAACCCCTCCGTAGGTTACTGGACCATCCTCTGTTGAAATACAAACAGCCTAAAATGGAAAAACTCACCAAGACCTTACTTCTCAGAAACCTGATATGAGCCAGACCCTCTCATCTTACTTGTGGCAAAGAACTATGGGTTTAGTTAGTTTGTTTTGTTTTTAAAATTAATTTTGGGGGGAATGTGTTGAGGTTGTCGGAAGGAAAGAAAAGACATGGGCAACCAGTGGGGAGATGGACCTCCTGGTTTCACCTCAGGGCAGTACTTACTCTCCCTCTGCCTTTGACATGCAGAGCCTACCTGCCAGGCTGCTCTAGAATTCACTCCTGCCTAAATTCACCCAGCAATCTGTCAACACCAGGCTAGGAGCCATTTTCCACCAAAGGCTGTATGTATTAGAAGAACTTAACTTCCAAGAATGACTAGAACTGTGTTTTTTAATGTTTTTTTTTTTTTTAATGCCTTTTTTGAAGGAGAGGAGAGGCCAAGGCATTTCAAACTACTTGATGACACATGTTGTTTGTCATGCCTGTTTAATATTCTCAAATATCTGACACAAGACTTTGAGTGTTCTAGAGATTGAATAAATCCTTACTAAAATGAATAATATTAATATATAAGGAATTCATGGATGTTTCTTGTCTGAACCCGACATCAAAAAAAAGATTTTATTAACAATATATAATTTTACAATATATATTCTGATCATTTGAAGAGAATTACACTCTGCAAAAATAGCGTTTACAGTGCAGACTCTAGAGCCTGACTACCGGGATATCAGTCTCAGCACTAACTAGCCACGTGACCTTACACAAGTATCTGTGCCTTACTTCATCTATGAAGTGAGGATCATAATCATCCAAAGTGCATGGATTGTTGTGAATATCAAATGAGTTGATACATGGAAAGCTCTTAGAACTCAGCCTGTGTTCACTAAACATACAGTGTTGGTATCATTCTGAAGGCAAAGTTCCAGTTACGGCAAAGGGGATCAGAAACAAGGGCCAGTAACTCATCGTAGAGTTTGTGCAGGTTATGATGAAAGCTGATGTGTTTGCCCACAAAGGGCCCTTAAAGGTACAAGTTAATATTATCCTGCCATGTAGGAGTTTGCAAATCCAAATAAGTACAGGGTAAGTTTGACTTGGGCTTCCCAGAGTCTGGGTATTTACCTGGTTTTTCTTCGAAAAGGAATTCAGGCCTTCGAGCCATTCTCCTTGGGCGACTTCCTCTGATTGCCTGCACAAGCTGCTGGTCAGAACGTGAGGAGTCTTGGTGGGCCTGGTGGAACAGAAGCAGGGCGTGGGAAGCACTCTGCAATTACCTCATGCTGGCAGCTTCGGAGTCCTTTAATTTTTCTTATCAGTAATTCACTTTAGATAACAACTCTGGAGATAAAATAGGCCTTAGGGGTTGGCCGAAAAGGAGGGAGAACAAAGGTTTTATTGGTCTTTTATCTCCTGTTTACTAAAAAGTGTTTGGTTGTAAAAGATAAAGACAAAACTATGGTGTCTGCTCCAGAAAATGAGCAAATGAAAGTAATTATTGTAGGGGGGCCTTAGTAAAAATAGGATATATTTACTTCTCCCTCGTTGGTGGCTTCAAATTTCGACTTCATTATTTCTTGGCATTTTTTGGCTCTCCTGTTGAAAATCAAACACAAGAATAGGCCTCAGGCTAATTTTCTTTGAGACTGAAACTGAGGGACCTGACTTACCAGCCTAATTTTGTCAAGGAAGACCACAAACAGGTGGCTTTTTCCTCTAATGGGATCCTAGTGTATGAGAATGAATGATGTGGTAAAGCACATTTGTGAAGGTTCTTGGGTCATATTGAAGAGAATAGGATGATCACAATAGATAAAGGAAATAATACATATTTGCTCGAAATGCTGAATATTCTTCAAAAATACCTTCGAGGGAAAAATAACATGCTTTGCTTTTAAAACACATTCTCTCTTTTTTTAAACGTCTAACTTTTATACTACTGAAGTAGGTAATGATCTTTCTAGCTGAATAATAATCATAATAAAAAGATGACATATAGACTCTTTCTTAATAGTGTCTACCCAAGTGCAGCATTTCAGGTAAAAAGTCTTTGAAGCATTTTACAAAATCAGTTGTGAATATTGGTTTGTTTTTTAAGAATTTTTTTTTTAAGTTTGTACAACTTTATAAGACAGGGTGTTTTCCTTTAAACATAGTTTAGGAAAGTTTTGTAGGGTTTTTGTTGTTGTCGTTTCTTATTCTTTAAAATTAAATTGTTTTTGTTTTACGAGTGCATAGTACATGACCTGATACAAAATTAAAAAGCTATGAAAGGGTACACAGTGAAAAATAAGACTCTTTCCCACTCCTGTTCTCCAGCTGTCTAGTTCTTCTCTCGAGTGGGAACTTTTGTTCATAGGTTTTGTGGTTATATATATAAAGACATAAAAATTGCAGACTTCCCTTATTCTGGTCCCCAAGAGAAAGGAAAGACTAATGGAAGTCTTCTGCATTCCCATTGAGAAAATGCTAGAATTAAGGAGCCCTATTGCTTGGAGCACATGCCACCTCATGATTTTTAATATGCCCAGAGGAAGAGCCTTGTCCTCTAACCGGTATCCTGGAGGCAGTTTGGCTAGACTATACAAGACCCAGGATGTGTCCTATACCCAATGGGAACAAAGCCAAGTGGCCCTAAATATTTGATAACTGAACTCTGTTAACACTTGTGCTCCCTAATTCATAAATCATGTCAAGATGTGGTATGAATGAGAATAAATGTAAAACGTGTTTTTTAAGCCTTAAGCAGGCACACAGTCCATTTTGCTCCCTTGGAGCTGGGTTTTAAGATCATCGAGTAAAAGGGTCACTGAAATCTCATTCTATTTCGAAAGGTGTAATGAATAGCATCTCTGAAAGGTCTCATGACACTGCCAGAGAACGGTTAAGATAATGTCACGTTAGAGTTTGGGTAACTGGAATTCATACTATGTTTCTTGTCCTCAATGAATGGTGGCCCAGCAAGTGAAGATGAATCTGAGCATCCTCTGTAATGTATTGGACACGTGTGTGCACATGTAGACTTCTGTACCTGTAACAGCTTCCTTCACTTGTATGGTGACAGACGTGAGTCAGCAGTTTGTGGTTTCCCCCATCCTCCCAGGCCCTGGGAACCCCCCTGTCTGCTGGACTCCAGAGTGTAGATCATGGCCAGCCCCAGGCCCCAGGTGAGGTGAACCTGGCACCCCCTCACTGTCATCTAAGTGCCGCAGAGTAAGGGTGCAGGAAATGCTTGGATTCCTTTGAAATGGTTGATTTGGTGATTCATTCTTAGAAGGTGTAATGCAATTCATGGAGAAAGAATAATTGCTTAATTGAAAGTGTGAGTGGATGGGTTAAAAACAACTACACTGGGAAGGCGTGATCTTTGCCACGGGTGTGTCCTTTTCTCCTTTGGTCACAAATTATTTGAAAAACTGATTATGTTTGTTTGGAGGAATAAGAATATTGATATTGGACCTTGTGGGTGGGAGGTTAACTAAAAAATGCTCAGAAACTTCAGGGTCCAATGAAACAAGCTCTAGTTTACATTGGAATAATACTGCCTCAGCTGTTGTCTTAAGATCAACTCAAAGCACATTCAAATCTGTGAACTTTTAAGTTTTGTATCGTTCACTTAACTATACTGTAGATGAAATGTAGATGAAATGACATATTGTAGGCTTACTGTAGATGAAATAACATTGAATGTATGAGTAACAATAGTAATGTTTAAGTTATTAATAATATGTATATCTTGAATCCCATTCCCAATACATAATCTTCTTTGGAAGATTGAAGACTGAGTCCCTCAGATTCAATTATTGGGCAGTCTTTTAAGAGAGATAATTCTGTTTTTCACTCTTAATATATTTTTTAAAGATATAATTCCACTAGATCGTTGTGTGTGCATGTGTATGCTTGTGAGTAAAACCAGGTATGGCTTCTGAATGGTTTCCATTGTTGACTTGAGATTCATAAAATAATGAGATGCCCGTAGGACTAGATGTTGACAGCCATAGCTTTCAAAAAAGTGTTTCCTCAAGAAGCCCCTGCAAGCCCTGTCTGATAGTGAATAGCCAGGGATAGTTGGGCAACCAAACACAATAGAAGAAATAGGTACATCATTCTTTTACCTCACGCCTCATCTTTGCCTTTGGGGAGTAAGTAAAAAAGGTCAATGCGAAACAGACAGTAAATCCAAATAGACTTTTGAATAAGCCTTGGAAGCAACATTGCCTTGCACAATGTAAGTAATTTGTAAATATTAAGTGAATGAACAAATGAATGAGCCAATTAATGAATAAAACTTGAACTACATCCCAAGAAGGGCAGTAAAATTTGCATGCAGCAATTAGTATTTCTAGCTGCTTGTAGCTATAGTATTTTGTTTGTTTGTTTGTCTCATTGCCACTTTAGAAGCTGCAGCTTCAGCAGCAGAACTCAGCTACTCTGTGGGAAAAACAAATCTTCTTCCCAACATTTGTGTTTTAAATATACCACGATTTTTTACAGGAACCCAGGCTCAAAACATTGATTTATATTAGGGATCCTGAAACTGGCCAATTGGACTTTCGACTTTTGGATTTGTGTTTCCACATTTCCATGGGCACTACCCCCTTTAAATCCATTTCCTATCTGTTGTTGTATACAATACAGTAGCCTGCTGGCTGGTTTCTCCAACCTCTCAGCATAGGGAGTAATTTTTCTAGTATTAAATTCAGCAAATATTTGTTGGCACCTGTTATACAAACACTGTGCTTGTTGCTATAGGGGATACAAATATGATTAAGGCACAGCCCCTGTTTTCAGGGAGCTTTTATAGTCAAATGGGGAATAAGAGTGGTACAAACATAGCTGTCACTCAAGGCACAAGGTGCTATGAGGCCGGACAAAATTTTAATCATTTCTCTGTTCGAGAAGTTATAATGACTCCCTATCACATTTTGAATCAAATAAAAAGTTCCCAGTCTTCCTAATTGGACACCATCTAGCTAGCTGCTTAAAGTTATGTTTTACTACTACCCAGCAGACCTCTCTGCGCCTGTCCTCTGCCTAATACCGTCATGAACACATCCATTCACACATTCCTTCCTTCCTTCCTTTACTCATTCATTATTTCTGCAAATACCAACTGCTTGTCAGTTACCACGCTTTGTACTCTGGGGGAAACAGAAATGAATCAATCCCCGCCTGGAGCAACACACCGTCTAGTGGGAGGAGACAGAGACAAGAAGAGTTTTTAAGGAACGGTGTGTTGTGTTGTAACAGAATGCAGCCTGCGTGGGAGCACTCAGAGGGACTGAAGGCCTGGCGGAGGAAGGGAACCTTGCCAGGAGTTGATTAGGCGCACACCAAGGAGAAGAGGGAGGGGAGAGCATTACAGACAGAAACAGTGGGAAGCTTCGCGTGGAGGCGAAGCCCAGTGTGGCTCGCGTCAGAATGCTGGTGGGAGGAATAGAGCAGGGCAGCTAGTGGCCAAAAAAACCACACTGGCAAAATCTGGGGAGTCAGATTATCATGGGTCTTGCCTCCTGTGCCAGGGACTCTGTTGTTTATTTTTTGAGTCCGGGAAATCGCCCTGGGACTTCAAACACAATATGAGCGGATGTGGGTCTTAGGACGCCCTGGCTGCAGCATGGAGGGTTTGAGTGAGAGAGAAGGGGGAGGCAAGAGTGCTGGAATAGTCCCAGCCAAAGAGGAAAAGGCAATGAGGAGATCCTAAAGTCCTTTTCGGCGGCACTTCCCCTGGATCTTCCCTGCCTTGGCACCCCCTACATCTTCCAGCCCAGGACAGCCTGAGCTGTGGTAACAGACAGTCCCGGATCTCAGAGGTGGTGCCAAGTTTATTTCTGACTGCAGGTAACTGTTCTCTGTGCAGAGAGTCCGTGATCGTGAGCCTCAGGGAGGCTGCTTCAGGGCTGTGGCTTGTCATCCCAACACATGCTTGCAGGCAGGAGAACACGAAGGTGTTGTGCCGGCCCCCAAATGCCTGGCCTGCCTTTGGCTCACAGCTCTGCCGAACTAGAGAAGGTGCTAGGGTGCTCCGAAGGAGAAGGACGTGAATATGGGTGAATTCTGCAAAGCCCTACTGCTCCGTCATCTGTTGTCTTTTGTCTTTTTGAATTTCCTCGGGATTTCTGCCTCTTACCTGATATACTCTCTATGATATAATGATGCATCTCCTTAGAATTACCATCTAGTTATTTCCTACACGTGTGTCTGGTTTCTCTCGCTGCCTGTACCTGGTAAGTTCTCAAGGATACAGTTGGGTATTCTCTATCTTTCACTTTGATCGTCCCCCAGGGATCCTGACACTGCAGGACAAGCCAGGAAGCTAAGTGGGTGCTCATGAAAACATGTTTGGTTGAATTTGGCAGGTGTGACTCTTTTTCTGTCCGGCCCTAGGTGCTCTTTTACACACACTCGGGAATCATCCGATTTGCTTTTCCTTTTGTTTGGGATTTCATGTCCATCAGATGGTTGGAATTTGATTTGAACTAAATGAATCAATAGCAGTTGGAGTCTGTTTTACTGTAAAGCCCTTAATGTCATTTTACCTGTGGGACCCTCATTTCTCATCACGCCCTAGCCAAAGGTGCACAACATTTACCCCGAATGTGACATTGCCTTGGCACATCTTAAAGGTGAATCTGGAAGTTTAAGGGCATCTAAATATGCCATCCTCTCTTCGGCATCCAGTTGGTGAGGTTCAATAGAAAGCAAATCAGTTGCCATCCCCTGTTGAAAATAAGCTCACAGAGATCTCGCTTCAAAAAGGGAATATTGCAAAAATGAATTCGTGTGCAGAAGAAGGTGAGGTCGAGACCCACGGAGCACTTTATCTGAAACAGTGTTTGCTTACCCATACTGCGCATTTCATCCTTTCTTGGTCAATCTTTTTGACTTTTTCTTCCCTACTCAGCCTGACTTTTAAAATAAGTGAGAGTCAGTGAAGCAAACCTCACTTCCGATTAGTTCCCTATAGAATAAAGACAGAATAAGTGAGTGTCTGTAGCTTTTGAACATCATCCATAGGAAAGGGTATGGCAAAATCATCTGTGGCCCAACACAAAAAGCTAACAGATCAGGGCGCCTGGATGGCTCAGTGGGTTAAAGCCTCTGCCTTCGGCTCAGGTCATGATCTCAGGGTCCTGGGATCAAGCCCTGCATCAGGCTCTCTGCTCAGCAGGGAGCCTGCTTCCCCTCTCTCTCTGCCTGCCTCTCTGCCTACTTATGATCTCTTTTTCTCTGTCAAATAAATAAAATCTTAAAAAAAAAAAAAAAAGCTGACAGATCATTCATTCTCAAGGACCAGTTCCACCACAGACATTTTCTGCCCAGAAAAAAAGAGAGATTCATTCAGTAGTAACAGGACTAGCTGTTGATGTGCCATCCTGCAAAGTGAAGCACTTACATTGGACCCCCACACCTCGGGGGGGGGTTACTTGCTGGCTCCATGTCTACTTGAGAATTTGCTCCTCTGAAGCGTGTGTGTCATCCTGCTTTCTTTTCTACATTGAATTTGCATTTGGCCATTTTTCATTCTTCAGGGCCGAAAGGGAAACTTCTTTTCTCTAGTCCTTTCTGCCTCGGGAGGCCAGCAAGGTGAAGCTGGGCCAGAGCAGCCACAGAGGGCGGACCAAGTGGGGATGCAGAAGAGGGATTTGAAAAGAAGGTCAAGGAAAAAGAACAGCGTTAGGAGTTCACACCCTCCTCTTATTTCCCACCCTTTTCCTTTTCTCCTACCCGGTTATTCTGTTCCTCCTGAAGTTTTTGTTCCTTTCTTTCACATCTTCTATTTTGCTACTTTTTCATTCTCCTTGGCACCTTTGTTTTTCAGATAATCTGTCCTTTTCTGTCTACACCTCCACTGGGCCTTTGCTTGCACACACCGATGTCTCAAACGCAAAATAGTCCTAACTGTCATGACAGTAACAGCTTGTCACCTTCCTTGTGTCCTGCCTAGCTGCCCTGGGCTTTTATTTATTTTTTAAAAAAGATTTTATT